>JAGFMF010011830.1:5076941-5267208 GCA_019455555.1 Galemys pyrenaicus | reverse complement strand
TGTCTGTGGTGAATCCTCTCACCCCACCCCCCCACACCTCTGGCCTGTACCCCAGTGCTTGTATGCATAAATAAATAAATCTTTAAAAAAAAAAAAAACCTTTTTGGGTCTCCACAGGTATGATTTGTTTAGTACTGCTCATCTAAGAAAGCAAGTTGTTCTGTGGGAGTGTTAAAAACTTAGAAATGTTTCCAAAAAATAGGTTAGGATTACACATTTCAGGCCCCGAAAAAATCATCATGCTGAGTTCTGGATAAAGAATGGCCAAAAATAATCAGTAAGAGCAAGAGGAAGACTAGAAAGGTGTTTTGAATCAATTTTTGCTTTAAAATGTATTAGCCTATTTGTTATGCTTTATTATGTAGTATATGTGGAAAACATTTACTCACCTTAGGTACATGAATTACTTTGAGTTATCTTCCTACCTACTGATTCTCCTACTATTACGAAGTTGTCAACAAACAAAAGAAGCAAGAATCTAATCTAAAAGAGCAGCAGTTTCTCTAAAAAGTATCCTGAACAGCTCATGCCCTTCTCTTTTTCTCAAAGGAAAAAAAAATTCCTACTTAAATACCCTAATTATTTAGATCTGGATGAAACTATAATCAGCAGGTAAAATCTATGCTAAGAGTTGTCAAAGATTGGTATGCATCGAAATCACTTGGAAGGCTGTCAAAATAGAGATTGCTATACTCTGTCCTCAGAATTCTAATTCTGTAGGTCTGGGTAGTAGGGTATAAGAATTTACATTTTTTTACCAAATTCCAAATGATGTTAAGGTGTCTGGTCCAGAACCATGCTTTGAGAAACACGGGCTAGTGCAATTATAGATAATGATATTATTTAATTAATTAGTTCACATGTGAGTACTTATAATTTGTTATCTCACAGAGTCAAACCAGATACTGGATGTGCTATTCCTGTTAGAGAAATAGTAAGGGGGATATTCTGAGCCTGTGACTGATGTCCTGAATGAATTCTACTCCCTAATGATTTACAGATTCTATTCCCATCAACACACCTAGGAGAGTTCAGGCACTAATGAGGACTACATCTCCCAGAATACCAGGAACCTGACTTCCTAGATAGGGTCCTGCTGGGAATTAGGGGTAGAGTTAAACATCCATACTTGTCTTATAATGGAAAACATTCATTCTGACTCTCTTGCTTTTTCTGCTATGACTTGTGCCCTGGTACTGCTGGAGGTGAGACACGAAGAGACTTGGAAAAGATAATTGGAAGAGACAGATGGATGACAGACATATGGGGAGGCTGGTCCTGGGGAGAAAAACGGCAGCTGTTATCTTAATCTCATGGTGGATTATGTGGTACAATTTGTATTTTAAGTATCTACTTCTGTGCAGTTCTCTGGGCCCTGCCTAACCTCTGTCTTGTGGGTCTTGCCACAGGGGGCTGAGACTTCTGGCAAACTTTCAGTCTTTAGTGTCTCACTTCAGGCCAAGCCTGTTTGACTAGGTATTAGCCATTTGGAGTTTTAATGGGCAACTGTTTCTTCCTCTTCTATCTCCTCCCTCCACTCCTTTCCCCTCCCCTCTCTTCTTCCCCCTCTCTCTACTGCCTTCTTTCTCCCTCTCTTCTCTCACACACACACAGACATCCTAACTCTATACAAAATCTTTCACACTATGAGGTTGCTTCCTTTGCCTTTGTGCACAAACACAGCTGAACCTTTTTTTATACCATGTACCCATTAACAACTTAGGGTCCCTAGATACTCCTCGGTCATGTGCTAAGATTCATACCTTGTTTGCTTATATCTTTCAACTGTCTAGAATGTCCCTAACTTACAAATAACTACTAGAATCATCCTCCTACATAATATCTGCTCTGGCCCCTGCTTCTCAAGAAGCATTGCAAAAGTTTGCTATCCCTGAGAAAAGACCCCTACTTTAAAATGAAGACTGATATCTGTAATGGTGTGTGTGACGGGGGAAGGTGTCTGTTATGCAATTATATCTCAGTGTGATTTGGTTTAACCAAGTTGGGTTCTTCCTTGAGTTACACTGAACTCAGGTTGAGGGCAAAGGGTTCTTTAATCCTGAGCTTGAACTAAAGCAGACCTGGATAGAAACACACTGGAACACTGCACAAAATAGCTTCAGGGGATGGATCAGATTACAATTACAATTTCAAAGTCAAGGCGCTCACCAACTATTTCTCCCTTCCTCCTAAGTACAGAAGTTACTTCCATGGCTGCCTGCATCTAGGGGAGGTAAAGTGACTTCTTCCTAATAAGAATATGCGCAGAGGGTTTAATAAATTTAAAAGTTCTCTTTTAAGATGATGCAATGATTAGAATAAATACATAATACACATGCCTGAAATACCTACTAGTACAAAGGATGTAAATGCTCAAATAAAATGATTTGAGTTTTTTTGGTTGTGAAGCATTTATCATGTAGACAGGATTGTCTCCTTCGCCTTTTCCAGCTCGAGTGTAGTATCTTTCTCCACCCTCTTTTTGCCCCTTGAGATACAGGCATTCAGAGCGCACTTTTGCTTTACAGGATGTCACTGAGGATGCCCAACCTGAGAATCTCTCTTGGTTAGAGCAGAAACCCTCCCTCTGAACTGTCTGAGACTTCCAATTCCTTCTTGATCCTCAAATACAACACCACTCTATCTCAGGGCTTTTACACTTGATATTTCTGCCAAAGTTTTCCTCCAGAAGTCTCATACTGCCCTTGTCTTTCTGCTCAAATATCACACTGTTCTTCAGACTTCAATGGGACCAAGAAACCCTCAATAAACATACAGTCTAGTGTTTCATTCTGAGCAAACCTCCCGGGGATGTAAAGATGCACTAAAGGACTTGCTCCCAAAGTGATTAATTTCTCATGTCCAGAAAAGTATTGTACACAATACTTTTGAATTTTTGTTCACAAATGTGTGTTTTTAAATACCATTTATATAGGAAGCCTGGAGTTTGTAGATGGGCTGGATTCTAAAAACATGTAACTCAGGCCTACTTTCCCTCAAAAAATAAAGTGTTATTATGATGGTCAGTCCATTGCAGTTCATCTCAGCCTCCCACTCATTCAGTCATGTGACATGGGAAAGCATGTTCGGACAGGCAAAGAAGGTTAAAGACATACCCCTCCTCCTTTTCTCTCAATGTAGGTCTGGCTATAAGCTTAGTTGCAGTGAAGTCTACACTTGACCTGAGTGTCCTATCAGGAGCTTCCTAGCCTTCTCCTGAGGCTAATGGCTCCATCAGTAAAATGTACAGGGAACAAATACATTACTACAGGGAAGCTTCATTCTCAACCAAACTTCCAGAAAGAGAAAGTTTAACTATTAAGGTATTTAAAATTTTACTCAAGAGAAGTCACTTAGGGAAAAATCACCCTCCATAACTAATTGCCCATCGTACTTGATACTTGAACCCCAAAACATCATTCTTCTGTAATAAAATGAAAAGAATTCAGAAACTATATAATTTCATTTCCATTTACACTGCTCACTTACAGATCACTAGTATCTTATGCTGAATTCAAGTTGTTGGACTAAGATGCAGCATTTAGACTATGAAGAAAGCTGGCCCTGGGTTTGAGTCTGGCTTTGCAGCTACTGGCTTTGGGACTTTGGACAAACACCTTAACTTTTCTGAGATTATCAGTAAAATGGCAAAAAAATAGTGGAACTTTTATCTCCTAATTATATATTGATTAAATTATACTTGGTCCACAGTAAGTGCTGGGTTCAAATAAATGTTATTACCATTTTTAAAATTAGTATTATTGTCTCATGAACCAGTAAGACTAGTGATTTTAGTTTAGTGTATTACTTTTCACCCATAGATTTCAAAAATAAAGGGAAGTCTTAGAAGAAAATTCAGTAGAAAACATCAGGGCTTCCACTCAGAGAAATGTGCCCAAACTCTTAGATCTTTTACTAATGATCCATTCTGTTAGTAGGGCCATAACCCTAAACTCTTTGAGATTCATTCAGTTCCCTCCTATATAAAATGAGGACAAAAATTCCAACTTTCAGAATTGTTGTGAGGGTGATAAAGCAAAAAGTAAAGACCTCTAGTATATAGTGGGACCCACTGATATTGTAAAGAAGTAGATGGCAAAATAAAGAAAATCAATGCCTCTTTATTTAGGTCAGTCATTAGCTAACGATCAGCCACTGTGAATGAAAAAAAAGTCTAGTGAAGTCAATAAAATGTGAAGTGAAGCCTAATTCATTTTTACAATATGACCTACTTTCAGCTATTTTTGATTCACACGAAAGACCAAAGTTGCAAGGAGCTGATTCTGCAAAGACTGTTCGACTGTTCATTAAAAGCATTTCTTTCCTTTTTTTATGGCTTTCAGTGCTGAGCAATAAAAAAAACAGAATTTCAGTCCCAAGCATCCTTTGAAAGACCCCTGACACTAATCTTACAGTGTCACTTTCAAAAATCTATGCAATGTTGAAGGTTACTGCAGATGGTGCAGGGGGAGGGCAGGGGGACTTAAAGCCGTTTTTAATTCCACTCAATTATGCAGCTTCCATTAGGCAATTCAGGATGCCCTAAATAAGAGGATTCAGATCTTAGCACCTGAAGTTTTGCAAAAATAAAATTCTGAACGAGCTCCCATCCTATTAAGTACCAGTGGACGCACCTAGCTTTCTGCTCTTTGCGGAAGGTTTAGCTGTGCTGATTTTCCAGCTGGGACACAAATGTGCCTATTAGATATTGACCCTAATCACTTAAGTGCCATTGAATCTTAGCAAAACAGCTAAAGGGAAAATATTTTCAGCTACTTTGGAGTATCTTTTTAACATGTCATTGTCTTTCCCTTCGGGCACTACAGTAATCTTGAACCAATTTAATCCACCTGCTAACAAAGATGGAAGGAAGATTTTCTTTTCCATAGCGCTAAACAAGGATTAATGATGGCCAACCAAATGGTCTCTTAATTTTCTTTCTTCTCCCTCTCTGGCTGGCCTTCTAGTTACAGAGCATATAGATTTTCCGTTAGTTAAGAATGTTAAATCAGAAGGCAAGCACTATACTAACAACGAAGAATAGCTTTATAAGTGGTTAGGGTTTGGTTTTGACATGCCTGTAATTCCCCCTTATAAACTGGGAGGCGGGATTGGGAGCATTTTGTAATTGGGGTATTTTAAACCAGGCAGATGGGTATGGGGGATGAAAGCTTCTTCGGTGAAATGTGATATATAATCTAAATCCCCTCTATATTCTCCAAACCAAACCAAATGAAAACTCCGCCTCTGTGCTTCAGACCCACCATCCAACCAGGATGACAGCAAATGGATTCTTGGTGACACCTTCTTCCTACCCTAACAGATCCCTGAGTTAAACCACCACCAGGGTCCTACCCAAAGAGGGGTAACTGAGAATGACAGGTCCGTGTGGCCTCACTTGAAAATGTATGAATCCAAGATAGAGCTTTCTTCCATCAAAAAACCCCAGCTACAGAAAGTGTCAGTTTTATACGTGCCTAAATTTTCAAATTGAACAATATAAGCCTTTGAAACTGTGACATGAATACAAGATTTTGTGATCCTCTCAAACAGCAGTCCATGTCCTAATCCCTTATTGGGGGAAATGTACTGGCTTGTTAGCTAGTTCAGGAACCCTCTGTGAACAAGCTTCTCCCCTTTCTGTGTGAAGGGGCCACTTCACTTTTGAATTTACTTTATAAATTCAAGAAAGGGCCAGATCCACCCCAGGCCCACCACCACTTGCCACCTGTGCCCCTTTCCTAAAGAGTTCCTATTCAGGAACAACATGGCAAAGTAATACCTAGTGTCATCATTTCTTAATGTTTTCTGAGATGGTTTGACTTGTTAAAATGACAGGGTTTGTTATTTTTAGCTTTGAACTCTGGTGAGTTGATCAGTCAAAACAAAGTATTAAAATAGCATCCACTTGGTAAATTCAATTTCAGATGACTATATCTTAAACTCATCCATTATACACGCAGATAAAACTGACTTTTACCTAAGGAACTTTGAGAATAATAAATATCTAGCTCAAAGAAGCATGAAAAACAAGTTTTGTCTTAAATGCAAGTATATGTGGAATCAAATCCCAAAGTCAATGATAAACAATAGACATTTTAAATCATTTTAGGACAAACAGCAAAATTAAAGATTTCTGAATGTTCTCATGTTCCATCTAGTATGTGTGAAATATTCAGATGATAAAAGGAGCGTTACAAACAAATAAGTAAATGCTGATTTAAGTCATGCAGGCCTTAATGAAAAGCATAATATGATTTCTTTAAAGAATAAACCTAAAACTTTAAAATAAACCTAAAACTAAATAAGTAAAAATCATTTTGTATAAAGTAGGCCACAGAAAGCTGTTTTCAATCATTTTAAAAATAGCTTGAATTTTATTCAAATTTTAAGAAGTAATATACACATAGGAGAGAGTGTGAGGCATACTGGAAATCTGTACTATTTTTGCAACTTTTTGAAAAATAAAGCTATTCTAAAATAAAAAATGTGTTTTTTAAAAAGTAACTTTTTACTGGAGAATCTTTGGAAAAATACAGAAGTGTAAAAAAGAAAAACACCCATAAAAATAACTTGACATACAACTGTATGTATTTATGCATATAACATGAATGCTGTGCTATAATCCTGTTTGCTTTCAGTGAATATGGCATTTTCCTATGTCATTAAAAATTCTTTGTAAACATTGCTTTAAGGGCCACTTATCATTATGTCATACAGTTAAGCCCAAAATTTGTTTAATCATTCTCCTATTGTAGAACATTTAACTTGTTTACAATTTTTTGATATTGGAGTTAAATTTACAAAAAATATAACTGTACAAATAACATGACTGTACATGATCATTACTTCAAGAATGGGAGCACATTTTTAGACACGGTCAAATGGCTTTCCAGAAATGAAGCTTATTTCTGAAAAGCATGTATCAGCCAACCTCAGTTCCAAGCAACTGCCCCATAGGGGCAACTTCATATGAGGCGGGAGCACTGCCAGGTGAGCCTCTGGGGCCCTTCCTGGACAGAGCCACAGGAATGCACCTCTGCTGTGATCCAGGGCTGTCAGAGCCAAGGAAAGGTGTGATGTACACAATGATTCCAGGTAATCCTTCTGCCTGTCAACCTCCTCCTGACCTAGTCATAATCAAAAACCCCACTGAAATTGAAGTAAGGGGAAGGTGATCTGGGATAATAAAAAACTTTATCAAGAGATGGAATTGTCATATTTGGTGCAGGATTATCTTCAACAAAAGAATATCACAATGGAGATATTTTGCTATTATTTATATTGATAATGAAAAAACCTCAGCTGAAGATAAGAATACTGTTTTCCTAGAAGTTATTTGTATATATGAGGTAATTTTTATTTGGAAAAGTGAAAAGAAAACAATATTGAAAGGGACAGGGGCTATGGCACTAAAAATTTGTGATCTGTGGGTGAGGTCCATAAAGAGAGAAATCATTCTGCCAAAAATTTCAATAACTGAGTGACAGTCTTTGATATTGCAGTTTTAACTCCCAGGGCAGAAGACCCAGAGAATAACCATAAACTATATCCAGCTTGAAAATATGTTGTTTGACCAGAACAGTGGGAGATTGGCAGTGTCCCTTTTTAATTTTAAGTTCCAATTTAATCATTGGGAAACAAACAACACAAAATCTCACTTCTCTCAGAAAGACCTAGCAACAGTGAGCAGAAATTCCCATGGCAACAACACATAGGAAATGAGTAGTGACTTCCGCCTTTGAGCTGAGAGGACCTCACAGGTCTCATTTATTAGAATTACATGCCTGACCCAGTAGGTATCTAAACTTGCGATTTCCACCTTACTGTAAGGTCTTTCAAAGGTATCCCTAATTCCCTACACTGGGGACATTCTATGAAGAACCCAAGTAATGTCTGCCCCCTCTCCCACCATGTTCCATTCCTGGAGAGACACCAGTGGTAGTTCCCTCCTGCCAATGACATTTCTCAGTGTGGGATAGTGTACCTATCTTGATATACCAACTCCTTTCCTACTGGGCAACCCAGAAGTCCTCTTCCCTGAGTCTGAGAGCAAGTCTTCCAATGCTAGTGTCTTGTTTCTTCCCCAGCATCATTACTACATTATAGCTGTGCCCACATCCCAGGCTATTCAAGCCTCAGTGCCTCCTCTACCAAAGAATTCCACCAAACTAGAGAGGAACTTCACAATTCCATCAGAAGCTCCAAGCCGAAGTCTTTACAGAGCATGAGGGCAAGAAAAAAGAAGCCATAAATAATATTAAGGATCATGCTAAGGAAATGAATCCTACTGGATCTAGAACTCTGGTCAAGACTTAGTATTTATCTCTCACCTGGCCTTTCTGTGTCACTTAGTCCCTGTAAGTCTCCAGTTTCCTTATCTGGAAAATGGGGCCATCAAGATATTCTTCACAAGGTTGTCTTAAGATGTAACTGAGGTCATGCACGTGAAGCTGTCCTTCATATTCAGCCTCAGTAAATGTTAGGTGTTGTGAAGTGAGCTAATAGTCATGTTTTCACTTTCTCTGCACACAGCTGAATTATCTCTCTCTGGATAGCTGCACCTGGGAGAATAAAATATTAACTGTCTTGTCTGCCCTGGGTTTGAGGTAGTTACTTCCTTCTTGTAACTTCAGGTATCAAATGGGACTTTTAGGAGTGTTTATTCACTAATGTCTTGAAGAAGCATTAACTAAGTATCTACAATGTGCTAGGGGCAGGGATACAAGAGATAAAAATGACATCTTAAAGAAAATCGAAGTGTAGTGACAAAGAATAAAAATGCGTCACATAATTCATATCTAGTCTAATAAGCCCTTTATCTGAGCTATGCAATGGAACTCAGGGAAGGGAGTGAAAGAGGGCGAAGATGGCAGGAAGCAAAGGAGAGGCCGAAAGGCTCACTGGAAATTCAGGAGACAAAAAGGAGAGGTGTTTCAGGCACAAATCCCTCCAAGCACAAAAACAACACAGAGAAAATATTAAGGCACTTTTGAAGAAATACAAGTAGTTGCATAAATGATGTGTCAGATGCTAACCAGGGCAGGGCTGAAGACTCAGGACCAAGCACCAATGACAGAGCTTGGATTTTGGAAATGGAAAAACAGGAAGAGTTTGAAGAACCAGGAAAAACAGTGTTAGATCTGGCTTTTAGGAAGACTTCCCAAGATGTCTGTTGACTATTTTAGTTTTACTAGGATTTATGTTATTTATTTATGCATACAAGAACTTGGGTGTAGGCCAGAAGTGTGGGGGGTGAGGATTCACCAGAGATGGAAAGGGGAGCAGAACAGGCAGACTGACTGAAACACACTGCTGAGAGGAGCAGTGGGTGAGAGAGGAAAGGTCTGCTGCACCATGTGGGTTAACTCCCTGGTCTGGGGATCCAACTCATGCTGTAGTAGCTGGTGATAGCTTGATAGTGCTGCAACATCAGGGAGGCCTCTCTGTTAGCTATATTTTATTGGTCTCTCTCATCTACACACACGCACACACCCTTCACTATGACTGTAGGGCTACAATCTCTCCCCTGAGGAGAAGGCATTTGTGGCTAGATGCTGGAACTGTAAATGATCAGATGAAGTGAATGATGAGAAGGCCTCACAGAGCAGTCTATGATGGCACCTATGCACACCAGCAGATTTTCAGCTCTTAGAGTTGACTCCTGGCCACATGAGGGCATCCAAAATGGCCCACAAGGATCTCAGAGACATGCTATTCAAGTGCAAGGTAGAAAAGCCTTCTAAAAATAGTCTGGAAGCCAGCTACCTTCCGGCCCATTCCGCCTTCCTTTTAAAGATTAACCATGACAGGGCTGTGCCAAAAAGAGAAGGAGGGCAGCAGGAGGGACAGCCTCATGAAGTCTGAGCAGGTGCTGCTCTTTACTCATCAAGTCTGACAGAACGATATTGCTTCTGGGCTTCAAACACACCAGCAATTTCCTCAGAGAGAAGACAGTATGAAGGGAGGATGGCTTTTATTAAATATAACAACTTCATTTGGTGTCTATAAACTGGGAGTTCTTTTAACAATAATCTATTACAATTCCTCTGGTAATAGAATCTATTTATTAATCTACAGAACACTATCACCTAAAGGGACTTCTAGAGTCTTTTTAGAGAGACAGATAAATGACAATGTGTCCCCCTCAAAAGTGGTCTGGGATTACAAGTGGCCAGGGCAGGGTCACAGTTTACCCGTAGTTCTATCCCAGAGCAAAGCACCATGCCTGGCACACTACTGGTATACAGTAAAACTCTGTTCCAATAAAAATCACACCCAAAGATACAGAGAACAAATTGGTGGGTGTCAGTGCCAGAGCTGACATTAGCGAAGATAAGTGAAGGTGATCAAAGGTACAAACTTCAAGTTACAAGATAATTAGGTTCTGGGGATGTAATGTACAGATGGCAAGGATAGTAAGTAATACTGGATTGCATATTTAAAACTTGCTGAGGGAGTAGATCTTTAGAAATCTGAACATTAAAAAAAGTGTAACTATGTGAGGTGATGGATGTTAACTAAATTTATTGTAGTGGACATTTCAAAACATATACATAAAGCATATCATTATGTTCTACATGTTAAATGAATACATGTTAATTGTCAACCATATTTCCATTAAACTTGAGGAAAACTGTTGAAAGGCTAGACCAATAAAAGAAAATATATAGATTTACTATAAGTTAATATTTACCAGTTTGGTTTTTAATTGAAGTATAATTTATACACAATAAAATCCATACTTCTTAAGTGCAATCTGATGAATTTTGACTAATATATACAATCAGGCAACTACTACCATAATTAATCCCTAAAATATTGTCTCATGCCTATTTGCATTCAAATTCCCTCACACAATCCTGATTTATAAATCTGCTCTCCATCCCTCTAGCTTCACCTTTTATAGACTGTCACACTAGTGAAATCATATTTGTTTCACTTACCAAAAGGATTCTGAAGTTCATCCATGCTGTTACATATCAGTACTTTTTCATCACTGAGTAGTATTCTATTATATAGACAAACCACAAATTGTTTTCTCATTCAACTGCTGATCAATATTTGAAGTGTTTCAAGCTCATAACTATCAGGACTAAAGTCGCAATGGAAATGAATATATAAGTCTTTGCACTGGCATGTGGTTTATTTCTCCGAGTTAATACCTACAAGTGGACTTGCCTCATCATATGGCAAGTGTACAGAAAACTATAGAAGAAATTTCCAACATGTTTTCCAAAGAAGTCGTATCATTTTACAATCCTGTCAGCAATGCATGAGTTTCAGTTGCTTCATACCCTTGCTGACACTTGATGTTGTCGTTCTCCTTTAACTTCTGTTGATATAACATTGGTTTATAACCTTGTGTAGGTTCCAGGTATACAGTATTATCAATCAACATCTGTATTTACACATTATGTTCTCCACCAAAACTTTAGTTTCTATCCTTTACCATGCAAATAACCCCTCTTATTCAATTGACTCACCTCCTCCTCCGTTGGTCCTGATAATCACTGGCTTTAATTTTAGTCATACTCATGGAACAATGTATCTTGATGTGATTTTAATTTGCATTTGCATAATGCAAATTAATTGATTGTGTATAGCTTATGGTGACCAAAAATCCTTTAATGGAACTATAACTTGTATTTGTAATTTAGGTTTCTACAATATATTTTGATTGATAGGTACTAATAACTTTGTGAAGTATGGGAGAATGACAAAATAGGCCTTCCTTTTCTCCATTTTATATGTAAAGTTTCCTAAGATAAATTATACACGTCTTTGATCTCTTAAGGCTCTTAACCATTTTCTTTTTTTTTTTTTTAAGATTTTTATTTATTTATGCATACAAGATCTGGGGTACAGACCAGAGTCATGGAAGGTGAGAGGATTCACCAGAGACAGAGTGGGAAGCAGAATAGGTAGATCAACTGAAATACAGTGCTGAGCAGGCAAGGTAGGAGAGGTCTGCTGCACCATGTGGGTCCCCTCCTTGGCCAAGGATCGAACTTGCACTGCAGTGGCTGCAGAATCACAGTGCAGCGCTCAACCTGCTGTGCCACCAGGGAGGCCCACTCTTAACCATTTTCTTGTCAAGACAACTGAAGAACTATATACACACCTGTCAACTGTGTGTCTTTTCCTTAAAATTTAGGTCTCTTACATTTTCCCAGATTATCTAGCTCCTTCCTCTCTCAGGGGCTACTGCTGTTGCTCCTGTGAACCCATAAAACCCTTGTCCCATCAATCTCTGTAATCTGCTGTATAATCAACTAGCTTAACTTTTTGACCATTTAGAAATAAGCATTAGAGGCTCTGAGTACAGGCCTAAATGTCTCTCCAAAAATGAAACCCTTGCATTGATAGTATAGGGGTGAGCATAGTTGCCTTCCAAAAATGAAGCAAACAAAACATCTTTGAGGACCCTGATGACATGCATTTATGGCTTATTTCCAGGTCAGGTCTCTGCTCTAAAAATGGGCAAATACATTAATAAATGCCTTCTGAGTGAACCAGTCTCCACCAGCATTTCCAGACATACAGAAAGTTTTAGGGTGACATACTAACTCAGATGTATCCATGAGGGATCAATTTTTATTCAATTCTACAGTGATGAATGATACAAGTAAATATTATGCTAAGGCCAGCAAACTGGGGCAGGAATACAGTTTATTCTACAGTGCAGTGTCCTAAAATAAGTTCCCATCTTTCCTTTTTGTTAATTTTAAAGCACAACTCCTCTGATGAAGAGTCTCAAGTCTTCCTGGAACTCTTACAGGAAAAAAAACAGGCACCCTCCTGTCCGCCAAAGGTCTGGGTTCAAACATGGTCCCTCCCCTTTAAACAAATGCAGCTTCACTGCTCTACATCACTTTTCTTCTCTATAAAATGAGCATAATAATGTACAGCAAGTCCTGGAATGACTGGTTTCAGTCAACGTTGCTTCTCATTATAACAATCCCAGCTGACATTGAAAGAAACGTGAAGAAACGTGAAGCTTTTGTTATGCTTTGCTTAAGTCATAGTTTCCAAGAATCTATGACGACAGAGGACTGACTGTACAGCTGCCCACCTTGGAGTGGGCCAAACAGGAAAGAGAAGGTGAAAAGGCTGCATAGGAAATAATATGTCTACAGGAGACCAGTGTTATTATAGTTCAGGGTGAAGCCTGACTTCTCAGGAGTCTGTACCTATCCATGCTAAGTCAGAAATGTCCTATGAAGAAAAGCAACAACAAAGACACAAAAACCCCATCTAACGGCTGCAGAGAAGGACGAGAGCCCCACGTGAGAAATGAGCAACACATCAATTGCTGAAACAGGAGAGGAGCTAAATTTTGGGTAGTAAAGAAGCAAGCCAAATAAGCCCAAAGGATGTGGTGAGGAAGGGACATGGTTCCCAAAAGACAATGGAGAAAAGCAACACTGGGCATGGCGGAAAACCTGTGTATGAAAATATAGTTTCAAGTTGGGCATCTTGCTGGCACACAGAAAGCCTCCAAGTCATGTTCTAATCTTCAGTTTGGAGTCTGCAATACACTCAGTGAAACTGGACCTCCCCTTTTCCCACTGAAAGGGCCCTTATTCCTAAGAACAGATGCCTCTATGTCTCTCACCTTCTTACTGTGTGTTCTGTGTTGGCATCTTTCCTAATAGAATTGTTTGAAAATCCAAGTTCCTCATAGTCAAAGAGGGTAAAAGAGCATCTGCTCAAGATAAGTGTCCAGACATTTAATTTACTTCTAGCAATATTTTCTAAAGATATTCTATGCAGGGCCTCCCTGTGGCACAAGGGGTTGAACCCCGCCCTGTAGAGCTTCCACAGCCACTGCAGGGTAAGTTCAAAAAATCCCTGGCCAGGGAGAGGACCCTCTCCTGCCTTGCCTGCTGCTCCCCTCAGCAGTGAATTTCAGCCAATCTGTCTGCTCTGCCCCCCAATCTGTCTATGGTGAATCCTTACTCTCCACACCTCTGGTCATATACCCCAGTTCTTGTATGCATCAATAAATAAAATCTCTTCAAAAAAAAAAGGATGTTCTATGCAAACATCAGACCTTCGGAAGGCAAGGAAATTACAGACTTCCCAGAGTGAAAACTTTAAAATGTTCTCGAATCACCATTTCTATGAGTAGGAGGCAAAACAAAATAGAACACTGAGAGTTACCCCTAAGTTCTGGGTCTTTATTTTATCTCTCATAGTATACTAGCCTGTGCGGAAAGGAGAGACACTTAGCAGCTTACTCTTCTGTTTCAACCATGTACTTCTGAGTCTCCAATTTTATCACATTCTGATTTTTTGGTAATTATTATCGTAACGTAATTGAAGGAAAATATATCATGTCTCTCCCGCCTCCAACTCTTTCATGATCAATCAACCGTTAACTTTTAAATATTGCATATATTATTTAATGTATTGAACTAATTATTACACATGTATTATTTAATATTATTACATTTAACATATGTAATATTACATAAGGTAATCCCTGTACTCTTGCTTGCCTCATCTCTAAGTTAAAAGTGGCCTCCAATTCACTAATAATAACAGATACATACAGATTTTGTCTCTATAAGATTCCATCATATTACATCTTCTCAATGAAAGCAATAACTTTTCTCAAATTCTTAAGGTCATGCTATTAATAAAAAAGAAAGTTGAACCTTACCACAGAATGTGTTATATGTTTATAATATCAACCCCAAACCATTCATTAAAAACTATTGCTGCTTACTGTAGATCAGAGACATTCTGCAGGGGAGAAGGAAGGAGGGAGAAGGATCAGGACACGGTGGGAAGAGCACAAGGTCTATGGTGGTGGTGCCTGGGTGAATCGGTGGTGGGAATTTCACAGGTAAATCATACATTGTATAAATATGAAGGATGATGTAATAAATACACATTTAAAGATTTAAACTATTGTTGTTTAATTAACTAGTATCTACTGAATGTTTACTATGTGCAAGGAAATGTGCTTGGTTCCTTATAAGATCTGCCCAACAACACTAAAGTGTGGTAGACACTATTATTAGCCAAATTTATAGTGAGGAAATTGAGTTTGAGAGATGATCAGTAATTTTTCCAAGATCTCAAAGACCTTGAGATTGGGAGACCTGAGATTTGAATCCAGGATTGTCTGATTCCAGAGCTCAAATTCATATGTCTAAGCCATATGTATTCATCTTAAATTCATGCATTCCCTCAACAAATCTTTACTTGAAAACCTAGTAGAATCCAAGCTAGGCAGCTTACCCAAGCTGTGACATGTCTTGCATTCTTCATTTTATTCAAAGTAAGTTAAATCAACCAGCCATCAGCATCCAGGGACCAGCACTGGCTTCCCATTTGTAGGCTAACAGGTGTTCATTCTTTGAGCCAAATGACCTTCAACCAGAAAGATGCATTTCCATGTCTTTCCTCTGGTCTCCACACTGAGTCACCACCCTCTGAGAGTCTGGCTCTGGCTTTATGAATTCTGATAAGTAGTTCCATTTCTTCCCCTATCTGAGTCTGCCTTGGAACACAATAATCCAGTCACTCTTGACCTAAAGCTCTGTCTCACTCTTGTCAGTCAAAAGAGTTTCATCACCAGAAAGTAAGCCCCACAAGGACAGAGGTTGGTGTGTGTCCGGCCACTGAGGAATCCCAAGTTCCCAGCACAGCATCTGGTACACAGTAGGCGGGAATGCGTGTTGGTTGAAGGGACTGAGGTCTCTTAACTAGAGCCCTGGTTTCCTGATGACCACACTGCTCCCGTCCACATCTTTATGGATGCCATCTTTTCCAGTCTCATGACCATGTAGACAGACTTTTAGGGGCATGCTACAACCTCCACAGCTGTCAAGTGACAACTGGAATCTGGTCTGCTGAAGTGACTTTAGATTGTCTGCTCTGGCCACAGAGTAGGCCTCCAGGCAGTGCCCACAAGGTGTGTTTCTTGGCATATGCCAGCTCATGTGCCCACTGCCAGCCCCTTCCAGCCTGCTTCTTTTGGCAGTGTTAATTGGTCTTTGCCTATTTATATCTAGAAATATTTTATATAATTATATACAAAAATCATGTAAAATGCAGTTATATTAAAAAATGTGACAGCAAGAAATTGAATGCATAATAAAACTTAAATAAAATATGGCAGATACAATACACTTTAATATTTTAATACCATCAAAGTATTATAAAGCCTACTCATGACATGAGATAGTATTTATGATATTTAAAAGTTGTAAGATTTTACATATAGTATAACCCTAACTATGGAAAAACTCATTTGTTTTTTTAAAAAGAATATCAATATGACCTCCCTGGTGGTGCAGAGATTAAAGTCTTAGCACTATCAAGCTAATGCCACTGCGCCTGAGTTCCATTGCCAGCCAGGGAGTTCTGTCTCACCGCTGCTCCCCTCAACAGTGTATTTCAGTAAACCTGCCTGTTCTGCTCCCCACTCTGTGTCCAGTGAATACTCTCACCACCACCCTCCTCCAAACACCACACCTCTGGCCTATTCCCCAGTTCTTGTATGCATAAGTAAAATAAAAATAAATCTTTAAAAAAGAAAGAATAGCAATAATGATAAAATTAAGGATGTTTGGGTTTTCATTACCACTTTCCTATATATTTCTCAGTTTCCAGAAAGGTATTATTTAAGTAATGTTAAAAAAGCAAGATATTTCATATCACAACCTATTGTCCTAAATCATATCCTAAAACCAATTGTAACCGTGTCTTAACAACACTTGGCTCAAGCTTCGCAGCCATTATGATCATAATTAATTAATCTTAATGATCTAATTAATACTAGAGTATGGTTATCAGTAAACCTAATTAAATAAAACAAGATGAATACAATTTAAATTTTAAGTTACTTCTCTTATATCTCAACTAGCGAAAGGATCAACAGACTGAAGTAGGATACAATCACAAGGCACACAGCTCAAGTGTTCCAGAATGTTCAACATCACATTAACTGTACTAATTTATGAACTTTACTCATTTCTCCCCAAAGACTCCCTAAGAATATTCTTGGAGTGTCGAACACAGGACCTACATATAATTCATGTAGCACAGATGCCTATTGAGCGAATAAATTTTCAGAGTGTACTAAATTGTTCCCAAAACAATCCACTTCTTCAAAGTTACCATGTAAAAAAATAACCAGACAAGTCAATGGAAATAATCACGTTCCTTCTTTGGTCATAAAACCCTTCCCCTAGCCCTTTCATCACAATGACACAAAGAAAGACCCAAGGTCTTTTAAAATAAATGCCAACAACTACAAAGTCAGAAATAAGCAAAATGTCCTTCTTTGAAACAGAATGAATAATCTGAGAGGATGGATGAAGAAAGCTAAGTAAAAGCATAACAGAAGTACTTGAGGTATCTCAATAGTTCAGTTTATCCATTGATCAAATTGCCTAAAGAATAGATAACTCAGGTCTCAGCAGTCAGTCTGCCTGTTCTGTTCCCCACTCTGCCTCTGGTGAATCCTCTCACCCTCCTCCACACCTCTGGCCTGTACCCCAGTTCTTATATGTGCAAATATATAAATCTCTAAAAAAATATTTCCTATGATAGAATATAAAGTGGCACTTTTTTATTGCATTTTCTGAAAATAATTTAAAAGTTTAGGCCAGATTCCAAGTGAAACTAGTAAGTTAAATGGTATAATACAAGCAAAATTGCTACTACTATTCTGAATAAACTTGCTCTTTTGCAAATTAAAAAAAAAAGAATAGATAACTCAGACAGTTATCAAATAGATTTCTTTCATCACAAGCTTGCCATAATCCCACATCCCCTCAAACACTCCTGGTCACCATGAAGTAGATAATCCTTTCTTTAAACTGTTTCTCACAGTAGATTAGATGAGTTGACACTGTAGGTGATACTTGGATTAATATTTCTATTTTAACAAATCTGCGCTGACTTTTATATTAACTAGAAAGTATAAAACCATACCTCATAGCTATTAATGAGGCTCTAAATTAGATAATAATGTCAATGTAAAGAAAATTATGTATAGCACAAATGTATCTGTCAAACCTCATTAAAGTATACACTTGAGAATTACACATTTCATTGTATGTAAATTCTACCTCAATTTTAAATAAAACAGAACAGGCTGTAAGGAGATATGGTAAAAATCCAAATTATTTTGAAAACAATGTCCATCATTGCATGAAACTGAGTGGATACCACTGGCCGAGTTCATACTATGTACGTACCTGGCAGCATTCTAGGCACTGGTCACAGCTACTACCCAAACCCTTTATCCTTAGGACCAATTAGTAGAGGTAGGCCCAATACAAAGACAACCCCAAATATTTGTTCTGGTTCACCAAGCACCACTGGACTACACCATCTCATTTAATCCTAACAAAGAACCCCTGAAGTCAACAGAACTGATGCCAGAGGTTTGCAAAAGAAATACTCATCCACATGAGCTTATTTTCAAGATTTCTTATCTTCATTATGAAGAAAATGGTCCTCTTGGTCTAAAGTAACTAAATATTTTGCTTTAGAACAAGGCACAATCATCTAAATAGAACCAAAACAGCCACTAGGTTTGTCTTCTTTGTTATCACTCAGAAAACCACTTAAGTCTGGTCAGGGATCCTCATACTTTAGAGCACCTCAGAATCACCCAAAAGGGTTGTTAAACACAGACTGCTGGATCCCAACCCCAGACTTTCTGACTGATCAGGTCTCAAGTGAGACCAAGGAAAATGCCTTTCTAATCAGGATGATCCTGGGGCTGCTTGCCCCAAAAATATAGTGTTTCCTTCTTCTTTCCCCAGGGCTCAGTTTGCTTCTTAGTCTTGGTCTCTTCCTAGAAATAGTAACATTTCTCATCTCCACAACACCCTCCCCCCTCAAAAAAGTCAAATAAAGACAAAGACAAAAACCTCAAGCCAAACAGTTCTTGACTGCTTGCATTTTTCTCCCTGCAGGACTATAGCACCACTTCAATTTTCATTTGGTATTGACACATCCAGGAAGTTAAACATATGATCCTCACTGGGAGGTTCTGGTAACCTCGCCCCAAAGGACTCTACTTGACCTTGAGTTTATCTTCAAACTCTACAAATCTCTCTCTCTCTCTTTCAATTGGCATGTATTCTTTATACTCTTTACAGACTATGAATCACAAGAAGGTGTTGCTTCATGCAGGGGGCTTTGAGGTAACAGTGGTAGTGCTGGTGTGTATGTTCTTCTGACAGTGAGTAGTGGGTATATCCGCCTATGTGTTTTCATTTTCTTTTTTCCTAATGTAGCAGTTTTTTATGGTAGAGACATAGTATGACCAGTCCATGCTGAAAACTGCAAATCACCTTTAGGAAAATATGTACTGACTACCCTCGTTTTAGTGGAGTACTAGATGATCTGACCTACCTGTATTTTGTGAGTTCACAATTCTAAAAGTCACAAAGTTCTGTGAACATTGCCCCAAAAGAAAATCACACCAAGACTGGGTGTTTAACCCAGGAAGTCTATTTTTTAAAAGATCTCTTTTCACACTGACAGTAAAAAATTCTCTTAACTGACTCCTCCTGCTTTTTCACTGACAAATCACTAAAATGATATAACATTCTTAACCTTGCCAAAACTATGGCTTTTGTTTTTAACTCTTTAACTCTTTAACTCTTTGTATTTAACTCTTCCTATATTTACAATATAGCTGTCATAAGGACTAAGGCAATGTAGGAGCTGCTGAGATTAATAGTTCATTTGTACACATATCATATAGTGTGACCCAGCCTCTGACACCATCAACACTTTCCCTAAATTGGTGTTCCTGATCCCTTTATTAGAGATAATGAATCCATCTCAAGGTCTGTGGCAGATAGTGATTTCCATGGTATCATCTGATATGAATCAACCCCTTAGGGTTGGGGATGTGTCTTAATTGTACACTTGTTCTTGAACAAAACTACTGCTTCCATTTGATTTCTTCCCCCTTTTACTTGCCCAAATGATTTTCATTCTTACCTCACTCATCAACTTGTCAATTGGAGAACAGGAGCTATTTCCTTTCTTTGTTTGGGATTCTGGCTGCAACCCAGGCACCATTTTCCAAGTAATTAATGAGCCCTGCAATGTCCTGGCTTGTGACCACCAGCCTCTTCCTTTGTTATACTGTGTCTTGCCTGGAGAAGGACTGAATGCAAGAGCAGGCAGTAGGCTGATGCTTAATGATAGCAGGCTGCTATTTTTAGGTGAAAATACCCTCCATTCTTTTGCTTTTGCCACACAGCAGAAGTGTGGTTATAGTTAAACCTTAGGCTCATGAAAAAAAGCCCCAGAAGCAGAAATATCTGAAAGTTATAGATTTGTTATCAACTGTCAAGAGCTGAAATGGAGCACACAATCTGGCAGGATGGAACTCGATCTTCGCTGCCACTCAGCCCCCAAGGCTGCTTTCCTGCATCAGCAATGAGAAAACATCAAGGGACCAATGTTTAGGGAAGGGCAAGAGGTCAAAAGGTGAAAGTGCCTTTTTTTCCTTCCTAATTCCTTAGAGGCAAGAGGACAAAATATCAAGTTTTCTTTGCTAAGATCTTTCACTCAAGCAATCAAAAACTATGCTTTTAGTGTCTTCCAGGTATCTAAAATTGATCTACAAGTTAGGAACCCAGTACTCATCAAACAGAATCTTTACTCTCAAGAAACAGTCTCAGGGAAAGAGATGGAAATGAATGAATGAATGAATGAATGATGATGAGTTTTAACAAAGAAAAAATTAAGCATGAGGTAGAGGGAACAGGGAATGGGGCCTCTAGATAGTGGAGTGTTATTCTCTATGATGTGGTCAGGGAAGGCCTCTTAATAAAATGTCATTTGAGTAGGGACCTAGAGGAGAAAGAACAACAAAGGACAGTTGTGTCTGGAGAAGTCCAGGCAGATGAAATAGCAGGTCAAAAGGCCCTGTGGTCACATGCTTAGCATAGTAATCACTAATCTAAATGTTTCACAATCTATACATAATTGAATCATTACAGTTAAATACCTACTCCTTTAAGTCCCAGAACACTGAATTTACCAATTTTGAA
Organism: Galemys pyrenaicus; assembly: GCA_019455555.1. Classification (NCBI taxonomy): domain Eukaryota; kingdom Metazoa; phylum Chordata; class Mammalia; order Eulipotyphla; family Talpidae; genus Galemys; species Galemys pyrenaicus. Next base: position 5,246,161 of record JAGFMF010011830.1, on the reverse strand, counting down.
AAAAATGTTATGCAACTCTCTGTCCTGTTAGATAAAGGGTCTACAATTAAATCTTTTGATGACTCACATGGATATGAAAATATCAGCCTTTGTTCATGCATATCATGTGCACATAACGGATGCACCATATTCTACGAATTCTCTTACTTTTTGAACTCTAGTCTTAGCAGGCACTGTAATACCGGGAATGACAGAATGAACAAAGTGAACAACTCCCTACCCTCAGTAAGTTTACAGTCTGATCAGGGAGAAAGTGATTATTCAATTAGTGCAAATCACTATAATCTGAATTTAAGGCCCTGAAGGACTGTGCTGAGAGCTATGACAGCTCAGATCAGAAACTGAAATCTTCTGGAAGACAAGGAAAGATTTTTTATGAGAAAATGACATGTAGGAATTAATGAGAAAAGTATTTCAGGACACAGGAACAGCACAGGCCAAGATACTGAGATGCAAGAGAACAATTTGGGTTTGCTGCTTAAAAGCAAGCCATTTAGCCGGACCCCAGAGAATGAGAAATATAATAAATCTGAGGCTGGAGAAGGAGTGTGCATTCTTCTAGTGCTGGACTTTGTGCTAATTTGATACTGATCAAATGGGAAACCATTTGAAAGATTCTAGACGGGAAAGAGAAAAAATAAAATAAGCACTTTTATATGCGCTAACTCAATGCACAAAGAGAAGGCAGGGGCAACAGGGATAACATTAGGGGCCAATCCACTGCAGGCATAAAGAGTGATATTCACTGCTGAACTAGAACAGTACTGGTAGAGACAGAAAACAGAAGAGAGAATCAAGAATTATTAAGAAAGTGAAATCAGTCAGGCTTAGTTACGGGTTCAAAATACAGGAGATTAAAATATTATAGGTTGACAGATGAGTGGACAATGAAAATGCAATCAGCTACAAAAAAAAAAAAATCAAGTCCTATCATTTGCAGAAACATGAATGGAACTGGAAGAGATTAAGCTTTGTGAAATAAGCCAGATAGATACTGTATGATTTTAATCATATAGGATACATTAAAAAGTGAACTAAAAATATAAAAAGAAACCTTACAAAATAAGGCCAAATTTGTGGCTACTAAAACAGAAAGGGCAGAAAGTGGGCACATGGGATAAAAGGGGTCAATTTTATGAAGGATAGAATTGGACTTCAGTGGTAGCTGAAGTATATACTCATGTATATACTCATGTGTAGTATATACTCATGTTGACTTATAATGATGTATACCCAAAACCTATGTAATGATATAAACTAATATTATTTAAATTAAAAAAAAATTAAGATGTCATGGATAACTCTGACTTGACTTTGGGATCATAATGATGCTATTCATTCATTTGTTCATTTGTTGGGAAGAAAAAAGAAGAAGAAGAAGAAGAAGAAAAAAAAATAACAAGACATTTTAGCTCAGGCACTGAACACACAGAGCAATCTCGTCTTTGCCTCAGGCTGGTTCTCAGCGGTTCATGTGGAGAGCTGATGTTCAAATCCACTGTGCTCTGCAGAGTTGATCCTCAGCTGTAAAGTGTCTATCACCAAAAAATGAAAGGGGAGTCAGTAGTTACATTAGACTCAGTTAAATGCACTCCTACTCCAACTCCACTATCAGAGAACTTGGCAAATCACACCTACAAGGAAATCAGCAAACTGGTGACTCATTAGGATCTTCTTTTCAAGAGAGCAAAGCACCTAAATAAAGATCCTGCATTTAGCATACAATTCGGAGAAGTCATGTGAGCAGCTAGCGATTTGGGAGAACTTAAAGTGTGGCATTTAAGTTTGAGAGGGGAAGTTAGAAATCAAAGAACTGATCTCACAAACAAAAAGCTTTTATAATAGCCTGTCCTGGGTAAGACAGTAATGAGAGGACAAAGAGAAAAGCCGTCCTCCTCTAAATACCAAGGAAACCAAGGGAAGTGACTTCTTAAAAAGGAGCAGGTGAAAGAAGAATTTTAGTGTCATCCAGAGTGACTGTTCTTCCTCTAACCTAGAAATAGCCAAAAGAATCTAAGTCACTCATTGGGTCCTAAGCAAGGAGGTGCTCATTACTAAGCTTGAAACCAAATAGTATTATAATAGATACTGCTCAGTTCTTCCAACACATGGATCTTCCCAAATGCACTTATTTACCTTTAGATCACCCATTCATAGTCTCAACAGTGTGAAGATGATATCTTTAGCTTATTTGCTTATAATAATAAGCCCAAACATAAAAGCCAATTCCTCCCCTTGACCATAGGCTTAAATAAAAATAATTTTAAACCTAAATCACCCTATACCTGCATCTTCAAGCCAGAAAACATGTGCTGTCAGGGGCATGCATCACCAAGGTAGGGCCAGGAAGCCATAGCATTTATTGGTAAGTCTATCTTTCTGTAGCAATTAAGTGAAAATAATTTTAATTTGAAGCAATAAGTGGTAAAAAGCACGAAAGATTGTAAGAGTAGGTTAGCATGAGAACAGCCTGGTTTTCTCATTTATTATAGCACTAAAGCTTCCTTTTTGAAATTTAATTAAGGAAAATAATTTTATGAAAACTATTAAGTAAAAATACATAGGTGCAAGAAAGATTAGCCCCCAAAATGTAATGTTCATATACAAATAACTGAAACAGGAAATCCAAAGATCAGCCTGGACATCCAAAAATATTGTCAGCTTCTCTCACGAAAAACAGCAAAATATACCTGAATTTTCCCCCTAAACTAATGGGGAAATTAGTATTTTTGGATAGTGGACTGATTACTTCATTCTATTTTAAATAACTTATGATTTTTCTTTGCAGAATTTGTGGCTCACACTGTTGGGAGAACAAGAAATATTTGTTGGTTGGAACAAAGCATCTCCTTTTACTAACACATAAAATGACCCTACATAGCTCTTTCGTTGTAGAGGCAGATAATTGATAAAGATTCCCCATAAGAATAAGACATTCACATAAAAATGAGGTCAGCAAGTTTAGTCCAACCAGCTGGGATCATTTTCAAGGGTCAGACAGCCCCAAGGTATAAAGTAATCACTCTAGTGTCTGGAAGAAGCTGACTCCAGATTCCTAAGAGGCAGCCTCATGTCATCCGAGACTCATGTCAGGTTGATTAACCTTACACGATACAAATTTGACACATTCCCCCTCAACCACCTATTTGGGGTCCTATCAAAAGAGGATGATGAGAAGTTAGAACGATTTTTTGGCCTGTGATGTCTAACATTCCAATAATCCATTCTATTCCAGTCATGTTTTAGATGTATGAATTCTCCAGAGCAGAGAGTGATCCACTGATGAATGGAAGCAGCCATGGCATTTTGGACCTTCTGAAAGTAGTATTCTAGGGTTTCTTTTTTTGTAAGATTTATTTTTATTTATTTGTGCATACAAGAACCGGGGTATAGGCCAGAGGTGCAGAGAGTGAGAGGATTCACCAGAGACAGAGTGGGGAGCAGAACAGGAGGATCTACTAAAATATGCTGCTGAGGGAAGCAGTGGGTGAGACGGGAGAGGTCTCCTGCGTTATGTTGATTAGCAGCCTGACCAGGGATGGAACTCAGACCACAGGGTGATAGCACTGAGACTTAACCCGTAGGCCACCATGGAGACCTTGGTATCTTTTCTTGGTTTGTTTCTTAGATTTGTTGACTCAGAGAAGAGGGTCTTACCTACTCCAACAGCACAAAGATCTTACACTGTTTTTTAAAACAATTTTTCCCACAGACCTGGAAAAAGGGCTGCCCAGTGAAAAATATTCTGAACATTTCTCATGAACATTTAGAAGTACAAGAAAAGTAAGACAGACTACAACCCTACTGAGAACATTTTTGTTGGGGATAAATAAGCTTCTCAGCATCTTCCTCTCTGCCAGTAGTAGTTATATATACCATTGTCCTTGGAACTAAGTAGATTCAGGAATTGGACTCATGTCTACTTAGACTCAAACTCAGTCACTTAGCCCCTGTATTAGATCAGTGCCTAGAATAAAGCTGGAGTCTAAACATATTTTTAAATCTGAACCTAGATGAGGACTGAGCTGTTTGATCCAGGATTCTGAGGTATTTTCTAGAGCTACTTTACAGCTAATTTCAACTCCAAGAATGAAAGAAATCCTTAAAATATCTGAAGAGATTAGAGGATTTCATTTGATAATGCCACACCCAGTTGTTTTAGGTTAACTTTATTCTGGGCTGAAAGTCAATTAAGATGAGAAAATTAATGGTTATAATGAAATAAACAACTGGAAGTAAAAGAATTCTGAACAAAGAATTTAAAGTTATGTTACTTTAAAAGAGGAACTAAATCTTTTACTGAATTTTGTGTGGATTCCTTCCACATAACAAAAACTAGCTAAACATTTTTTTGAGTACTCGTTTTATTCTTGAAATGTCCAAGTATATTTCATGTGTTCTCTCATCTAATCTTTATGAGGTAGATACTATTATTATTCCCATTTTTTCAGTAGAGAAAACAAAGGTATAGAGTGGTTAAGCAATAAACCCTAGGTAATAAGTAACAGAGTCAAGATTATGGACTCAAGAGCTCTAATGCCAATGCCTGTACTCAACTATTTTACTCTGCTGCTTTCTACAATTAAAACTAAATGTCCCATTTATCCTTTGTGCCCATTATTTCATTCACTACAACTCCAACTCACTCCCAACAATCATGGAGTGAGCATGCATATGTGTAAACGAACACACTCAAATAGAGAAATAGGGGTGTGCGTGTGTGTGCACGCTCACACGTGTGAGCGTGCACACACATACAGAATGGTTTTATCTCTAGCCCATCTCTGTAAACATCTGACAAATCTCTCAACCCTGGCAGACAAGCTATGACTGATCACATGAAGTGCTTGCATTATGCAGCGCCCTCCTCATATCCCATTAGGTATTTTGATTGAATCTTCTTTTTGAAAAGAATATAGTTCATTTATTTTCATGCTCTTATTCCCTTTTTCATTTTAATATGCAATATATCCGCACCAAAGAAAGTTTGGTACTTTGAAGGACAGAGTATTAGGACTATCACTGAATTTATTTAAGTTGGGGGGAAATTCTCCAGTGCCTAATAGTGGCAGGTATCGCAAATCTGTATGGATGCTCTACTTCAGTATTATAAGACTTCTCATCATATATCCTGGTTACTGCCAGAGCAGAGAAGATGTTCCTTCTCTTCTTCCCTAGCCCAATTGTGTGTTTTATCTTTGGGGGGTGTGAAAAGCAGCATTGGGCATCAAGGTTGGTCTCTCAGCTGCCAGGGGAACAGTTTAAACACAGAGGTTAAAGAGGCTATTTCAGGCACCAGGCCTATCTTGAATCTGAATTTTATGTCTTCTTAATTGAAAACACGTTTCACCTAATCAAACCACATCTATTTCTCAAAGCCAATGAGGTGGCCTAATTTCATGCTTCCCAAATTTAAAAGTGCATCTAAATCAACTGGGGAATCTAGTTTAAAAGGAGGTTCAGGGGCCTCCCTGGTGGCACAAGGGGTTGAGTGCTGTACTGTGGGGTTTCCGCAGCCACTGCAGCGCAAGCTCCATCCCTGTCCAGGGAGGGGACCCACGTGGTGCAGCAGACCTCTCCTGCCTCACCCACTGCTCCCCTCAGCAGTGTATTTTGGCTGATCTGCCTGTTCTGCTCCCCACTGTCTCTGATGAATCCTCTCACCCCCTACATTTCTGGCCTGTCCCCCAGTTCTTGTATGCATAAATTTTAAATCTTTTAAAAATTGGGGGAAAAAAAAAAAAGCAGATTCAGATTCAATAAGTCTGGGAGGACCGAAGTGTCTGCTTTTGTAACAGTTTCCCAGGCAGTGGTGATCACAGCTAGCTGCTGCTGGACAGCAGCTGCCCTGGAGTAGCAAGGACCTAGCTCACAGGCAAATACATACATAAATCAAATAGCCAACTAAATTAAAAGTGTGTGTATGAGTTTTTGAAACATTCACCCTGGGTTCAACTGAGAGTGATCTATGAATTTTTCCATTATCTTCATGTGACTTAAAAACTCCAGATGATTCTTAAAAATAATCACTTTTTAAGTGTTCAGATTCTAAAAGGTTATCTCACTGCCAATAGGGAGGGAAAGCGTTACTCCATACATAATGTTAAAGGCACCCACTGTCACTTAGTCACATGTTCTCGTGTTCTTTTATCCAAAAAGTAAATAACTAAAGGTTTCAAATTCTCCAAAATGGATAATATTTCACCTGTTTTAAACCCCTTAGAGCTGGAACTCAGAGTATTTTGAATGCAAGGTTTGGTGTATCTATGTAAATAAGGAACTAGTTTACCATTTATTTTAATGAACCAAATACATGCAGTCCAAATTCCTTGGAGGAAATGCTTTAATATTGAAGAACAACTTGTGATTAGCATATCAATAGGAAAATAAACAGCATTTTTAAGATACCTGAGGGTATTTAAGGACAGAGGTTTTTCAACAAACTTCTTAAATTTCAGTTTATACTCCTAAATTGTTTGTTAAATCCTTTATTCTAAAAGCACTTTAAAAGGCCCAGTTCAGCTCAGGTCTCCTCTTAAAATTATTAAGGTTTTTGATGTATTTAGACATGCAGAAGTGGTGTCAAGGTTACATGATTGATAGAAACCAAAGAACCTTCTTGAAGAACAGCATATTTGGGCTGGGTTCTTATCTTTAAGCCACTTATCTTCTTAAGTGAAATATTTTTTAAGTACATTTCAACATATGGCAGAATTACAAGGTCTCTTGTGAGCAGCAGGATAACTGTTCAATGCTCAGATAGAAATAAAACATGTAAACAATGCTTGTCAGTGTGACTCCTGCAGTAAAAGGGATTCTGATAACTAGAGACTGTAACTCACCATTAAACCAGGAATTTCTAATTTTATCGTTTAGATCCAGGACCCATGAGCTGAGCAGTAGGTCCACCAGGCTTTCATTCCTCCAATGAATTAAATCTTCTTAAGCCTTTGGTGTCAAAAGATTTTAGTTGGGTTCAACTTCTGGTTGTGCCACTTACTGTCAGTGTGACCTACAGCAAGTCAAACTCTCCCAGGTTCAGACTCTTCACCCACGTGAGAGGGATAAGTAATTAAAGAGTCTACTTCACGTCTCCTTCACATTGTGAAATAATCTTTCATATAATGGCATTCTGTCTCTATGTACACACTATGCATATGTGTTTATGCATCAGTATTGTTTCTACTATTAGCAGAATATGGTCCCAGCAAACAACAGGCAAAAATCAAGCACTGAAGTAGATATGAAACCTATGAAACATCTCACAAGAGAGAACCCAGAGGTAAAAATTTAGAGATTGCTCTCTTACAAACTACCAAGAAGAATCTAGTAGCATTTTAATCTCTAAGGTTTAAGTCTAGATAGTGATGTTACTGGACAAAGGGTCTAAAAAACCATCACTGAGTGAAAACCTCTCTCACCAGTTCTAGGTTTGACCACCCGCTGCTGGGAAAGGGAGAGGGAGGAGGGAGGAGGGAGGAGGGAGAAATGGTAGAGGACAGGAGGAGGGAGAAGGCCCAGTCACCATCAAGGGCACAAGGTGGAGTTGCAGCTGTAGGAGTCCACAGGGTGTGGCAGAGGCCTGCTGCTGTTCAGGTGGGGAGGAGGGAAGCATCTGAAGGCTCACAGGCCTGCCAAGCTCCAAAGCAGCTCATGAAAGAGAACAAGCCCACATACACGGCTCCTTTCAGACTCACAAAATGGCTTCTCAGCTCTGTCCTTTTCCCAGAAGCCCCTTTGCTCAGAACATCAGGGTCAGAGTTCAGATCCTGACATGACACATGTACTGCCCCCTCCAGTGAGGGCAGCACAAGATGTCAAGGAGTAAATGTAGCCCCTCATCTGCACCAGGCCACTCTTGGAGGAACATTCTTCTCCCATGTCACCTTCCAGGGCCTCATCTTGCCTAAAAATCAATTCTTAGGTTTTGCTTGTTTCACTGGAGTACTCAGCCCAGCATCTGAGCAAAGCTGATATTTGCTATTGTTTACAAAGTTTATTCTGAGGAGATATTTGTTAAAAAAAAAAAAAGTATATGTTAGTATAAAGAATTATTTGTCTAACAAAACTGACTCTTCAGGTCAAATACATTAGGTTGACACTGCATGCCTGGGAAAAAGAATTGTCTTCAACCCCTACCTCTTATTAGAGAGGAATCCAATTCTAATAAACTACACAACTGAGTGCATATATGGAATGGCTACATAGACCCTTATGCAGCTGCTCATTTTTTATTGTTTTACTAATTTTGAGCAACAGTACTTCATTGCTTCTAATTTAACCAAAACACTGACTATGAAGAGGGATATTCTCCCCATATTTATTTTCTAAATAGACAACAATCACTGAGAAGTTAGTTGACCTCTGCTTGCTGTGTGGGCCGGTCAGCACGCTGAGCTGTGTTCCCAGAGGAAATCTGGGGAAAGCCTCTCAGAGTTAACTATCTGATATAGAGAGCCAAGGGCAGCTCTCGGCAGAGCGCTGTGGGCATATGACCGCACCCTTCCTGAGACGCAGAATCCTGAGCAAGATGTTGAAATCTCTAGATGTTCATGTTCTCAGTTAGCAAATGGGTATGGTGATCCCAATTAAGCTCCAGATTAGAGTGTCAGAATCACAACAGAATGACCACAAACTTCAATGCACAAAGATGTTCCTCTTTTGAGAGCAATGCGCAGAATATGGAGCCCCTACAAAACCTAGGATACAGAGGACAGAATGGGGGTTTGATGCAAGTGGTAAACGGCATGTCACTGGAAACATGATCAGTCCCTATCTTATTTTTTGGCATTCACAAATACATGAATTTGAATGAGCTTTAATACAATGAGGCAAGTATTTGGGCAAAATTTCAAAAGGCACATTTGACCATGGTATTACTCATCAACTTAACCAGGTATTCATAAATCTCCCGTGCTTCTGGACTAGAAAACCACATTCAAACAAAGAACCCTTTTGTTTTGGAGGTTGCTATTTTGTTGGCAAGCTTGTTTTTCGATTTTTTGTTTTCTCCGCACCCCTCCTTCCCTATCAACATTGGTTTCTTGGCCACACCTGAAATTTATAATGTATTTACTCAGATGACTAGTCCTGTTCAGACAAGTCTTGCCCTGAATAACAGATAAACTGGAGACCCGAGGAAGAGGGCCGTCATGGCATTAATCATCTGCTCTTGACATCCCATGGCTCTTGCCATCCCATCTCCCCATCTGCTATAGACCATTAAAACAGGGGAAGTTCAAGGGCTGGGTTCCAAGGTCCTTCTTTCAGGACTCACAAAGGGGCAGATTCAAACAGGGGAGGGGGAGTAGGGTGGTGATCACCTTCCCTGCTAAGTTCCTTCAGAAAGTAAGTTTTTAATGTTATGAAGTACCACTCAAAGCAGGTAAGTAAGTACAAAGTGGTAGAACAAAATGTACTAAACATTTAGGTAATAAAACATCCCTCTTATGCTAAAATTATCCAAAGGGTTAGCTGGGAAAATCAGAATTTGCAAAATTGAGTCCTTTCAAAAGAATATACAATCAACTCTGCCTCCATCTAAAGAAAAGGAACACACTGTCCTGTGTTTTCACTAGCTTGCATTGTTATGACACATACACAGGGGAAAAATGAGATAAATGTGGGTAAAACTTGTCATTAAATTGCGTGATAATTAAAGCATGTGGTAGCAGCTACTAGAGGCACTGCTAGTGTTCAGAAATCAGAGTTCTGCATATGTAAAATCTGTAGGAAAAGGTGAATAGTGTGGTCTTCCTTGAAAACAGAAAACTCTACAGATAGTCCCAACTTGCATTAATGATAAATTATCCAATAAATAGTTTGTACCCAGATGCAGTGACCAATCACTCTCAATTACATTGCCCTGATATTCTTTCCTTTCATTCTCTTTTTATTGTCCAGTTCCATCCTTAACCCCCACGTACAAGCCTAGATCTCCATAGGGGTTCAGTTTCAGTGCTATCACTGCCACACACCAAGTTAGATTCCCAGCTATATGTGGATTCGAGCTAACCTACATATGGCACAGCAGACCTCTCCTGTCTTGCCTGCTGCCCCCTTAGCAGCGTATTTCAGTAAATTCACTAGTTCTGCTCCCCACTCTACCTCTGGTGAATCCTCTACCTCCCCTTCCTGCACCTCTGGCCTATACCACAGTTCCTCTATGCAAAATAAATAAAAACAAAGAGTAAGGATTTGCTACAAAACCATACCAGGTTACAAGTAACTGGCCTACCCTCAACTCAGAATAAAGAAAAGTGCAGATTATGCACCTGGCAAATATTAGCATGGTTTCCAGAGCAGTAGGATTCATCCATTTGCTCACAAAAGTACAACTGCAGCTGAGAGAATAAATCAATTCAATTCAACAAACATTTATCAAGCTCCAGTCTGACTGCAGAGACTGTCAGAAAAAAATCATGCACCTGGCTATTAGAGCTGATTTTTGACAAAGTCTGGAAATATGCTAGTCCCTCCCTTCTACCACCAAACCAAGTCATGAGAAAAGAAGCAATCGATTTCCTCAAATACTCAGCATAGTAGCATTTGACATTATAAAACATAACTAGCCCAAGACATGCCCGTTTCTTTTTGTAGGTAGAAGAGAATGCCCTTCTTTTCTTTCTGGGAAAATAACATTTTGTTTGTGGTATAAAAACATGGTAAAACTGAGTTAAAAAATCAGTGATTCATTATCTAGCATCAATTATCCATGAGGATTTTGGATACAGAAATTATTTAGACTACTTATTGAGACAAGTTATGATCCAACTGCTTTACACTATAAATTCAGACTTATCAGTTATCTATTTAAATGAATTCTAAACATGTGATGCAAGGGCTGGTGGGGGGGGATCAATCCCTGCCAAAATCTAAGGAGACACCCTAGATTCCCCGTTTCTTCCTGGGAAATTACTGAACAGAGCTAAGACAATTTAGGCACCTTAACCAAGAGTCAGGCTCTGTTACACCTGGCGACCCCAGGGAAGTCACTTATAAACTCAGACCTCAGGCTCTTCATCTTTAAAGCACAGATAATCACACTTCTTCTGTTTAATCTATGGGATTCTTGTGAACATCTAGGGAAAGATGAATATGAAGGTTTTGTGAAAATCATCAATACTGATGTTTAATCTACAGCTCTGAAGACAAGGGAGAAGGAGAAAACTACCTAAGAAAGCCCATTTGTGTTACCAGTGGTTTGTAACAGGGCCTTTACAAGTTCAGTTAAGCTCTGGCTCTTTGTATTTAGCTACCAGAAGAGTTTTAGGATTATATCCATGAAACCAGTTTTCAAAATGAAGGCTCAGAAGACCTCTCCTGTCTCGCCCGCTGCTCCCCTCAGCAGTATATTTCAGTCAATCTGCCTGTTCTGCTTCCCACTCTGTCTCTGGTGAATCTTCTCACCACCCCCCACCCCCGCACTTCTGGCCTACATCCAGCTTTTGCATGCATAAATAAAAATATAAAAATAAATCTTTAAAAAAATAAAATAAAGGTAAAACATTTTTATCTTATTTTTTTCTATTAGAGTGGAGAGTAGGTGTACAATTTTTTTTATCAGTTTTAGTTATTGTTGGTTACTACATATTACTTTTAGTGTCAGTCTGCTTAAATAATTTGTTTAACCAGTTAAAATTAACCAAAATATAAAATAAAATAAAATTAACCAAAATATAGCATATATTCCACTGCGATAATATGTGCTAACCTCAGCAAAATCTAGGATTCATGCCCTTTCTTTTAATTTTTTTTAAAGACTTATTTATTTATACATACAAGAGCTGGGGTACAGGCCAGAGTCCTGGGAGGTGAGAGGATTCACCAGAGACAGAGTGGGGAGCAGAACAGGCAGACTACTGAAACACACTGCTGAGGGGAACAGCGAGCGAGGCAGGAGAGGCCTGCTGCGCCATGTGGGTCCCCTCTCTGGCTGAGGGCAGGGATCAAACTCGTGCTACAGTGACTGCAGTTTGCCTCATAGTGCGTTGCTTAACCCACTGCACCACCAGGGAGGCCTTTAAGTTAATATTTTTAACCATATACTCTGTATCCACACATTAGAGAAATAGCAAGGTGATGTCTAGAGCTCAGTTTAGAGTGGAAACAGCCAGACAGAGCATTACAAAGCAGAGAAGTATAACAGCAGAGATGTGCTGAGTCTCAGATACGGAGAAGGAGGCACTGCCTTCTCTGATCAGGGGGTTAGGGGGTGCTGACAAAGTACTAGAGATGTAGCAGGAATTAAACAGAAGTCAAGCAAGGCATAGGCTGGGGTGAAGATGGACCCATGATAAGGCTAGAGGGGGAGGCAGAGGGCACCTCCTCAGAAGCCTGGTAGCAGAGAGCACAGAACCTAGGTTTGAAGGTTGCTCTATGGGTGATGCCAGGGGAAGAGGCAGGGAGAGGTGCACTGGCAAAGGAGAGGCTGCAAGAGGGAGACCCCAACTACCCTCCATCCAGATCATTTACTGTTGTCCAAAATACTGGAGTTTTCTATGAAGAAACATTTTCCTGCTAAAAAAGAAAACAGTTGATACATTTAAAAGTAAAAGAGAATTTCATTTGTGAGACATTTTAATAGAGAAAACATTAACAACACTATTTTAGAGTTAATACAAAATTCTTGCGATCTTTTTTACAGTGATCTCTATCTCTATAGAGATATTTGAGAAGAATTCTTTTATTTAACTATAAATAGAGTAGAAAAAAAAATCAAGAGCTTCAAGTGGTTTAGGCTTCCTCAACAACGGGTAACCTGTGGGTGCTGGGGTATGAGGACCAGGCACATTGTGTTGAATCATGAAGAGGAAGGCCAATAATGGACAAACGGATATTCAGGACCATTTCAGACTTGTTGGAAAGCTAGTGCTGCCAGAAATCGCCCAGGAAGCCATACCTCTGCAATTAAGTGTACAGGGAATATTTCTTAAGAGAAAGACCTGGGGGTGGGGAGTGGGAAAATGAGTTTATTGTATGAATGCTCAGTTTGGAAAAATGAAAATATTCTGGATGGAGAGATGGATGGATGGGTGCATAGATGTATGGATGTATGGATGGACAGATGGAGTGCAAGGTGAAGGCACTTAATGCCACAGAACTATTAAGTTAAATATGGCTAAAATGGTAAATTCCACTATATATACATCTCTTACAACAATAAGAAACAGAGAACTAAAAAGGATTAAGATGTCTAGAAAACTCAGCTGGAAGCATCATACTGCCTTCTTAATGTGGTACACAGACCAAAAATGATTTTCTCAAAGAATACTTAAAGAAAGCATTAACCAAAACAGGCTTGTGGTTGCCAAAGACGATGCATATCAATGGGTGATAGAATGTATTACGGGAAAGTTTTTTAAGACAATAAAGCACCTTTCTTTCTGAAGAGACTGAGTTCTTCACTTCAGTGAATTCACCCCTCTTCCCCACAAATCTGGAAAGATGATGATGTTATTATCATTATTGTTACAGTAACTATTTCTCAATGGAACAGTTCTTCTTTGTTACAGATGATAACAGAGGGGACACAGAAGTTCTGTGCATTGTCTGGAAAAGGAAGCAGCAGAGCCAAGAGAAGAAGCAATGCCCAAGCCACAGCACTTGGCAGAAGAGGCTGTACTAGGTAATATCTGAAGGTCTCAGAAATGCTTCCTTTCTCCATTCTAGAGCCTCACCACCAAGCAAGGTTTCTCCCTAGCAGAGAGCATTCATTTGTCAAATAGCAGCTATCTGTTTTTGCACATGCCAAGTGTCCAAGTGAACTTAATAAATTACATTTGAGGTTAAGCCACAGAGCTAAGAGATTCAATCTCAGGGCCAGCGTTAATTGGTTATTATTTGCAAAGAATCTCAAATGTTTCTCATTTACAGAATAGTTAAAACTGTGTACATCCCTCAATTCTATGCCTGTGATCCTGGTAGTTTTCTTTACAGGTTATAAATAACCCCAAAATAATGGTAATTACATAGTAACTATTGATTGTTTAATTACTTGAAACTACCTTATAATCAGCAAGTAATTAAGGAAGTTATGAGATCTAAAACTACGGGCACTAGGGTGTTGTGTATCAAGTTATTTGGCAACTCACTGATATGAGATAGAGCGAAAGCACTTTCAACAAAAGTCATCTAAACATTCTTCAAAGGAAAGGTGAATGAACAGGTGCCAAGCACATAACTGCTGTTTTCTTAGGAAGGACGATGCTAAATGATTGAATCAACAAGGTAAAAAAAACTCCAGAAAAGAGATAAAAGAATAGTAAAGACTTCTCCAAGACAAAGACACCAGAAGAGCCCTAACACCTCCAAGAGGCAATCCTCTGGCCCACTGGCTCTCAAATCTATCTGCACATTAAGGGCATCTGAGATTATTGGAAGCCAACTTCACCCAGCAGTACACCCAACCAACAGAAGCCAAACTCTTGAGAATGATTCATATGTCTATATATTTGCAAAGCTACCCAAATGATTTCTAGACACAGTAAGGGTTGAGAACCATTAGTAGCATGAGAAATCTTACACATTGTCCTGTGGCAAGTTTTGGTAGAAACTCTGGAGGTCCCTCCACCCAGCAGAGAAAGCACCCCCTCCATACAACATATGGCATACAGGCCCCCAGGAAGGTCTTCCTTCTGTGCTCACATGGTAACCATCTAATTCATTATCTCCAATAGGTCAAAGCATGAGTGCATGGTCTTAAGCCAAATTAGATGCAAACAGCATGGACACCTATGAGGGTGAAAGCTTATGAAGCCAACACATTTCAAGGGTAAATGATTCACTTACTTATTAAGAAGGAGGAGTAAAATCTGTAGCTATATTTCTAGATAAATGTGATTAAAGTACACTCTGAGAGTTAATAATAATGAGATAACACTAAAACCTTAGCTATAGTCACAAATGAACCTATACCTAGCATCTTGAAGACATTTTATAAATATTTGTTACATACACATGCAATTTTATAATCCTAGAAAAATAGTGCTTATATAATTGGGGCAGTTATAAAAATATATAATTGAAAGTAATCAGTCCTGACATATCATTAATTTATTTTAATGGATGAAATGTGTTACCATGAACAGCACAAGAGATCAAACAACATAGCAGATCTGGCCCATAAGGAAGTGCTACAGTCACTTTTTATATAAAATACACCCTGACCCAAAGGGATAGGACAATACAGAGACCAGCAATAGCAGATGGGCACTCAGCTGTGGCACAAGGACATGAGCCATCCTGATTATCTGTGTTCCGTGGAACAGCTATTTCCACGATATAAAGAGGCCACTTGGGGAGGGAGAGGAAAAGAGAGATTCCACAGCCTAATAAATTGGGAAAATCCTGGGTAAAGCAAAGTAATACAAATGCTAATGCTCACTTTCTCCCTATAAGAGAAAAGGAGGTTTAGTGGCACTATGAAACCAGTTGTTCCTCTACTCTTCTTTCACAAAGCTGATCCTGGGGGATCCACCAGACACTTTGGGAAGTGTGACCACCTCGATAGCAAATGCAATGAGTCCAAGTCAAGAAAAGACAAAGTCAAAGAGATTGCCATTTGATCAAATGACCCTTGTCTGCTTAAAGATCACAATACAGGAAACAGAAGGGTGTAAGTATTAATCAAAGGCTGTAGCCTGGCTACCCAGAGAAGAATATCATTTACCTGGTAATACACAGCACTATGAGCAAAAAGATGAAAAAGATAAACAGAAATAAATTCCCCTAGAGGGCCTCCCTGGTGGTGCAGTGGGTTAAGCAACACACTATGAAGCAAACAGCAGCCACTGCAGCATAAGTTCGATCCCTGCTTCCGGCCAGGGAGGGGACCCACATGGCGTAGCAGACCTCTCCTGCTGTGCCCGCTGCTCCCCTCAGCAGTGTACTTCTGTTGATCTGCCTGTTCTGCACCCCGCTCTCTGTGGTGAATCCTCTCACCCTCCCACACACATCTCTGGCCTGTACCCCAGTGCTTGTATGCATAAATATATATTTAAAAACAAAAAAATTCCCCTAGATCTTGCTATACCAGGACTATGCCACCTACCTTAAAATTATGGTAGGAGCAACCATAACACCAAGTCAACCAACCAGGTTAAATTTAACAAAATGCTTCCAATAGTTTTTAATTTATTTTAACCTCTCAGTAGCCTGATGGGACATAACAGAAAAGATATTTTTACTCTCATTTACAAGTGGAAAAAATAAAGCTATAAGTGGTTATATGGCAAGTTGAAAGCTACATCAAGTTAGAGGTAAAACCAAAATCATTAAAACAGGCCCTCACTCCAAATACAGGTCCTTACCACCCCACACTCCTTACAAATCTTACAATACAGGTTCTCTATATCTTAAACTGCTTTAAAAAATATTGTTGATTCTTCTCCCAAATTTGTAAATTACATAATTATTTAAAAATCACTCTCACCCCACAAAAGTCCCAGAGTGCTATAACCATTCTTATTGCCTCTAATAATCTACCTTCTCTATAAAAATTATTGAGACTGGCTTTTTTAAAACACTAAACTATAGGTCTAAATGGCACAGAAATATTCAAAATTGGATTTAATATAAATAATGCAATTTTGAATAATCACAAATCCCAAGACCTCAAAGGTATATACTATTTAGTTTAAGTCTAATACTGCTTCGAAGTCTTTTTCATTATGTTCCTTTCATTTATGAAAATACTAAATTACACTCCAAGATGTGCAGATACCCAGGCCTCTAATCCCCCTCCCACAGTCCATTTGTTTCTGAACACTGCTGGTAGCATTAATAGAACCATACTCTACACAGCCTATGTTTACAGTTTTGCTATTCTGTCTTATGCTTACAAAGTTGTTCTCAACTGAAGACAGTTCTGCCTCTCGAGGGACATTTGGTAAGTGTGGAGACATGTTCTATCATCATGACTTGGGGAGTGTTACTTGCATCTCCTGGGACGCTGCTAATAAGCAGCCTACTATGCACAATAGTGCACTACACCACAAAGTGTTATCAGACCCAAAACAGCAAGAGTTCAGCTAGAGAAACTCTGCGTTGGAGTGATAATGTGGCTTGCTAAATGTCCTTTCACTTCATCCCCTCTGAAATCATCAGGAGTAACTAAGACTATATATATATATATATATATATATATATATATATATATATATATATATATATATGAAAACCTTTAGCACACAGTAAGCTCTCAGAATCTTAACTAGATCATCTAATTACATCTTCTGCAGAACATGAACCATCTCAGTTAACTACATTCTTTCCAGACCAAGTACAGAGCTTTTTTCATTGGCACTCAACAAATGTGAAAGAATGTCTTATTTATATTGGAAATTCTTGATTAAAAAAACAAATGCCACTATTATCTAAGAAATACAACATTGACCCATACTCACTCCTTACCAAATAAGAAGTGGTGTAATTCAGGATTCATTAGGACAGACTATGAAAAGCTACATTGTTTCCTGAGTACGTTACAGCATCACCTTCATATCAAAGACTACTAATAAACTCATCATCAAAATGCTTTATCTTATTTACAAACAAGGTTAACTAAGAAGTCACAGTATACAGAATTAAAGGAGTCTCAGGCAACAAACAAAATCAGATCAGTTTTGACCATATTGATTTTCTAGCGTGGAGCTGAATTATTGAGGAACAACCTAAACTGTAATCACAAACACATCAAATAAAAACACAGAAAGTCAAATCTTTGAATGAGTATATCAAAATTGACTGGTGTCACATCTCAGATCAAGACATTTATGTCTTTTACATTTCTTAGCAAGCTTGAGTTGCTATAGAAATCCTCAAGTAAATTATTACCCATCACTCAAGTGGCCCTACAATAGGGTAGCCTACAATCATTTTTGTAGTTTCTGGAGGTGCAGGCTCTGAACATAAGAATGAACCCTTACCTGTATTAAAAGTACACTCTTGACCTACCCAAAAGAGAAAAAAAAACACTATTAGGAAAGGAAACCTGCAATGAAACTTTATGGCAGCACTATTTAAAATTGCCAATATATAGAAATAACCTAAATGACCCAAAATAGATAAATGGATAAGGAAGATGTAGCATTCATACACAATACTATTCAGCAAGCATAAAGATAAATTCATGCCACTGATGGCAACATGGTTGGAGGTGAAAAGGATTATGCTAAGTGTAATAAGTCATAAAGAGAAATAAAAATATCAGATGGTTTCACTTATGTGTGGAATATTGAGAAACCAAACAAAGGGTGAGGGAAAAGACAAAACTTAGAATCCCACCATAGATCTGAGGCATAAAGTAAGGGAGAAGGAAGCAATGAGGTCAAAACAGGGGAGAGAAGAATGCAAGACTATGGTGATGGATGATCATGGGTGCTATGGTGGTGAGAGAACTATAGGGACTATATCTGGGGGGAGAAATAAAATACTGTCCAAAAATTAATAATGATGTAAGAAAATAAGTTAATATAAAAATAAATTAAAAAAAATCAGTTTACCAAAAAAAGGACAGATACCGAGACCCTACCCAAGATCATCTCATTCAACATTAAGAAATTGGAACTCAAAATCTATGTTTTCAATGATTTCCCAAATATTTGTTTTGCACACTAAAGTCTGAAAACCTCTCCCAAGTGACTGAACCCTAGAAAACTGATCTCTCTCACTTTGTATATTTATAGCATGGATCTTAATTATAAACTACGGACAATTCATTTAGCATAAAAACCACATCTACCTCCTACCATAAAAAATAGAAAGACAAATTTTTTTGATTATTTTGTGCAAAATATACATTGAAAGTAAGCAGACTAACATTTTTCTAGGAAATTCTAAAAACACTGGGATAGAGATTTTAAAAACTATCAAAGAAAACAGACTTCAATTCCGGGTCCCACAGTGCTGAACATTTACTATGTGGCTAGATTATACAGATAATGAAGACTAATAAACCAGGTCCCTAGTCTCATTTTTCCTTTTTTATGCCTTTAACTTGTTTAAAATACACATACAGTAAGAAACAATATAATTTCAGAGAGTGTCTATGCATGAATAGAATAAAATAGGTTGCTGTGATTGAGCAAGCCTGTGGGTGAGAAGGCAGAGGCAGCATCTCGTGTCTTAGACACAGGACTGGGGAGCAAGTACCAGGTGAAGGGGGACAGGAAGGAGGAGTGCGTCATGAGAGGGTGGGAGGAAACTGTTCTAAACAGTGTGAACTGTAACTATGGAGACATTAAGGTTCGTGTGAAATTATCATAAGAATTAAATCAGAAATCAGATATTATTCACAAAAACTCCTTCATAGGAAACTAATTTAAAATATAAAGTATTTTTTGAATTATTGTAAAATTTCAGGACAGAAGCCAGGATAAAGAAGTATGTCAGGTCTACATTATAGGGAGAATTAATGAAGCAACTGGGGCGTTATTGCCTAGAAAATAAGAGATAAAAGAAAGCATTTGGAGGAAGAGGAGAAAGTATTTGAAGGAGTATGTTTGGTGTAAGATTTAATGTATTGTTTTTTAAATATCTCTAAGGGCATGGAACAGGTTTGGAAAGGTATACATTTAAGAAAGAATCTCAGCTCAGTATGATAACAAGCATTCAAAGAAAGTTGTAGGAAAATGAACTGATTAGGAGGTAATGACTTCACTGTGAATCGAGGTGATCAAGGGTGAACTGAACAGACAAAGGGCAAGGGAATGACTGCAGATAAGAAATGAGGACTCTTAAAACCATTTAAAAGCACACACACATTCTCACAGTCCTCTCTCTCACAAAGCACTGTGACGCACAGATAGTGTCTTTGCCTCACACTTTACAACCCTCAGGTGGATTCCAAAGAAACCTGAGTGATACTGAGGAATCTACCAAATATCCAATCCACGATGTCAAGTTAGGAAAAAATGTCCTCATCTCTGTAATAACCAATACATTTTGCAAAATGACAAATTAATGAACAGAATAGACTACCATTCATTTAAAATCTGAGGCGGACACTAATTGGTACTTTAGCAGTAAACATTAGACAATTATTTGGACTTATTAAAATAATTACTCTTAACAAAAACATGCATGGATTCCAACGAGTTTCCAGTAGGTAGAATTATCAATAAACAACCAAAACCTTTAGCAAACAGGTACGTGGCCTTTTTTGGTTTGTTTTATAATTGGGCTCAGAAAATCATTTTTCATTATCATTTATGTACTATTTCCAGTAAATAAAGTTAAAAAAAAAAACATACTGAATTATACTTGACCACCTGAAATCAACACAAAATATCAAAAAGAAATTTTTGATTTACCCTTTTAAGGAAAAACAGACCAAGCTAGACTCAGAATATAACTAGAAGAAGAATTGAATAGCTAAACATTACTAAGTGATTTTTATATAAACTACTTATACTTCCACATCTAGATATATATGAGCTATATGTAGATATACTGAAAGAAATATTCTCTTAATATCTACTTATACTTGTGCTTATTGTATTAAGTATGTTTCTGGAAAACTCATAAATTAAATTATGTTACCACTCTCTCGGACAGCTTATAAAAAGAAACATATAATGAATCAATAAAATAAAGTCTACATCCACAAGTTATTCATAAACATATATCTTTATGAAATTTAGGAACATCAAAAGCTAGATTGATAAAAATTTTAAATCAAAGGTTTAATGTAAAGAAAGCATTCATCACAGAATTCATTTGTGTAGAATAGTTTCCTAGGGAGATAAAATTTCTGTTTATGTCTGTGCTATTTTAGAAACACACCTATTCCATTAAAGCAATCTATAAACTACAGTGTGAGCAATCACTTCCTAACTTAATTTTCTTTATTGGGGTCCATACATCTTTGCGTTTAGGTTTTGCTCTTTTATTAAGTTTTAGTCTTTCAGAACTGATGGTAACAGCAGGTCTAGATTAGTGGTTCAGGAAGCGAGGTGTCTCTGTTCATGAGCTGTTGGCACCTAACATTATACGGTTGCCCAGAAACCAAACCATTAACTGGACAGGAAGTTTTAATACGTTAGATTAGTCACCAAAGCATTTCTAACTACATCCTCCATTGACTAATACCTAGAAAAGCTGCAATGTCACAAAACACTATGTAGAGCTGGTAGAAGAAACCAAATCTCCTCTCCCCAAGACCAGTCTCCTCTCAGCCTGAGAGATGCCAAAATTTTGTCAGAGAATGGCACCCTATGCAATACTAATGTTAATGATGTAGTTGCTAAATATCTTTCCACTCTGCAAATGTCTGAGATCTCATGTGATTTGTTTTCTTTTCTTTGTGTCAGGTGATAAGAAATAAGGGGTAATTCTGGGTATCTCACATTCTTAGCCTTCGTTGAAATTCTGTTATTTTTTTATATAAGAGTATACAGTGCACCTCTTGGACTAGTGAAAAGCTGTGAACCATCTACCAAATATGTTTCTACAAATGGAAAGCAGAGTACAATGGAAAGGTTCTAAGAAATAAAACCATAAAACCAACAGTTACCAAGTTGCTCCTCCACACTGATTACAAATTAGGAGTAATTTTCTACCTAAATCAGAACTTAATTCATTACTAAGTTCACATTACTTCAAAAATTCAATCCAACTTCTCAAAATTCAGTAACACAAGCTTCCAAAGTAATTGTCTTCATTGAAAGTATTTAAAAGCATTTGCTAAGACACATTTCTTTCTCATGTCAGACAGGATCGACATCAAGTGAGCAGCTTGGACAGACTACATTCTGTCTAATTGCAGGCGGTTGACATTTTAGGAAATAATTGCTTCTTGCAAGGAAGAAATTTCTCCTCTGGAGTTGACAGCAATGGGTGCCTTCGGTAAAAAATCATTTAAATATGTTTATATTTACAATTTAAAGGACTATAAATAATAGTACAATTTGGATCATCTTTTAAGCAATTTTAATCAACTAGAAAAGTTTAGGACTCAGAAAAGAAATTTTATAAACAGAACAAGAGATTAATTATAATAGAAATGCCACCCCATGTCATTACCACTAAGATAAACGATGGCTATTTCCCTAGAAATAATCATGAGGAAACAGTTGGTTTGCTTTGAAGACATTCATTTCAATAGTCCATTTTCTAAAAGCTCCTCAGTTTTAGTTCAGAAACAGTTCATTTCCATTTCCTTTTGATAACCAGAGGGGGAATTAACCCATACTTTCAAGCCATTTTTTTTTTTTAGATCAGTTCTGGAGGGATATATCTTTATAAAGCATATTTTTCGTGTAAGCAAAAATTGGTGAATTCAGTTCAATCTCAACTCAAGTTAAACTTTTAATAATTCTCTATCTTGTAAAATTCCTTACTGCCACTAGGCCTTTGCTTTGTGAGGTCGCCAGTTTTCTCTTAAGACTACTCTTCACTAAACTCATTTAATTCATGCCTTAGGCCAATAACAAATCTACTTTTCCAGCTGCAATACTCTAATCGCTTAAATTTCTAAAGTAAATGCCATCCTTTGCTCCTTTGAAAACAAGTTTTGGCAGTGATTAAAGTAAAGGAAACCACACTTAAAGAGCTTCAAATATGTAACATCAGACACATGTGTCAGATATAAACATTATAATATATAATGAAAGGAAATGCCGAAATCACATAATCCAGGTTAGGCAATGGGAATATAGATACATTTTAAAAGATGGA
Source organism: Galemys pyrenaicus (assembly GCA_019455555.1). NCBI lineage: Eukaryota > Metazoa > Chordata > Mammalia > Eulipotyphla > Talpidae > Galemys > Galemys pyrenaicus. Next base: position 5,223,484 of record JAGFMF010011830.1, on the reverse strand, counting down.
GAGTCAAGGAATAGGTTTATTATCTTACTTTAAATCTGTGTTTAGGCACATTCTCATGAGAATGATAGAATTGATATTCATCATTCATAAATCAAAACACGCATAGGTCATTTTCAAATTCAGTGAACTTACCTTATAAACTTGCCCATACGTTCCATTTCCAACAAGTTCCACCAATTCAAAGATCCCTGCAGGATCCTAAAAGAAAATAAACAAACAGTGAAAATTCAAAACAATGTTTCAACATTGTCTTAATCAAAGACAAATACTTAAAATATGCAAATAAATAACAACTTTAGTTTGGGGGCTCTCATGTGTTAATAAAAACTATTAAAATTTAATTCAGCTACAGTCATGAAATTTGTCAAAATCCATTGTTTCTGTTTTGCATTTCTATAAGATGTATTTAAATCAAACAAAGGGAGAGACATGACTTCCAGAGAAACAATAAAATAAAATTTACACACTTCTTACTACCAAGCAGGAACACACTTGCAAGTACATGAAGATAAACTGAAAGATTCATCATCCTAAGGAATTCTAATAGTTAAGAGATGTGTCTTTGAAATTTCTGAACTGTTCGTTGTATGGAACACTAGCAGGCAGTTAAGGAAGGGTGTTCCTTACCATATAATTTCATTCATATATTGTACCAAAGGAACAATGAGTGAAATAAATAAAACAAAAATAATCTTTTAAGACTGCAAAACCAAATTAGTCATCACTAGAAGGTGGGGAGGGAGGGAAAAGATGGGCAAACTACATCAAAGGGGTCAATTGTATTTTGAAGAATGGAATTGAACTTTGTGTTCTTAATGTAGTTTATACAGATGTTGATTCTTTTAAAAAAAAAGATTTACTTTTTATGCATACAAGAATTGGGGTATAGGCCAAAGGTATGGGGGGGGGGGAGTGAGAGATTCACCGGAGATAGTGGGGAACAGAACAAGCATACTGACTGAAACACTTTGGTGAGGGGAGCAGCAGGCGAGACAGGAGAGGTCTGCTGTGCCACATGGGTCAACTCCGGGGCGAGGGATCAAACTTACTACAGTAGCTGAGGACAGCTTCACAGCGCTGCACTTTAACTCCTTGCACCACCAGGGAGGCCCCAGATGCTGATTCTTAGCAATAAACATCTGACATTTATATAACATTATTCTGCAACATAACTTCTAAAAAAGGGGTGTTCCTGTATTATGAACCACAATACCTAAGTTAATCAACAGCTTCCAAAAGAAAAAGGACTCAGCATAACCACCTCTCTCAAAAGGATTTTCTCAGATTCCACTCCCCTCTCTACAATGCTGCCTTTGCAAAAATGTTTTTTTCAGGATGCCTCCAGTTCCTTCAGTACCTACACAGTTACAAGCAGGATATAAAATACAAATGAAATTAGAGAATTTTGCAACCTCTAACCACCTAACACATATTTGTTGACTGTCAGAGTCAGCTAACCCCAGAGACTGAAAAAAAGACCAATCGCTGCTGCTATTGTTAGTGAATCACTATTCCATAGAGTTGAGAAGGAAAATGAAGCCAATAAAATTCCACTCAGAAACAGAAAATGACTCTGATGTCTACTAAGTCCTAACTGCCATAAATCATTTCTTTAAAGGCCTCAATCAAGAATCACAAACAAAATGTCCACAGAAGCCACATAAGTAACCCAGCCTGTGGCACAATGAAGAAGCCATGGCTCCTCTAAGGGGGTGCATCTTGGGCTCACGCAGCTGGAACCTATTGTTGTCATGTCAAAATATGAGGGTAATTTTGCCAGGTTTGAGTTTTTTGTTTTTATTTTAAGAAAAGATGAACGTGCTTCCTAATGTGTAAACTCCTATTTTTAAATGTTAGATGCTAACTTATCTTTTTAAAAAAATTTTGAGGAACATTTAAAATAATAAACATTTTAAAAGACACCACCCTCTCTTTAAAAAGGCATTTACTACTGCTAGTCAACACTTTTATGAGGATGTCACCATACAGTAATATGGTGGTGGTGAAGCAGAAGGGAAAGACCTGAGCGCTGGCTTCAGACTGACCTGGGTAGACACCAGCTTTGCAGTGACTGAGCACATGGTCCATGGAAACTAGAGAGTAACTCAGTCTCTGAGCAGATGAAACAGGGACAGCATCTACCTCGCAGAGCTTTCAGAAGGGTAGGTGAGGGCCTAGCACTAGGCCACATGAGCAGTCAGTGATCTTTTAATATCAACTAGTAATCATTTGTCAACTGACAAATTCCACACCACTTGCAGCATTTAAAAGGGAGAAGGGTGGCTTCAGGCTATTGTCTGTGAAGAAAGAGACAAGTGAGTTTCATATGACAAGAGAGTCTCTATTCTTAGGTAAGTCAGGCCAAGAAGGGGCTCTTGCTATGTGCCTTCAAAGACACATAAATAACACATAAAACCTAAAATAACACCAAGATATAGTAAAAGCAGGGATGATGTGAGAAGCACACAGCTCTATACAGTGGTTCCCAGGGAAGTCACTTGGCCACTCTCACTGTCCCTAGAAAGGGCTCTGGTGAAGCAAATACAGAATGCTGCTTTTCATTTTCCACATTTTGTTGCAAAAGCAAATTCCTCTTTAGATTTCTTTCAGTTACTGGAACAGGTGCAATTGACCCTTTAAAAACACAGGCAGTAGGGGCACCAACCCAACCTGTACAGACAAAAATCCAAGTAAAACTTAAGAGTTAGCTTTCAAAAGTCAAGGGTTCAGCATCTGAGGGGTCAACCCACAAACACTGGTGGCTGGTTGACCGCATGCTAAAGCTACACAACGATTTATAAGAAATGTCTATACTTGATCTTCACCCCTGCTTCTGGCACAAATCCTAAAGCTAGAAATTTCCCCTTTGATGAGAACAGTGAAGGTGGCCTTTGTTACGTTAATGAAGTGACTTTGGGGATGAGCCCGCTCAGACAAACCAATCCCCTGATTAGAGGGGTGGAACATCTTGCCCCATCCTTTCACCTTCAGGAAAGAAAAAGGATCAGAAATTGAATCAGTTACCAATGGCCAATGATTTAGATGTAAATCATGTCTCTGTAAGGAAGCCTCCATAAAGAAAGAGTTTTCCAGCTTGGTGAACATGTAGCAATAAAGAGAAAGAAGGGCTCTTGGAGAAGCTTCTGGCCCTTCCCACATACCCTACCCGAGGTATCTATTCCATCTGGCTGTTTCTGAGTTAACAGCCTTTTACAGTAAACCTTCACATCATTTTAAAATAATCTAGTGTATAAAATGTTTTTGAGTCCTATGAGTCTCTCTATCAAATTAGTCTAACTCAAAGGTGGGGGGCCCTCTGATGGACAGCCAATAGGGCAGAAGCACAGGTCACAGCCTAGACTTGCAATGTGTGACTGAGGTGGAGGCAATCTCATGGGACAGAGCCCTCAGTGTGTGGGATCCAACGCTCTCCCTGGGTAGATAGTGTTGGAATTGAGTTGAACCCTCAGATACTCAATTGGGGTCTGGGAATTGGTGGGTGTAGGAAAGAACATACACACTGCACAGTGACCAGAACTGTAACACAGCTGAAACACTTCATCCATTGTTAGAAAGTCAGAAGGGCAGGAAAACCATAATCCAGACTCAAGTCCTGACAAAACAAGAAGTCCATGAGTTCCAGTCAGGAGGTATAGACAACATCCCAGAGGATCTATGATGAGACAGGAAAACACAAAGGACCTGGAGCTCCATGAACTAAGACTCCACAGCTAAATATATTGTCAAGACCACCAACAAGGTCTTCAGATGAAAAAGAAAAGTCCTATCTGTTAAACTTGTAGGTCATTAGAGTAGCGGGTTTTTATCACAAATGAAATTAGAAAGAAATGTGGAAAAGGGGTAAAGCCCACAAATGTAGCAGCTGCTATTGTTGCTAAGTTGTGCTTCCCAGTAGTTTGTTTGCTTGGTGGTGTTTCTGCAACAAATTTCAAGGGAGGTTCTACATTTGCTTGAAATATCTCAATTGTGTTTTAAACATTCGTTTTGCTAGACTAAAAAAACAGGAAGCAAAGTGAGGAGGTGTAGGACGGTGATTACTAACAGCCTGAAGGAATCTAGGAAACAGTTAGGTGGAAGAAGGCAGGTGCAGAAACAAGCTGCAGAAGGACCAGCTTCCACACCCAGGGGCTACCCTACCTCAGGGGACACTCTTGGGCTTTGGGGTTCAATCAATATTGTCAGGAGGATTTGGGAACTCCCTTCTAAGCTTCTGTCTGCTTCTTAAATAGCCCATTAGTGGGCATATGGCTCAGTCAATGGGATCCAAGGAGGCTCAGTATTGAGGCTTTTATTCAAGCCCCTAAAGAGAGGCTCTTTCCAAAGCGGGACACACTCAAGGGGCTCAGAACACGTGTCCAGTGAACTACAGAGTTTAGCTGGCAACTGGCCACGGGTAAGCAACCAAACCAGAAGTAATAAATAGGTGAGACCCCTAAGAAATAGTTTGAGAATCACTGAGACTTACATAGAAATGGTTTACTGGAATGTGCTTCTGAATCAACACCAGTATGGAGGGAAGAAAGAACTGGGTTGAGCAGATAGAAGCACTCAACTGTGGTGCACCCACAGGAGCTCAGGAGCTGGGATGACTCCAAAGTTATCCCACCAGGAGACAAGGAGCCTTTGTATGCCACCTCCAGTGACAAGTCACTACATGCAGGTGGGCACTCACTGCCTACCCTCCCAGCAGGTGTGCCTCAGCAGTGGAGAGGGGACCTGAGTGACATACCACAGCGTCACCCACAAGCATCATGACTATAAATGGCTACTAGTTAGGAAACAGAAGTCTCTCAGACTCTATCTTCTACAGTATGCTGCCAGTAAGTAAGAGGAAAGGCATTATGAGAATTGTGATATCTGCAAGAAGATGGTCATGAGACCCTAGAAAACAGAAGGGAGAGGAACTGCATTGCTTAGAGACACTCGGACTTAGCACTCACCCTAAGCTTTCTTCTCCTCTACCCATAATCCAAGTACTGGAGAACTGGACATTTGTGAACCTTCCCTTACACAAATGCATATAAATATTAGTTCCATTCTTATAAGATAGTGATATAGCCTGAACATGATAAACCTTCAGCTGCTGTCTCCACTCTTGCAAGACTCCAATTTCTCCCAGGGGTCACCAATGACATCAATTTCTTATTTGTAATGGTCTCTTCTCAGTCCTCTCCTAGTTGTCCCCTTTGAGGTAGTCATACCACTGGCACCTCCACTCTTACTGAAATATATCCCCTCCTTTGTCTTCCAACACACCACTTACTCACAGAGGTTCTATTTCTACTGCCGGTACTTTAAAGGCAGGCTGAGACCCCAAGCTTCCACTCTTGCTATTTCCCTCATTTGGTTCACTAAATGCCAGTGATTTTACCTGCAAATGTCCACCCCATACCCACCAAATGTGCATCTACTCTACCTCATTCATACAACAGACCTCACCATCTCTTGCTGGGGATATTTGTTTTTTTTTTTTTCCTTCCTTTCAATCTATTATTCACACCCATCTTTCTAAAATAGACGTTTTCAAGTATAACACACCAATACTAAAATCCTATACATTAGAAATTATTGAAGGTCAAGGACATGCCATTCTTAGCTCTGGCAGCCTCATGTCCCATCACTTTGAGCTAAACCACAGACCTCAGACCACCCACCCTTTCTCTAACTCCCCACACTCGGCCATGTCTCTGTGCCTTGGTGCATAATGTCCGCATTTCAAGGAATACCCATCCTTGAAAGTCCAGTTGGTCATTTTCAAGTTAGTGCCCCCCCTCCTCTGCACCCACAGCGCATCAGGCATAGCTCTATGACAACCACTTCCACACAGTAGCCGCTCTTCCATTTCTCTCCCTTGATGAATCACAAGTGCCGCAAGAGCAAGGACTGCAACATATTTATCTTCGTCTTTCCAGCACTTAGGAGGGTGGCTAACACATAGCTGCTAGACATAACTAGTTACTGAGTAAAGGTGATGTGCACTCCCTTTGCTGCACAACATGTGTACAGCAAGTCACAAAATAATGGGATCAGAATGTAGAGTCAAAGGTCAGCAAACTTCTTCAATCTAGACAACTTGTCCTAGTCACTGGTCCCTCTGTCCCCCTTTCCCACTGGTAATTGCACAGAACTGTCACATGCATTAGCTCTCATGCTATTTCCAGCTGTAAGAAAACCCATGAAGTCCTCAGTGTAGAGTTGTGTCTCCTGTGCTTTGACAAACCAGGCTGTCAAGATGCCCCACGTACAAGGCAATAAGGAGATGCTGCTTCACCTAATAATCATGTTACAAAGACAGGAAAGCTAAGACAAGAATCTTAGCTCAATTCTCCCTCTCTTGTTTGCTTAGCTGCTTGTAAAGCCAGGATGGGCAACATGGAAGAAGGTTACATATACCAAGGAGAAAAGAGCAAATCATTGACATTTACCAAAGTCAGGAATCCCTGTTGGCTACACATGCCTTTATTCAGATCTTAACCTTTGCTGGAAGGCTGAGAAGAGAATTTAATTCTAAGGTAGAGTAGTTTACATTATTCTATAATGAAATATAACTACATAGCAAAAGGCAAGCTGTTTTATGAAAGAAAATGTAACAGCAAGTATTGATGAAAAGTAAATGTGGTTAGTCATTATAATAAAAATCACAAAGATGGCCAACATTTCTTGAGCACTACTTATAAGCCATAGAATATTCTAAACATTTTTAATGAAAAGGTCTTTTAATTACCACACCTCCATATATAGGTGCTACTGTTATGCTTGTCTTATAGATAAGGAAACTGAGGCACAAAGAAATTAAACACTGGCCAAGATCACACCAGAAATGACTGGCAGAGCTAGGATGGGTATCCATTGGTAAAAAAAATCAAACCTTGGGCTCTTAACCACTCACTACTTCATCAGTTTCATGGAATCAAAATTCTCAGTCCTGGATTTACCTCTTCCCAGTCCTCCAACCTCAGACACATTTCAAACCATCTCTAAGTCTCCATTTCTTCACCTTTAAATGGGGACAGATTACCTCCCTCAAGTGGTTACTGCGAGGCCTGTGACAGTATCTAGCATAGCCCAGAGTCTGACACATATAGGACTTCAATAAATGTTAACCTCTTTCCATTTCTTTTTTTTTTCTCTCTGAAAAAGAGTGCATTTAATATACAAAGACTTCTTGGCCATTTGGCTAAGAGCAAGTGTAATATACAAGGAATATGCCACAGAAAAGGCAATCAGTGTTTCATACACTTTCAAATAAAAGAAATCCTAATTTTTTTAAAGATTTGTTATGCATACAAGAACTGGGTTACAGGCCAGCAGTGTGTGGGGTGAGAGGATTCACCAGAGACGGAGTGGGGAGCAGAGGAGGCAGAGCTACTGAAATACACTGCTGAGGGGAGCAGCAGGTGAGGCAGGAGAGGTCTGCTGCGCCATGTGGGTCCCCTCCCTGTCCAGGGATCAAACTCGTGTTACTGCGCAGCGGATGCTTCACAGTGCGGCACTCAACCCACAGTGCCAGCAGGGAGGCCCAAGAAATCCTAATTTTTTGAAATGAGTAACACCATACAGTTTAGCAAATAGACAGATGTCTATGAACAAGCAGACATCTCTTTATTAGTGAGACAACAACTGGGAAGACATTTTTTTCTTTTGGTTCCTGGGATGTTACAATAAAATCTCTATCAGCTGATATAATTCTGGCAGTATTGGCAGGCTCAAGCCTGACTTCACAACAGGTGGAGAGATTTAAGATCTAGGGGTTAATATCCACGGTGTCTGAGTTATACTTTAATTCCTCCAGGTCCCCTGAATAAAATCAGATTTAATGGATCAATAAATAGCATCTCTAGATTAAATACCAAAGACTAAAAAAGGCTTACATACTTAAATATGTAACTAGAGTGACTACTCCTTTTAAAGATGATACATATTTTTCCCAATTCTTCCCCACCTTCTTTGAAAATGAAATTAAGAGAAGGATTTCAAGGTACCATGACAACGTCTTATACATCTTGTCCCTAAGTCCTTTTAACAACGCAGTCATTGTGTGACAGAGCTTTCACTTGAGGTCACCAGTCCTTTGGCATGGTGAACAGCCCACAGCAGACTGAGGACAGCTGAGCCGGCTCCCTGAGCAACTCCCTACCCCCAGATTCTCTACGGACATCTGCCAAACGACTGTGCTTACTCTAAACTTACGGGCACTAAAAAGACCAAAATGTTATTTCTCTTAAAACCATATTTAGCAGCTGTTTTGTTCAGCTTCAGCCCTAACTGACAAGCATATGCTTACCAAAGCAAAACAGAACAAAGAAAACAGGAACAGTAGGAGAACTCTCCATATTTATCTTGAGCCTTCAAGCTTTTTGATACCATGGTTCTTCCCAAGTAAGTAAAGCTCGGGAAGCATGCTGAAGTCACACCCCCATCTCAGTCTACTCACTGAGGCAAGGGCCCTCCATGACCATTTTTCAGGGGCCTTCTCAGTAAAGGGGTCTGAGGAGCCAAAGACCCTGTCTTCCAACAGTAGGGTCTATTCACCCCCCTCTCTCCACACCAACCTACTGCCCCGCTGTCCCTGCCCCTGGTACTTCCAGCTTGATGAATGAAATAAGCAAGTAGATGTGACTATAATAATTACATGTACACAGTCATTAGATTAAAATGACAAGGACATGTAGAAAAAGTAAAAAGTGCACCAAAAGCACACACCTGGAATCTAGACCAGTCCACACTGATTTTTATTAACATTCTGCCCAAATCGGGCAACTCAAGTAGAACATACTGATTGCTGGATATATATGCTTATCAGAAGACTGATGAAAAAATGTTAGGGTTCAGATCTGGATTCCACTCCTTGCAAGAAATGAACATGCCGATTCTGGTTGTCCCAGTTTTAAAGTGGGAAAACCCTGCTGTATCCTGCTTTTGAACATGGTGGCGTCTCCTCAGTTACATACATCCTCGGCAAAGGCAGTCCTGTAGGCTGAATCCAGGGTGCCGTGTGCCCCCAAACAACTGAGTCTGCTTAAATGGTATCGGTGTCTTTTCACCAATACTCAGCGTTGGCAGGGTCAGGGCATGGTTCTAACCAAGAATCAAGAACACCATTCTCATTGCTAGTGGTTTCCAGACCTTGGGACAAGACCAGAGCCGTCCCATTTCTGGTTCAGGCTCCTTTTCCCGGATCCGTCCTCCCAGCACGGATTAGTTACACGTGCTAGCACAGACTGAGTAGTGACACATCCCCTCACCTGTCCCTGCTCACCGCTTCACCAGCCTGCCTCTTACCGGCTGCCTCACAACTGGATCTGAAACCTGGTTCTGGAGTAGTAACTGCGAGGTCTTAGAATATAATATCACTGCCTTTGGGCTAGATGGTGGCCCTGGTTTTTTATATACATTCTTCTATTTAATCCTTACAGCAACCAAGAGAAGTAGATCAGCACTAATCCCAATTTTTAAATGATGAAAACTATGGTTTCAGTGTATTAAGCAACTTAGCCAAGGTTAAATAGTACATGGTAAAGACAGCAGCCAAGACCTGACTATAAAGTCAGGATAAAAATACCTCCCATGAGGATTGTTCCAAGAATCAGAAGCAAAATAGACAAAACACTTAGACAATGCATGGCAGGGCTTAGTAAGTAAAAGCCACTGCTCTGAGTGTCAGTGCTACTGGCATATTAAAAGTTTCTCAAAGTAACACCATTGGTCAGTAATAGATACAGGATTCAAATTTAGATATTCTGATTCCAGGTCATCACTACTCACTTCTCTACAAATGGCCAATGCTGAAATCAACTTGGGATACCAGGGTGGTGAAGACCCTGCTGTCCAACTTCTTGCTGGGTGTAGTGCCAGCAAGGCACGGAGCAGGTTCTAGCAGACACTCAAGGAGGAGTCCTGGAGCTCTCGGTGGCTTTTTCAGGCTTTTATTGCTCTTTACATCAGAGGCGACCAGGTACAAGGCAGGCGAGGAGGCCAGGGGGCCAGGACCTGGCAGGCCTCCTAGCCCCCGGCAAAACGCACTCTGTGAGCTGCTCTGAGCTGCCCCTCTCTCTGCTTATGCACTCGCCTCTGCTGGCATCCTCGTGACGCCGTCCTTATACGCCTGTGTCTCAGCCCAGGTGAGCCCACTTGCGCATGCCCACACGCTACCTGAGGGGTCCACCCTCAGGCATGCGTGCAGGACCGCAGGTGTCCATCATCAACACCAATGGCTAGAGGGTGGAAAAGCCAGATTTCTCTGACCCTACATTTTCCTTTTAATTTTATGTCCTTTTAATTTCATATGCCTATTTTGCCCATGCAGTCAGCTTTGCTTTCTGCTCTAAGGAAGCAATTTAGAACTGAGCTAAATATGAATATGCAAAGTCTGTGCACTGACAAAGGTATATTTTGAAAAACTTCATTTATCTCTTATGCTGATCCATGACCTACCAAACGGACTGTCTAAACGAAGTCAAATTGGTGATGTACGATAAATCCTGTTACATCCGTTCTGGGAATGAAATAAGTTCACTTTTGTAGGGTTAGAGAATCAGGTCTTTCCACCCTCCCACCTCTGTGATGATGGACACCTGTGGTGCTGCGAGCATTCCAGGGTGGGCATGCGCAAGTGGGCGCACTTGAGTTGGACACGGGCTTAAATGGGTGGTGTCATGAGGATGCCAGGACCGACAGGACTGACCAACGAGCAGCAGGGAGAGCAGCAGCAGGGTGATATGTGCAGGGGCCTGCCAGCCTCCCGGCCCCCGGCCCCCATGCCTGCCATGTACCTGACGCCACCTCTGATGTAGAGATCAATAAAAAGCATAAAAGCCACGGAGGGCTCCAAAACTCCTTTCCTTTAGCCTCCTGTCTGCTAAGAACCATCCCGAACCTTGCTCCCGTGCTGCCTTCCTGCCACTACAACTTTTCATCTCAAGTTCCCGGAATTTACTGCTGAATATAAGCACCTACTCAACCTCCCCCCACACCTTGCTCCCCTCCCTTCCAGGCTCACTATTTGAAAGACCAAATTTCCTTAGGTTTATCAAAACAACTTTACTGAACCAAAGGAAAGAATGGTATTCAAAAGACTGCGGTCCTGACCTAACTCCCCCTGCTGAGGTGAGATCTTGAGTAAGTCTCCTAAGCACTGTTGTTACAAAAAAAAAAAAAGTCTTATGAGTAAAAAACACCTGTCCAGATCTCACTTTATTGTTTTGTAAAACGGGTAGGTAAATTTTACTGATACAATCTCAGAAATCCCTGCTCCAAATGTCAGAGTTTTACCACCACTGTGAATGGTGATGTGGGGACCTGATTCATTCAGCAAATATTTCTCGAGCATTTATATTTCGTAGTTACTAATCTAAGTACTGGGGTATCTGCAGTAAATAGAACCAGTAGAAGTTACTCTTTCTTGGAGTTCTCATTCTAGGATAAAGAATGATTAGCAAACACTTTCGATTAGCAAACACATACAATATGCCAGATAGTGATTTAAAATCATTATTATTATTTTACAGTGTAAGATACTGAGGCAGAGAGATTAAATGTCAGGTCTTAGTGAAGAAATGGCTTTTTGTTTCTAGAGTCTGTGGGCTTAACTATGGTTTATTGTCTTGTACTGTTAATTGGTTGACTTATTCAGTTTTCATCCTAGCTGATGGCAAATTAGGAAAAAGGGAAAATTCAGTTCAGGTAGAAATTGGAGCACCCACTTGGTCTCCCTCTCTTGGACTCCAGGCTCAGATGGGATCGTAGGGGGACTGAGTAACTGTGGACTTTCAACCTCTGGCTTCCCCAAATTGTAGGGTCAGTGAGAAGTGACCAGGCTTTTCCACCCTCCAGCCATTGGTGTTGATGATGGACACCTGCGGTCCTGCACGCATGCCTGAGGGTGGACCCCTCAGGTAGCGTGTGGGCATGCGCAAGTGGGCTCACCTGGGCTGAGACACAGGCGTATAAGGACGGCGTCACGAGGATGCCAGCAGAGGCGAGTGCATAAGCAGAGAGAGGGGCAGCTCAGAGCAGCTCACAGAGTGCGTTTTGCCGGGGGCTAGGAGGCCTGCCAGGTACAATGTCTAGGTGGGCATGCGCAAGTGGGCGCACCTGGGTCTGGACACGTGCCTATAAGTCGGCGTCATGAGGATGCCAGTACCAACCAGTAGAGCAAGACCAATAAGCAGCAATAAGAGTAAGAGCAGCAGCCCAGAGAGAGAAGAAGCATCTGAGAGGGTGAGATGCACCGGGGGGGGGGGGGGGGGGGGGGGGGGGGGGCCCCANGGAGGCCTACCAGCCTCCCGGCCCCCTGGCACCCATGCCTGCCATGTACCTGGCCACCTCTAATAATGAAAGCATAAAAAGCCACCGAGGGCTCCAAGACTCCCTTCCTTTACCCCTGTCTACTAGAACCATCCCGAACTTGCCCAGTGTGCCCTTCCTGCCGCTACAGAAAACTACCAAAGAAAGACTAATAGCAGTAACTTGAAAACTTCTCCTTATTTTGGCACACAGGCACTTCAATAGCTTGTCAACCATGGGGATTCCCCAGCCACTCCTTCTCACACTTCCTGACCTGGCTCTCCAAGTCGTGCCCACAAAGATCGCAGTGTTCAAGAAGGAAGCATGAGGCCCAAGGCCTCTGTCTTTCCAATACTCCGGAATTTGGGGAAAGACACTTTAACTTCACAAAGAGATTGAGAAAATTCTCCAGGATACTAGGCAACATGACATATTTTGTTCAAGAATAGGGCTCTAACTTCCAGAACTTTGCTCAATCCTGTCACAGGTGTTCGACTGGAAGATGGCAAGGTGCTCTAAAGGCCAGCATGTAGATAAAGGTGCCACCCTCCCCTCCTCGCCCATCATCTGATTGTTCAGAGTATATTCATATTGCAGCTTGGGGATGTGCAAATATAGGAGCTCTTTAGACCTGTCAGGACAGAGGAACTTTCCAGTATTTCCAGCAACATGAGGTCAAAATGATGGGAACCAGAACAGCAAAGATTTTGGCATTTTGCCTCTTTCCAAGATGCTTAGATGAAGAAAAAAGACAACAGTTGCAGCAGATGGACTTTAAAGACAAGAACTGATTACCTAAATAATTAAGTAAGAAAGATCAGGAAACCATCCAAGGTTCTATTTTGGAAAAGAGCATTAACCCTTGCCCCAAAGGCACTCATTTACCACCTGCTTACAAAAGACCAAGGACACTTACATTTGCTTGAAAGCATTTTTAGCATTTCTTCCCACACCTGTAAGCAACCATGCAGTTGACAACAAGCTCCCTTTATGGGATGAAGAAGTTAAATGTGGGCTGTTTGAATCCCCCATCACTACTCTCACATTCAGAGAGGGGCTGGATGGCTAAGAGCCACTTAGAGACAGCCAAGAGTCCATTAAAAGCAACTGCGGCAGGCGCCTGTCATCTGGTAGATGGTTGTACCAGCCCAACCCAGTCCATCACTTGGTGTCACCAATAAATGCCACAGATGGCTAGTTAATACCAATTCCTGTACTGATCATTTATTGCAAGACTTCACTGGCTTCTGATCTGTTTTTTCCCTTTGAGGCTTTTAGGCCTTTTCCCTGTCTGGGTTAGTACAGATAAACTAGCTTGTTACAAGGTTTTGGAATGGGGGCTTTTCACTATTTGTTCAAAGATCTAAAGTTTTTGGGGGGAGATTAAGAAGCTAAAACTAAATTTTTCTGTGTCCTGTCATGCTTCCATTGTCAAGTAAATTTGGGGACATAAACTAAAAAGATTAAACACCTTAGCTCTTTACTGCAGGACCTTTCAGAGCCTTTAATAGATAAAGCACAATGTGAATATCCAAGAAAGAAAAGGAAAAGCTTTCCACATTTCCCAAAGCTGTCTGACTATGGAACATATTTTTTTTAATTTATGCATACAAGAGCTGGCGTAGGCCAGAGGTGCAGGAGTGCAGGGGTGAGAAGATTCACCAGAGACAAAAGCGGGGAGCAAAACAGACAAAATGACTGAAGTAAACTGCTGAAGGGAGAAGCAGGCAAGACAGAAGAGGTCTGAAGGGCCACATGGGTTACTCTCTGGCTTGGAATCGAACTCATGACACAGTGGCTGTCGACAGCTTCATAGTGCTAAGACTTAACCTCTTACACCACCAAGGAGGCCTGGAACATATTTTAAAGCACTGGTGTACTGTGGAACATAGGTTGGAAAATGAAAGTGAACAGAGCAATCTTTTCCATTCTCATTCCTACTTACGCAAAGCATGTAACTTAAGTTATTTAGCAGATACTACTTAAGACCATCCAGTATACATTTGTCCACTGCTTCTTAGTAACAAAAATTCCCACTTTTATTTGAGAGGCAATGCATCGAAACTGAACACTATAGACTCAAGCCTTGGTGAAGTTAGGAGTGAATATATGGTCAATAATATATAAGTAAAATTATTGTGTGGGACCTGAGTACAAGTGCTGAGAGATGCACTCTTTTCTTCCACCTCCTCCTTCCAGTTGCCTGGAATGCAGATGTGAGGATTAGACCTCTGCAGCCACTTCTGACCCCGAGGTGAATTTAAGAATTCTAGGTTCTTATAGCAGAACAATAAAACTATCCTAACATCTAATGACAAAGACAATGTGCCCCCACCCCCTCCCCAGACTGCCACTATCTGAAGTTCTTTATTCTGAGAAAAAAGTAAATTTCTATCTTCTATAAGAGTAATATTTTGGGTTTTCTGTTCAATGCAGATGAATTCTAATTGACTTGCTTTAAAGTTTCCTATTCATATATTTTTATTTACTGATGTTTAGCTAACAGTTCTTCCTTAAAGTACTTTTCTCCACCATGATATTTTGTAAAGGCAGTTTTCATTATGACAGTTGAAAAAATATTTGTATTCTCCTCCTACTTGTGTGTTAATAATGGCACATCCCCAATCTAAGTTAACTACAGCCATATGATTTGCTTTAGTCAGTGTGATATGAGTGGAAGGGTTATGCTAGCTAGCTTCAGATGGAATATCTGATTGAAAGTCCAAATATTGTGATGAATATGGAGTCACATGTGAACATGGAGACTCTAGTTATCTGTGTTCTTAGGTGGCTGATGAATAAAGTCCTCTCCTGATCACTCTGGACATGTAATATGGTCAGACAGTAAGTTCAGATGTACTAAGTCTCTTGAGATTATTTGTTACCGCAGCATATCCTAGCCTATTCTGACTGAGAACAGAAATGACTAAGAGATTGTAACAACAATAATCACACTATACTATATAATGTTTTAAGATAACTAAAACAACATTTGAGAAGAGCCATTTTTTACTAGATACTTCCTGTGTTTCAGTTATAGTATAGGGCATTTTGCAAAAATTACTTGACTTAATCTCTGTATTAATCCTGTTTGGTAGGTTGTTCATGAGATACCAAGCTGAGGCTAAACTAAGTAAGATCAAGTCTGATGTCAAATGTACATTCTCTCCACTGTCTCCAAACTGCAACATCTGAAAGCAGCCCTGAAAAAACAAAACCCTACAGAACTGGCTGGTAACAGAAGAATTCTGGGAAACTTTTAAGAATGTAAGTGGAATGAGACTTTTAAAATGGAGCTTGCTTTCACATGGCTGACCACATCCTATACGGCCAAAACCAGAGCACGCTGGGGCTTATCGTCCCTATACCTCACTGAGGACAACAGGACTGAAAATTCTCCGAATGCTCATTTGAGTGCCTTTGAACTGAAAACCTGCTTTTTGAGCCACTGTCAAGGTAACCTAGCAGTTGAGAATAACTAATTGGGCAACATCCTCTGACTGCTGGCATGAACAGTTATAATCTCAGTATCACCGTGGCAACCTGACTGGAATGCTGGTTATTCACACAAAGAAAAACCGGTCTCCATTCAGACCAGGATTGCATTTTGTCTTGATACCACTTTTCCCATTACAAGTTGCTACTGAAGAGGCAATGCTTCTTTTAAGAAGAGTATGTGTTACTGGTCTATGGAAAAACAGCAATTTTTAGTCTAGAAAACTTGGAATGGAAGGAAAGGGGATGTGGGAATAGTATATATTTTACTGGCATAGGCAAAGAGATTTTATTAAGACAGGCTCTACACAAACAACAGTGAAGGTTACTGTGTAACCTCCATAGTGACTCCATGTCACCAGGCCATGGAATTCTAGGGAGACGTGAGAGGCCTCACACGGGCAATGGGTCACTAACAACTACATGACATGAAACAGATCAGTGCTCATCTCCTGGGCACCTAAAATGTGTTGTTATTAACCCCTCCTTCAAGTCCTCCAGTCCCTCCCCTAACCTATGTTACTCCACCATCCAAACCCAGCCTCTCCCTTAGAAGTCAAGGTAAACCCGTGCCAGGCATGCGCCAGGCATGAGCTACTGACTGCTCCCCAGGCCCAGTGTCCTGGATGTTCTTACATTCTGTATCCTTGTTCCTACTATCAAGAAAGTTATTTGCTCCTGTATCTTCAGTCCACATCTTACCAGTCCTTACCCACTCAAGTTATATTTCATACCTAAGGTCCTCCCTTTATGTTATATTAAAATCAACATACGCCCCACATCTGCTCTAAATGTATCAGTCATGCTGCCCTGGAAGGCATCTCTCCAGGGAGCAAGGTTTATGTCTTAACATCATCTCCGAGTCCCCCAAGATGTTTACCAGAGATGCCTGACAGTGTGGTGTGGGAAGACAAGCAGCAATGTGTGTATCAACCAAGCAGGGTTTGAGAGGGGTTTTGCCACTTCCAATTGCATAATCTTTGCAAAATTACTTCATCTTTCTGAGCCAGTTCCTTCACCTATCAACAGATGCTCCCCAAAACACAGTCCATGACAAGCAGGGCCCACAGCTCTTTGGATGGTTTAGAAATGAAGATTTTTGAACCCTGTTCATACCTGGTGAACCAGGATCAATATTTTAACAAGATCCCCAAGTGATCCAAATACTAGTATTTCAAAAGTACTGATGAAATCTGCCAAGTACAGGTACTTTGAGATAAGGTTAAGTTTATGGAAAATAACCAGCAGATTGTGATCCATAACAAACTCTCACTAAATAAGTAAACCATTATGATTTAGTTTCAATAAATACATGGAAATTGAATTGTTTGGTGTTATGGAGGAGTCAGACACTGGCCACAAGTAGCATGAATAACTAGTAATAATATAGGAAAATCAGTGAAATAAAAAAAGAAATGAAAGAAAGATGGTGCTAGATCAAAGGACTAAATGCTACTTCATCATTTACCATTTCCCTGACACTGAGCAAATCCACTGAAATTCTCTAGCCCTTGCTTTGTTTTCTTATCAAGTAAAAATAAGAATACCAGCAGGCTGCCTGCCTCCCAGAGTTGGACTAAAATTGAAATGAGACAAAAACATGAAGGAGTTTTGCCAAACACAAAGTACTGGTGAAGTCAGCTCTTATCAGGTGTAACACTGAAATAAAAGGTTCCCATCACAAAATCACCACTCCTGAGCTAACTCTCCAGGGTGTCCATCCTTGAAAGACACATGGAGGTCAAAATGTCACACTAAGACCACTGAGGAAGAATGTTCAGTCAATCTCATTTTATAAGATTTGAGGGTGGAGTTGAAGTAACATGAGCCTCAGGGTGAAAAAGGAATTCATTGTGGACCTGGGTCCTGTCAGAGCCAGAGAGCACTTGGGGGGCCAACCCTAAAGGGGTCCTGTGGAGCCCAGGTTGCCAGACAGGGCTATGGGGTAGAGACAACCACTCTGATGAGAAATATGAGGAATATGAGGGCAGCATTTGAGAGGACTGCGCTAATCCATTTCTCAAGAACTCTTCTCACAAGAAAGGAGGAAGGACAGAGGTTAGGAAGCCCCCAGTCAGACACGCAGTACAGTATCAGTGCTAAGAGCACAGATGGCAGGAACCTGGAAAGGAAAAGTAAGTATCCGGCTAGACTCTGAAACACAAATAGAAAATGTTTTTTAATGGCATTAATCAAAAAAGGAGAAATGTAAATCACATGCATCACCAGAAACATGTGACTTATAGGATAGCACCTTAACTCAGCAAGCATTCAATGGTATGTAGAAAGGACAACTCCACATTTCTGCAAACAATCGATTTCAAGCCTGAACACACATGACTATGACTCAAAGTGGCACATGGCATAGGAAAAATAATATAAAGTCATTATTATTGCTTTTTAACAAAGTACCATGTTTGACACTTCTCCAGGCAACCAAGAACAAGTATATGAATTCCACTGTTGTAATAATTTGTTTACATCATTTTCTCCAATTTACTCCTGCTCCCCACAAAGCAGGGGCTGGGTTCCCGTCATATGAATATCTTTAGCACTATGCACAGTACCCAGGCCACAGGGGACACTGAAAATAAAAATGTTGGCTAAGTGTAAAAAATCATTCTAGACCAACAATAATATAACATACATTTTTATTAACTTTCTCACTGGTGAAATGAACACATAAATTAGGAAGATTATAGCTCATGAAGACAGGGATATACATTCCTTGAAGCTCACAACACCCAGGTACCAGAGAATCTGGAAACCATATTCAAATATGACTTATCTTCCTGGAAAACCTGTTTTCCAAGAGAATGTCAGTCTCTTTTCTGTTTTAATATATTAAGTTAAATATGGGTGCTTGCATAAACTTTAAAGATAAAGCAGAAAGCTGCTAATAAGTTTCAGATTTTTAGTGGCAATACCCCAATAGGTCCACGAGGATCCCTAGAGCCTCAAATTTACTCACCAATAGCCATGCTTTGGGAAAAATGATCAAAAGTGTGTTGTTCACCTATACCACTTACACCCCTTATTTTCAATTGTAGTCAAAGTTCTTCATTTCACCTTGCTTCATTCAGAATTTGCAATTACTTAGATTAGAGCTGGACAACAGTTTATTTTTATATTGCCCATACAGAATAGTTTTTTTAAAAAGTAATCATGTGGAAAGGTAACACAGGAGTACTTAATTTTTAAAAGCATTTCAGTCAAGCACCATTCACAATCCAATTGCTGGTTAATTACTATCAGCCATCCCTAAGTCGATACTCTAGGTCATCAGTTAAACAATATTGACACTTGAGCACCACTAAACATGAAAGGAATAAGACTCTTTCAGGTTACTGCTTTTAGTTTTTCAGTCTTTTAATCTTACTTATCACCAATATAAAAATGTTTCTCCCAATTCTTTGGATTAATGAGGTTTTCTTTGAGAAAAACAGAATCATACCAGTCTTTGAATAGAGAGATGGTCATTTTTGGTGTTAAGTAAATGTTTTTGTTTTGTCCCCTTTTCTGTATGTATGCAACAATTTTAAGGTGTGAAAAAAATTAACCACAAAGAAGGCACGTTCAATTAAGAATGACTAAGAAGTAGATATAAGCAACACAACAATTAAAATACCCGTTTCCGGTATTGTAAGGACTGGGTGCTGCAGAGTTCATTAACTAAAACTTTCTGAAAGCCCAGTAGGTCTCAAGCATCTTTGTTACAGCATAAAAACTCAAACTCTGATTACCAATTCCACTCCATTAGTTGACTATACCCATAAGCATAATTTTAAACACAAGATATTTGTCATTATACTTTAAGATACTATTTGCCAGTAAATGTGCAAGATAAGCATATTTTTTATCTACCCTAACCTGCTATCAGCTCTCACATTCGCCACAATTCTCCCAAATCTTTCTAGGCATAGGTCTTTCAAACAACCCTCTCATACATATTTCTCATTTAGTACGTTCAAAGTTTTTTTAATACAGGAAATCCTGAGCACATATGGCTGGAGATAGTCTTAATAATAGTAAGCGGGAGCCTGTGCCATTAATGATGAAGTCAAATAAGAATCAAGAATAATGATGACTGACAGAAGGAAAAAGAAAAATACTGGATAGTCTCATTTATAGAAGGAATATAGAGGACTTATAGGAGGAATATAGGGGATCAAGGGGAAAAATAACATTAACAACAACAACAACAAACCCACAGCAAAACAAAACAAAAATAAACAGACAACTACAAATCAGAGGCATTAACTGCAGGGAAGAAAGAGGGAGGGGTTGGGATCAAGGCAGGAATGGGAAGAGCACAAGGGAATATGGTGACAGTGCATGAGTGACTTGGTGGTGGAAATTCTATGGGGATTACACCTAGAAAAGAAAGCAAACATTATAAGAAAAAATAAATAAAACATTTTTAAAAAGAATAATGAAAACTGAAAAATCTGCATGTCACTGGAGTAAACTTTTCATCAGAGCAGAACTTGACTTATCTAAAATCATTCCCATTCTCCGGATGGAGAATGTTCCTATTTGGTATGATCTGGTGGGTTAGTTTTGAGGTCTGGGAAAGTGCAATTTTTTTTTCCATATAAATGAGTAGTAATAGCTTTCCATTAAAAGAGAAGTATATGAAGTGCTAGTTAGTACTGGCCAGGAAACACTGGCTCTCTACTTTGAAACGTCTTCTAGGTGAAGGTGGAATGGTTCCAGGTTTTCCACAGGACAAATGTGCAATTAAAATGCTTAGTGGTTCAGAACTAGAACTCCAAGAGAACTAAAGCAATGATTCTATTACCAATCATAATGGCAGAAGGGGGATGACAGAGCAGATCTTTCCAAAGACAAAACAAGACGCTGTCAATGAGCTATTTGGCTATTTGTTGTGTCTATTTTCCACAGGACAAATATCCAACTAAAATGCTTAGTGGTGGGCCTCCCTAGTGGTGCAGCAAGTTGAGCGCCACACTGTGAAGCATCCACAGCACAGGAACATAAGTTCAATCCCTGGCCAAGGAGGGGACCCACATGGCACAGCAGACCTCTCCTGCCTCGCCCGCTGCTCCCCTCGGCAGTGTATTTCAGTCCATCTGCCTGTTCTGCTCCCCATTCTGTATCTGGTGAATCCGCTCACCCCACCCCCACCCCGCACTTCTGACCTGTACCCCAGCTCTTGTATGTAGAAATAAATAAACCTTTTAAAAAAATGCTTAGTGGTTCAGAACTAGAACTCCAAGAGAACTAAAGTAATCATTCTATAACCAATTATAATGGCAGAAGGGGGATGACAGAGCAGATCTTTCCAAAGACAAAACAAGACGCTGTCAATGAACTATTTGGTTATTTGATGTGTCTATTTTACTTTAACCTTCTCCAAGATTAATTTTAAAAATCACATATTACACATTTTGGTGATTTCCAAAAACCCTAAGGTACTCAAGGGCGATCCGTTCAGAGATGGCTGCAAGTTGGCCATCAGCCTCCAGCACTTCATACCAGCCCATCCCACCCAACCCCAAGGCAGCTCTTCATTTCTTTATAGACTTGATTCTTGGCATATTGGAGAAGACCAAGAAATCTCACTTTACCCAAAACAACCACTTCTTAGAACCTCACTTTTACAACACAAAATGTGCCACTGATAAGCTAGGTAATCTTGAAAAGGTAAGGCTCTAAGAAGTAGTATGAAACATACCTAAGAATGTGATGAACGTATTTTTTAAGTTGGGTGTAAAACCACATTGGCATTGTAGAATCCTTCCAGTTCAAATTCCACACCCTGTTGCTTACTTGCTGTGTGACTCCAAGTTTCCTAAATTTCTTGGGGACAAATTAGATCTCCCAAGTAGATCTAATCTACTGCCTCGCCCGCTGCTCCCCTTCATCTACCAATTTGGCAAACACACAAAACCCCACCCCTTCCACCCCCCCCCTTCCTGCTTTACTTTAATTATTGTCAGTCTAATTGCTGGGGGGGGTGGGCGGGGAGGATGTCCTGAACAAACTCCACAAACACAGGTTTTATGGACCTATCCCCACCTCAGACCAAAGAGAACCAAGACACCAAGGAGTACAAATCCCATAATGCCATCACAGATGAAGGGAGGATTGCTGGGAACTGAAGGTGGAGTTAAGCAGCAGGTCTGGTATATAACCAGACATATGGGCCTTGGGGATCTTTGTATTTTTGCTAGCTTTCATCATGCTATTGGGGTTCCAGATCAGTGGAACTGGTAGAATGCATTCACCAATATATCTTTCTCTCTTTCTCCCTGAGTTATTCATTTTTTCATTTCCCCTTTTTGTAAATAAACCCTTTATTACCCTTTCTGTGTGTACCTGCAATTCAGTCTCATTATAAGTCCCTTTTAAGTGAGTGGGGAGGACCCACGCTCAGGCCAACTCATTTCACATGGGGGTTACCTGTAATATGTTCACAAGCCACTATCTTACAAACCGGTTTCCATCTTCAAATCAGATTAAGCATCATGTCCTCATGGTCTTTTCAGAAAACCACTTCTTTTTCTCCAGCATAGTTTAGTTTGGTTGCTCCATCTCTGTATTTTCACAATGTTTGTTCTAGAAAATGACTATAAGAACTACCATTCATTGTGACTGTGCTTAAGTGTCTCACTCCCCATTCTAGACTGTAAGTCCTTGGTAGTACCAGTTTTCCAACAGTGTTGATACTCATAGGACTCATAGGAGGGTGTCTGTAAGTGTTAAATAAACTAATAAATGCTAACTGTTCAATTCCTGCACATGTACTGTTTATTACACACTTGAATGCATTTTCTATAGTGCTGGCAAGAACTCTGTAAGGTGGACGTGATCTTTTTAATTTTATAGATAAGACCCAAACAGCAAACGAATGAGGGAAATCTGGATTGTACCAACCTACAATCTGCCTACAAAGAGTCTAACACAAATTCTAGCACTTATTAGGTCCTCAAAAATGCCATCTTCCTTCTTTCTGCTCAAAAGAATGGGAGAGTGATTAGATCATATGAGTATCAGAAACTAAGTTCATTGGTGTTGGTTAACACTGTAACTTAGGAAATGTGAAACAAAAGCTCATTTTACCAAGTTCTGCATCAGCACTCATGAACAGATTTTTCAACCTCACGATAATCATTCCAAAATATTTCCCACGTGCCTGCTCCATGCTAGCTCTGTGCTATGTGCTAGGATCCATGGTAACGGTCTTCCAGCAGCAGGCAACAGGAGGTACTGGTATTTGCGGAGCTCCTGCCATGGAACTTCTGAGTGCCTCAGAGCACATATTCTCAATAAGTAGAAGTTACACGGCCATTAAGTCTACCAATAGGGGATCTATGAATCCTTTAGTGGAACAGAGAATAGTCTGCTCTGTGCCACCAATGTGGCCTTAGAAGATTCTTTTAGGAAAGTCATGTCTATATTGCAATCAAGGGCAGCCCACAGGTGAACTTCTACCACCTGGAGTGTCTGAAGGGCAGTGATCAAGGTTTCTGGGGAAATGCTAATCTGGCAAAGCAGTGAATGTCAAAGACATTGTTCATTCAGAGTTTACCACACATGCTCTGCGAACCTCTTGCTCATTTCCACCCATCCATTCATTATCTCTATCTTGAGGCTGGCAAACTGGTGTACCTCTGTCCACACCCCTGAAGCACTGATCACACACAACCCTAAGTGAATGTGCTCCAAAACACAGCACTATATAACAGGAATATACCTGAATAGTTCCTCCAGAGCGGTGGAACATGTGGTCCTGACAACCAACGTAATTAAGATTCCCATGAACCCCCAGTGGCCAAGCCATGACCAACAAATCCTGTTTCATGCAACATATGAGAAGGTTACTGTGTCTTTCTGGCACTGAACGCCCAAGATAAAGCAAGGTGTGATATAAGAGTTTCTCAGTAATTACTCTGAGCATTTTAATTTTCATATTAAAATGCCACCCAATGAAATATACTCGTCAGACCTTCGCTAACTGTTAATAACTGACACGCCACCTTTGAAAAAAGTAGATAATAAATAATAATAATACAAGATTGGAGGCACATTGTAAGACTTCTGTCACAATAATTAGCCCTTATCTCCTTTCTAGGCCCTCAGCTCTCACCTCCACTCCCTCATGGACTGAGCAGTTATTGTTTACACACTCCTCTGGAGAGTCCCTACTTCACAGTGTTTTCCACAAGCTACTCTATGAAGAAAACCAAATGCCTTGGATAGGGTCATAGAGGCCAATTGAGCAGTCAACAAACTGCCACGCTGTAGTTGGCATTTGCTTCTAGAGAAGAAGGCAATGCTGGGTGATGTTGGTGGTCCTCTTTCAGGTCAAAGTCTGCAGGCATTAACCTACTTTGACCTCTTTCAGGTCAAAGTCTGCAGGCATTAACCTACTTCCTTGAGTAGCTGAGGGGTATGTTTAACTTCTCACCTGCCCTTCTTAAGATGAGAGTGGTGGCTTGTTCTGTCCTGGCATTGTAGTTACTGAAGAGGTTCAGATTACACCACCCCCAAATAAGACACTTAGACATAAGGGTTATTTTGAACTGTAGAGAAAAATGAAACAGGTAGCACAGACACTCACACACACCTCTCTCTCCCTCTCTCTCTTCTTCTCTCTCTCTCTCCCCCCACCCCTTTCCTCCCTCCTCTATGCCTTCCCACCTCCCTCTCTACCAGGAAGGGCAGGGCAATTCTTATCAATTCCCGGGGAGAACTCTAGACTCATAGGGCCCAGACACAGCACCAGAGAGAATCTATATAGAAAATATAACTAACAGGCCCTTCCTTATCTTTGATTTGTTCCTCTTCCAGTTTGTCACCCTTGAAAATCTAAAATCCTTTTCTTTCGTCATGTCATTTCTCCACCAATGTATTCTATTTTGTTATGATTTTATACATGCCCAATTTTTAATCACCTCTTTGAGTTACTCACCACTGAGTTCTGCTGGGTGTATGTGTGATTTACCTGTTTTAAAATCTCCTTTTCTCTTATTAATATGCTTTATGTCAGTCTAATCTTCAGGAAACCAATCAATGGACCTGAGATGAGTTGAGGAAAATGACTTTTTCCTCCCCGAGACAACACTCTATCAACTAGTCCTCAATCTATGCCTTTAGGTTCTGTGCATCTCCTGAAACAAGATTGCATGTTTTGCACACAAATACCCAGCCATCTGAAAGAACTCTACTACCCAGAATCTCCACTGGCCTTTTCTGAATCCTTCAATCCTTCAGCAGGACCATGACTACATAAGGGTCCTACTAGCAGGACCCTTATGAGATGGGTTGAGTCATGGTACACTCACCCCATCTCATAAGGGAAGACAAACTCTCAGCTATTCTTTGCCCAAGTTACCTGAGAACAAGTCAGAGAGTTTTCTGCTCCTAATCGGTATCCTTCGAAGGGAGCATCCCTCGCCACTATGCCCCATCTTGCAGAGATCGCCTTGGCTGGAACGGCTTTCCTCTAGATTCTAATCTTAATGACTGAAACTATTTATATCTGTCTTACATTATCTCTGTGTCTATGAAGGGGAGGGGTGCTTGAATATAACACTAACTATGGTCAGTTGAGGGAAAGCACCTCTGGTTTCCAAAAAAAATCTATTTCTATTTTCTGTCACATGATACTGCAGGACAAATATTTCTAGTGACTAGACATAAAGTCATAAGACGGGGCAAGGGGGTACGCACAAAACATAACAAACTTATAGCAGATGCCTAGGAGAGCCTGCCAGATAACTGAAGGAAAAGAATTTCAAGTCCCACAATATCTATACTTGCTGAAGACTGACTGACCAAAATCCTACCCAAGCAAAACCTCCTTTTAAGTTCTTGCAGAAACCAACTAGTGCTCAACATGCCAGGTAACCAGCAGGGGTAGTAGCTGTATTTGCCTTACAAAAACACAAAGATCAACTGGGTGTGGGTTGATCTGGACTGCTGACCTGGGGACTGGACCCAGCTGAATACCCCCACCCCTGCCCAAGGGCAGGGCATATGCCCAAGACAAAGACCATCTGGACAGCACCCATGATAGCCATAAGTATTTTAAGATGAAGGGGGAGGGTGCTCTAAATTTTGCAGCCACCCAAGACAAAGACTCTATGTAATTTCCTTTGGTTATTAAAATTGTCACCTACCAATAAGGAGAAGGCTGTCTTTCTTTGCCGTGTGTGTGTGTGTGTGTGTGTGTGTGTGTGTGTGTGGAGTGGGGGGGAAGGGGAATTGGTTTCAAATCTCACCTGGATTATAACTTAACAGTCCTGTGCTGCATGAATTTAGGGACTGAAGAGAAACCAACAGGCAAGAACAGATACAGCCACAGAATACTCCATCTTAAGGACCTCCCAGAACATCTCTTGGTTTTCAACACTAAAGCTTTGAAAATCCTTGCCATCTCTAAACAAAACAGTATTTGGCCAATGTGCACATAGGGAAAAAACATACATATTTCACTTCAAAGCACAAAACATTTTAAATAAAAAATAAAGTGAGGGAAAATTTTTAAATTACACTTCAAACCCAGTGGCACAGAAGAAAAATGTGTAGATGATTCTGGAAAGTACCAAATTAGGTCAACAGAGAATGTGACTTAGGATGTCACTGTGTAACTACACACAGGACAATTCTTAGTGGCCAAAGCTAAGGCTTTAACATTTTAGATCCTAACAAAGGAGCTCTTTTTACTGTGTTTTAAGACATTGGTTACGGCTTGGAAGTTGACACATAACATATTATCATTGTTATCATTTGAAGCAAGAGGGTGGAATCACTCAAGTCATTTTTTTCAAGCAGAGTATCTGGTTTTCAGGGAAGTATTAATACTTATGTCTGTGGCATGAAGTAGAAAACAATCAAGTAGCATCTCAAAAAAATACAAATGAAGACTTGGCATCAATTGAAAGAAGGGAGATATTACTACCAATAGTCAAGAAGCAAGGTTTTGAGCCCACATGTGGGAAGACAGAATTTGGACAAACACAAATGGTGGTAGTCACCCAGCGGGACTGAAAATGGGGCAGAGAAGTTCAGGGCACAGTTGGAGCAAAAAACATGCGAAGGGTAGAGGTGTGGAGGGCCAGGAGGTCCAAACAATCTAGGCACAACATCAACACTGGTGACTTGGAGGAAGGAAAGGCGGCCAGCAAGACCAGACAAAAAGCAAAGGCAGAAACCCTCACAAAAGGAATAAGGGCCCCACCTAAAAGAAAGGTACACTGATATAATTATGGGGTAATTTTACCAAATGGAAACAGCATATCCTTAATCTGCCCCCAAACCACCACCCCTGATTCTACGTCTTGTTAAATACAGTTATCATACACAAGGATGTTTAAAAGGCATTCCTTTGTCGCCTAAGAGAAGGAATCTTCCATCATTTTACATGAATAACCATCCCAATCTGTCCCAATGAAACATATTCCAGAATCCCTCTGTCCTATTTTCCAATAAAAACAGTGGCCTTTTCCTGACAAC
Organism: Galemys pyrenaicus; assembly: GCA_019455555.1. Taxonomy (NCBI): domain Eukaryota; kingdom Metazoa; phylum Chordata; class Mammalia; order Eulipotyphla; family Talpidae; genus Galemys; species Galemys pyrenaicus. Next base: position 5,196,199 of record JAGFMF010011830.1, on the reverse strand, counting down.
TCTATGAGGCATGCACCGAGAAGTAACATTCCTAGGAACCACTAATACAGGGCTACTTTATCAGTATGTCTATGGGCAGAAAGCACTTCTACTACCTCCTTTAACCCTGTTCTCCTAGCTCAGTGCACGTTCTCCAGTTGCACAAGTACAAACACATGGAGAATGCAAAGAATGTGTCCAAGTTTGGCAGCACTTGCTGCATTCTGCTGGTCCAAGAGCCCCCCAAATGGTGCAAACTGAAGTAAAACAGCCGCAGAGGCACAATGCAATCTTAAGGTCAGTGCAGACCCAGCTGCCCTTGTCTCTTAGACATTCCTGGCTGGAATCCCACTGAGCAAATGTGGGGGATGAGCAGACAAGACAGACCCAGGGATCAGGAAATACCCAGCTGCAGCAGGAGAGAGTAATCATCAAAAACTTAAGCTAAGCGCACAAACAGCAATTTCCCTTCACCAGTGCCCCGAAGGGCAGACATGTAAATTATCCCAGTATTTTTTTTCCAATCATGACATTATCTTAATACAGATTTTTAAACCCTGTCTGTCTAAAATGCATCCCTTAAATCATAGCCGGTCTGTAGATCCACACATGCAGCCTCCACTCTTTGACCTAAAGTCAAAGTAGAATGTTACCTCCATAGGACAGACTCCCCATTTGCCTACTTTTAGAATCTTTTTTCCCAAAAATGTCTACGTATCAAGAGCGATAGTCACCCCAAACAGGGCAAGTATTGGAAAATCATCAGATGTTTCCATCATGATTTTAAAATGTCAACCAAGGAAATTAACATTCATTTCTCAGATACAGGCTGTATCCCAAGGACACTGACAGAAAAGTTCCAGTCGTTCATACTTTTCCCAAATATTTATAAGTACTTACTACTGCATTTTCATTCTATTTAAAATACACACTTCACATTTTAACATCTCTAGACTTGAAAATACATGTGAAGACACTGGTTTTTTTCCTTTAGTACACAAAATAATAAAACATCTTATAGTTATCTGCCCCATGGGAACTGACCAATACTCTCAACTGAGTATAGCCACCTTGCCCAGAGCATACGGGAATCTGGCAATAGCAAATCTGGTCATGTTACTCATCCCTCTGTTTTGAACAATCCAATGAATCAAATCCCTTTACCTGTGGGTACAGACTAAGAGGCCCTTCGGGAGTTGTCCCAGGGCAAATTTCCCAGCATCATTTTCTCTTGCTTCCTGCCAAGTTATGAGAATTTTCCTCATTCTTCAAATTTTTCTCAACTACACTTGACTTTCAGGATTCAACTCAAGCATCAACTACCCAAAATCCCTTTCTCTGAAACCTTCCATTCCCAAGGTTCAAATAAATGCCCATCTTCTGAGGTCCCATAGTCTCCTATACTTTATGACAACATCATCACATTTTGATTTGAGACTATGTATCTACATCCCCCCCACAGACCATGATTTCTGAGAGAGGAAAGGTAGCATCTAGCACATTTTGGATGCAAAGCCTTTGGGACACTGCCCAGCATGGAGCTGGAGATCAGAATACAATTATTGAAAGGGTGGATGAACAAACCTCATGACATTCTCTTTCTCAGATCACAAAATGACTCACAGGTTCACAAAGTTCACGAGGTCATCAGCAACCACATAGGATTTCACGTTGTCTCAATTGCTCTTTAAGTTTCAAGTCCCCCTGGACCGAAAACAACAATTCTAGACTCATGCTCTCTAAGTTCATTCTACAATTCTGCTTCACTCTTGTGCTCATCTGACATTAATCAAATACAAGCTTTACATTGTGAATTATCATTCTGAAAATGGATTCTCAGATTGGCAAAATAGTTTAGCAATCAAGATTCTCTAAATTGTGGGGGGGGGGGGACAGAGCATATCTAAACTCTAGGGAAAATATGTCATTTTGCAAACGCATAGTAAGTACAAATTTTGTGTTTGGAAAGCAAATAAGCAAATATTCTTTTTTTTTCATTATAAACTAAATAATATAAAAGCTTGACATAGTGATATTGGCAAATGGAGAGAGAAAAAGATAGTGATTCTCACCTGAAATTAAACCATGATAAATTTTATAGAATTTACCTAAGGCAGACATGGGTTTAGAATTCATGAAACTCTGATACAGTAAAAGCTTACACGGCACAGTTGTTCAAGAATATAAGTGCTACCATTACACTGTTTCAAATTCCAAATCTACCCCTTCCCTAACTGTTCCTCACTAACTACCCCTTACCATCCCTTATTAACCTTAGTTTTGTCATCTGTAAAAGGGATTATCATACTTCTCTCATAGCACCATTACTGAAATTAAATTATAGGTTGCATATAAAGTACCTCGAATGGAGCTTGGTATTGAAAGGACCCATATCTATTCTCCTAATAACCTTTCTGTAATCAAACACAGAGACCATATTACACACCCCACTGGATTTTGTAGGAAATGTACACACTCAACAAGTATAGGAAAATGGTGATGATGATGACAATGAGACAAAGCAGTAAGTTTCCATGGACTCACACTTACTATTTTAAATTATGTATTGAAAATGAGATTTCCCCCTCCCTGGATTTATCAACTTTTTTTTTTGGGGGGTAGGAGAGGGGGTTAGAAATGCGTTTATTTATGAAATATATATATCATGGATACAAAGGGTGCTTATGCCATATGTCACAATTTCAAGCAAAATTTAATAAATGGAACACAATGAACATGCATGCATGCAATCCAAGCTCAGGACACAGAATACTACCACAGCCTCTCACATCACGTAGGTGGCCCTTCTAAGTGGAATCTGGTCTCACTTACCCTGGTAACTGCCACCTTGAATTTTAAGTTTCTCATGTCTCTTTCTTTTTCTTTTTCTGAGCATAACTATCTTGAGATATCATTAACAAACCTCCCAATTACCTATTTGAAATGTACAATTCAGCAATATTTAGCATTTTCACAGATATTTGCAAACACATTCAACTTCAGAACATTTCATCACCTCCAAATGAAACCCCATAACCTTTGACTGTCACCATCCAACCCCCTCATCTTTTCCACCCTCAACCCTGAAAAACCACTAATCCCCTTTCTGCCTCTGTAGATTCTCCTCTTCTGCATATTTCATACAAATGAATCATCCGATACTCAACATGACTGACTTTTACTTAGCAGAATGTTTCAAGGTTCATCGGTGTAGTAGGATATATCAGCATTTCATTCCAATGCCTGAATAATATCCCACTGTACAAAGATATCAAGCTGTTTATCCATTTGTCAGCTGATGAACATTTACATTGGTTCATTCATTTGGCAACAGTGTATAAAGAATGTCATTACAGTCATTCACATAAAATTTTTTTTGTGGACAAGTCTTCCATTCTCTTGGGTATAAAATACTTAACAGTAGGACTGCTCAGTCCTATGGCAACCTCGTTTAGTCTTTTAAGGAACTGGATCTGGCAGCTTTTAGACTGATGCCCAAAAGACAAAGATAAAAGTGCACTAATGATGTATGGTGCTAAACCAAGTTATTCAACCAAAGGTAGACCTTCAATGCCACTGGCCAACTCTTCATCAGCCTTATAAGTAGTAATACATCAATTATTCATATATGTAGAGATGCCATTCTATAAGAATTGAAATTTTCTCCCTACTAACAATATCTAGTAGCAAGAAGAGAAGTGTACGTCATAGAATCAAGGTATCTAACTTCCTGGCCATTCCTTTTTGACTGTTTTAAAAACATTTTCCTTTTAGACTCAGTCCACTATGTTTGTGGATGACAATTTTAATAACAGAACCACGAAAGATGGACTGTAAGAATAGACTAATATTGAACACTTACAGAACTATCAACCCATTAAACATAATCTATTGTTTCAGACTTACTTTACAGCAAGTACATCTATAAAATTAAGATAAACCTACTTTTCATTAAGAGTCTGAATTGCCAGGAATATTCTGACAACATATGATATCATCACTTGATAACAAGACAGCAGGCAAGGAGTGGCAGGAGAGAGATCAAGAAACAGAAGCTTTTCATTTGAGGATCTCTAAATGTGACATCTGGAAAATCTATTCACGTCCTCCCAAATCACTACAGTTCTGATGTGTCAGTCTCTAAGAACTTTGATACAAGAGTGTTAAAGGCATCTGTCTCTGATTTTCCCAGAGTGCCTGCCTTGATTTCCACAGTTTGCTGATTCTTCCTTTGTCAGTCAAGGCCAGACTGATGGACAAAGAGAGGTGACAGACCCAAGAGCACATGCCTTACCTTCACATTAGCTGCACTGAAGGGGCTAAAGAGTTGGCCAATATAGAAACATCTCAAAATTTTAATGTTATTTCTGAGAGTCTTTAACTCATGTTCCACTATTGCTCAGAAAAATGTAAGGATTCTAACACCTCGTAGTGACAGGAATGAAAAAATACTGACTCTTCAGCTGCCCATGTGTATTCCACAGATCCCTGATTTAAAGTGCATTTAGTTAAGAGACAAAAAAAAAAAAAAAAAAAAAAAAAAACAGAATTCAAAAAGGAGTAAAGTACCTTCTGCAATAACAGCTGAACATGCAAAATAGCAACTTACCAAAAGATTATATTTACATTTGAAACACAGAAACATCACTGCAATATCCTTATATCTCAAAGAGAATACACATGGAGACAAAGGCTTGTATAATTTCCTAAAATCCAAATTCAGACAATCTATATACAGCAGACTTCAGTATGTGGATCTTGTTAATGAAATTCTTTCTTTAACAAAACAAGATCATTTTTCTTCTGCTTCATTCTGCCATCTAATTTATAACATTTACAAAATAATAGAATAGTAAAGCAAAGTACTATTTCATATCCCTTTAGGAATGATAACTTTTTTATCTTCTTAACCTTGCTGCTGAAGAATTGTTAGACCATGTAAAATGATGAGTACTGAGTAAGAAATTCTGGAAAAAGGAAAAAAACAGTGGTGGTATGCAGTTGTTTAATTTATATTGGCCAAAACACAATCTTCTCATTTACTGATTCTTTTCACACCAGTCACAGTAAATAGCACAAAACTTTTGGAGAAACCAAAATAACTGATGTTTTACTATTAGCACTTTTCAAATCATTCCTCCTTAGACTGTCACCTTTTGCCAACTCCCAAACAGACTTCACAACTGCAAGTTTCCACTGTGTTGTTCGAACACTGCAATATTTTCCCCAAAGAGGTGTGAAACAGGTCAGTGTGCAGAGCTAATAGCATCAAATTGTGAGTGGGAAAGAATGTATATTGCAGAATCGCTAAGATGGCAATAAAGGACACCAACTGCAAGTGTTTGTTAGCAACCTGAGGCCCCATATCTTCCACCTGCACAGTGTCTGCTATAAAAGGACAGTCCTGAAATAGCTGACAAAGGGATCAAAACTTCTTGCATCGCCCACACAGTCCTTTACTATCTGAACCGGACCTTAAACTCCTGCTCAGCTCCTGTGATCTGTCTACCAGGCACTCAGATGAGTGCTACCCAAAATGCTTGTATGGCACACTGAGATAATGAATGAAACTGCCCAGAGCTGAGAGCTCAGACCCTAGGACTGAGAGGGTCACTGTGCAGCACTGGACCTACCACAGTGGGTGGCGGTGTTCGGAAAATCCTTCCTAAATGCAACTGTGGAAATGGATTCTTGCCTCCCTGGCCCGGTCCCGTCTCCATCACAGCTCAAGGTTTCTCACCAGCCATTCCCTCCCCTTGGAATACCTTTCCCTCTCTGCAAAAATACACACTTCTTGTTTGTCAAGATTCAGTTCAGACATTACCTTTGCTGCACAGACCCTCTGGGCCTGTGATGCCCTCCTGGTCCCATGGATTAGAGACTCTCTCCTTTATGCTCCCATGGAGAATCTCACCCACAATGGCCCTTCTCCTGTCTGTCTCCTGCACTGCAAAAAAAACCCCTTCAGGGCTTATTTACATTTGTATCCCCTGATGTAAACACAGAGTCTGACAAATAATAGGTGCTCCCTTGCTGTTCTTTGAAATAATGTAGAACTTATGCAAAGCATGCAGAAAATAGGAAAAATTCAAAACTGGCATGTAAGGATTTACTCTGAATTGTATGTGTTCAGTTCCACCTGTTTATTCACTTATGGATTCCGAAAGAAATTCTTTAAACTTTCCTTTTGAAATCCAGCGTGTAATACAGAAGATCTCAAACAGATGTGAACAGCAACAGGCAAATTCCCCGAGTCCCTGAGCCTCCCTCCCACTTGGAGGCTGGTTTAGCTGGAAGCCAAGCAATCACAAGAGAGCTGGTTACACCCTAAAGTCCAACAACATTCGGCATCTAAAAAAATGTCCTAAAGAAATAATCAGCAATGCATAAGCAATTATGTTCAAGGTTATTAGATGTAGCATTATTTATAAGAGCACAAATTGGAAGCAGCCTAAATGTTCAACAACAGGGGATTAAATAAATAAATTATGAATATCTTGATACTAGAATACTGGCAGTCATCTGAAAAAATCATGTTGATAAAGTTTTTCATAATGTAACAGAGAATATCACATATATATCCATTCAAAAAAGTAAGACGCCAGAACAAAGAACACTATGTACAACTGGTCCAAACTGAATATATTGTATAATTGTATAAATAAGAAGATTGGAGAGAAATATACCAACATGCTTTGGAGAGAAATATACCAACATGCTTAGTAAGTGTCTGTATCAGAGTAATGGAGATAAATGGAGATAAATATCAGAGTAATGATAAAATTGATTTTATTCTTTTTCATTTTTAGTATTTTCTAAATTTTCTATGATAAATATACTTTTTTCTTTTGGAAAGGGAACAAAAATCTATCAAAACAGAAGGAAATAATGAGTGTCCACTGATGGACTGTCCTGCTCTCAGCTGCACATAATGTCCATCCAGGTTCTAGGAAACAAGTTCAATGTCATGGGCCCACATATTAAGGTGCTCACATAAATAAAAGCACAAAGGCATCTTAAATCTGCTCAAGTTTACCAGACTCCTAGACGAGGGCTGACTGATGTTCTTAATTTGGTGGAAACCACATTCTAGATCTACAATTCTTTTGCTGTCCTAAGTCTAAACCTAAAACTACAGTTTTCTAAAATTAATCTACAGGGGTTTTATGGAACCACATTAAATTGATGTCACTACTGTCCTCATCGCCACACAGAAAATGCTATACCCACCCACTGAAATATCCCTTTCAGATATTTTCTCCACCACAATATTTTTCCACTATTACTTTTTTTGTAAATAAATTTCTATTTAATTCCAATTTCGTTGAAAGCAAGTAATTTTTTGGAAAAACTCAAACAAAGAAGAGGTTGAGCCAGAGAACCAGGGTGGTATCACAAAAGACCAAGGGAGATCTCCTGAATGCTACATGTCCCAAAGGGGCCAAAATGAAACAGGTCCAAAAGCACCCTTAGGATTTAGTGTCTAGTAGTCCTGGCACCTTTTACCAGATTGATTAAGGTAAGAGATGAAAGTCAGAATCTCAAAAGAAAAGGTCAAACTATAAAGTGTTCTTTAGAGGGGGCGGATGGAAGAAGAAACATGGGCCAATGGTCACAGGATCGAGAGAAGAATCCAATTCTTGTTGAAGTTACAAGGATATAAGGAAAAGGGTATCAATGGAAAATTTGGGACAAAAGGGAGTAAGGTGAAGCACATCTAGTCCTGGAAGAAAAAAGAAAGGACTCAGAAGCCAGGCTACTGAGGATCACTCTGGAACAAAAGAGGCACGTACATTTGTCCTCTGGAGCCTGGCCCAGCGACCCCTACCCAGGCAGCACGCCAGAATCTTCTGAGATCTCATAACCACTGCACATTTGGCTGTCTCATCAGCTGCTGACTCTTCCTCTTCATGGAACCAGATTGAGAATTTTTTTCAAGTTCCTAGGTGATTCTGCATCACAGTTTTCATTAAGAATCATTGTTTACAGCACATCTTCTTTATCCAATCTGTGGACACAATGGCTACTACTGAAGTCATCAAAAACAAAAGATGAAATCCTGACATTTACAACAACATCGATGGATCCAGAAGTTATGATGAGTGAAATAAAGCCAGACAGAGACAAACCTTATTAATTCAGTCAACCATGACTTACGAAGAAATAAAACAAATGACAAAGTAAATCTAAAGTAAACTTTTAGAATATAAGACCAATTAATTGTCACCAGAAATGAAGGGAGAGGGGGTGGGTATACTGGGTAAAGGGTCCATTACATGGTAATTGATCAAATTGAACTTTTAGTGAACTTAGTATGGTTTACAATGAAATTTACAATGAAAAAACTTATATAATGTTTTCATGTGATGTTACTTTATTTTTTTTACAGTGTTACTTAATCAATTTTTTTCAAATACAAAAATAATCACTTGTTAGAAGGAAACAGATGGTGAGTACAGAGGGAAATAAGTCCAGTGCTACAAGGGCAAAACCTAAAAGAGAGGGCTCCCAGTTTTCTCAGTAAGATCAGTTCATTCCCAGAGAGGAGGGAGGGAGTACAGTGCTTAAAGAGAAGGGGAAGTCTCAGAATAGTCTCTGTGTGCTGCTCAGCGCAAGGGGTCTGGGGACAGTAAGTGAAGGAACATCCAGCAGCATGTATGTAAACCATGGGATAGTTCTTCCCCAGTAAGAATACAGAGACCAAATGAGAGGCAAATGGTCTGATGAATCTAACTGTGGGAAATTCAAGCAGAATTGGCACCAAAGAGCAAGGAAACAACTTAATAGCAACCTCATTTGGCCGCTGGAAGAATTACATAATGCATTTAAATATGGCCCAGTGTCTCACACAACGTGAAAACTCAATAAATGTCCTCTGTCAATGTCATTGCTGCTACCACTGTGGTTATTTATTTCTAAAACCAAGCAAGGTGATCCCTGTTTCTTAGGGACCTGCACAATGTAAGTCAGCAGTTACTCTTCAATTAACAGGAAAACCCACAAGCTAAGTGGGGTGTTAAGCCCCTCAAAGAGATGCTAATTGACAGCATATTTCTATAGGTTTCCATTTGAATAGTTGGTTGTTGAGCAATCTTTTGTTAATGACTAAAGATAACTGGTGCCATTTTTACTATAAACAGGGCAGCACAAAAGACTAAAAAATTAAGTGGAAAATAACGCTTTCTTTAGAAAGTCCATGAGACTGTATATTCCATTATTGCTGCCCCCACTTCACGAAAAAAGACTTTGTAGAGGCTGGCAAAGACATGAGCAAGAAAATAAAGTGAAGCAATTAATCTAAAGAAAACTAAAGCCTAGGGGAAAACATCTGGTACCCAATGAAAATGAACAGATGTGCAAAAAGGTTCCTTTCTTGACACTAGTGGTGGGTCTCAAATTTGGCTCTGAATCACCTGGCAGTGAATGCAAAGAGGGAAACAGGACCCCAAACTTAGCTCATGGTTTCCAAGACTTCTTGAGAAATGATGGTTTCTGATGTTGAAATGCAAACACTTTTTCTTTTACAAACAACAATAAATACAGTGAACAGCATCTAAGACATCACACCGAACAACATTAAATACTCGATTACAAGAGCTCTTTCATCCTCAAAAGCACCTGGTGGATGAGATAAGGTACCAGAGTCTAAGGGCAGTTCTCCAAAATTCAGATGAAATCCTGCCATATTTAAAAAATATTGCCTATTAGTGCTTTTGGTTTCATAGTAGGACCACTCACTTTGTAACATATCCAGTTCTAACAATTAATACTTCCATCTTTAGGAGGAGGTAAATTCACATATTTATGCATGACCGGTATAATCACTGGTCTTCAAATAAAGAATAATTTTCAACCCATTCTTTACCAAGCCAAACTATCCAAAAATCGGAAGAACCTTTTATAAACATTTTCAGACATACAGAGTGTAAATATTTTCCACATTTTGGGGAAGATGTGCTCTTTAAAAGTAAGGGAATAAACTAAGAAGAGATGACATGGGATATAAGAAAGGAGATCCCACAGCATGGGCAAAAGGATGGCATTGAAGGGAAAGCCCTGGAGAGCAGGTCTAGGGCACAGCTGGTCTAGATGGGAGAAGACTAGAGGCTCCAGAAGAAATGATTCCAAATATCTGAATCCTGCTATAGTTAAAATATTTTGTGAATGATCAATTCTTACATGAGGAAAGAGTGGTAAGTACCTAAGAAACTAAGCAAACATAAATAAAGAAACCCCACATTTATTGCATTATTATTTACAATAATCAAAACAGAAAAAATTAAGAGTTCATAAGTGGATGAAAGGATAAAAAAAATCACACCACACACATACACACACACACACACACACCAAATTATTATCCAGTCATCAAAAAGAAGGAAATTCTATCATTTGTAGCAACATGGAAGGAATTAAGGCATTACGCTAGTGTGTCCTTACAGAATTAGTCAGACAGAGAAAGAAAAGCACAGTATGACTGTAGTTACAAATTCACTGAAACAGAAAATAGGTTGGTGGGGGGACTCAAGGGGAGTGAAATGGGTGAAAGGACTCAAAAGATACAAACTTCCAGTTATAAAATGACCTAGTCCTGGCATGTAATATACAGCTTGGTGAAAATGTATGACATATTTGAAAGTTGCTAAGTGAGTCAACCTTAAAAGTTCTTATCACAAAGAAAAATAATTGTATCTATGATGATGAATGTTTAAATTAGACTTATTGTGATAAGCATTATACTATACAACTGAAATTAATTTTGTATGTTAAGTATGTCTCAGTATAAAACCAAAATCTTTACATTAGAAAGGGCAGTGTATTAGTATATATACCCACTTCACACAGTGAAACAATGGAAACATAAGAACCAAATAAAATGACCACTTACAGGAGGAGAAGAGAAGGGAAATGGATAGATTACTGAGACTTTGCAAGTATAGCTTTCATATTATCTTAATTTTTGGATTATGACTATGTTAATCTATTAAATACTTAAAAAGATAATTTTTTTAATAAAAAGGGATAGTGTTGGAGGGGATTTTTTTTTATTAACAATCATTGATAGACCAGCAGCTTTACCTGTTATTTTTTAATTACAGCAACAACTACTGGCCTATACGGCTGTATACATCACATGCATCTATAGAAAATCAAAGTTATAAGATCATGAGATATACTACAGCCTGGAGAAAAAAAATTAATGAAAATGAGAGAAGTGGGAGAAGCCTTTCCAATTTACCAAAACATGCACACAATCTTCTATAAAACATGTACTTGGTCTTCTATAAAAATAGTAACTGGTGATTGTAGTATGACCTCTGTAAGTGTCCAGAAATCAGGCCAGGTACAAGCTTTTCATGGGGGCACTATTAGATTTGTGATCAGGGCAACTCCCTGTTAAGCAGCACTGCCCTGTTCATTGCAAGGAGGTTACATCCCTGGCTCCTGCCCACCAAATGCCAATATGATCCCTCATTTCTTGTGACAACCAAAAATCACTCCCACCCACCCCACATTTCCAAAATCCTCTAGTCGTGATTGAAAACCATGGTAAGGCATAAGTAAAAAGAATAAAAATGAAAACTTGTCAACTTCTTTTCCCCTAACACTGCAACTAATTTGCATCAGTTCATTAATTTAATGGCTCTTCATAACACGTTCCTTAAGAAATCATGAGCAATCTGATCTCACAAATGTTTGGTTGTTACTAAAGATAGTTTGTGCCTTGATATTAAAAAACAAAAAACTGAGCTAAAGAAAACCCAAGGAATCTACAGTTCCTGACAGCCTTCAGTCAAAACTGTTTCACAACTGAAAAAACAAGTTCAGGGCCTCCCTGGTGGTGCAGTGGGTTAAGCAACGCACCATGAAGCAAACCTCAGCCACTGCAGCACAAGTTCGATCCCTGCTGCCAGCCAGGGAGGGGACCCACATGGCACAGCAGACCTCTCCTGCCCTGCCCGCTGCTCCCCTCAGCAGTGTGTTTCAGTCAGTCTGCCTGTTCTGCTCCCTACTCTGTCTGGTGAATCCTCTCACCTCCCATGACTCTGGCCTGTACCACAGCTCTGGTATGCATAAATAAATAAGTCTTAAAAATTTAAAAATAAAAAAACAAGTTCATATATTTGTCTCATTGATTATGCTAATTAATTCTCTTAAGAGTCCTGGCAACGAAAATAATAATCCCCCCACTTTCATAGACAAGTCCAAGGCTCAGAGTCATTAAATGATTTTTCAAAAATCATAATTGAAGAACTTGGGGTGTAAATCAGAACTTTTGGTTGCCAGACTGGTTGTGTCTCCACTCAGCTGTAATATTCACTGTAGGTAGTATTTCCTCTATGCCAAGCTTATAACGAATCAGCCCAATTAAAACCTTCAACATAATAATTACAAAGTTCAGATCCAGTATCTTCTTTTAAAATCATTAGGTCAGATATAATGGTCCTAAGAATGGCACTATTTGAAAATCAATGAAGCTGACTTCATAAGCCCACACGGTTGGCAGAGATAGAAACAGATAGTATTTCACTGCCCATTGGAGAAAGAGGGAAGCGGTGTGTTAAAAGGTCACAGGTTAATAAATAAATGTGGGGATTTGAATGCAGGCTGTTTAGCTCTGTGGGAATTTTTTCTTAATTTAATTACAAGAGAAATCACAAGAAAAACTGGTAGGTGGAATGCTTTACCTAAACAATGAAACATGCTCTTTAGCTTTGTAAATCAGCATCCCTCAAGTAATTCTGGTGATTTGTAAAAGCGACTGCAAAATAAAGAAACAACTAATTGGCCCTTTGTCACAACAGCCAACATTTTATTTCCTAAAGTCATGGGCATTTAGTGAGTTATCAACTTTCATTTTCTTTTTAAATTTCTTCCCACCACAATTCTTATATCCTCTTGTCTATTTCATCCTCCTCCAGCCCCAACCTCAGAGCCTGCACTGTGCTTATTAACGTACACTCGTTTTTGAAAAATATTTTACTTTATCAAATCATCTGCTATATAAATGTCCAGAGTTCATCATTCTCACTTGCTTTACTATACATAATTCCCTCAAACTCCCTCCAATTTGCTCTAAATGGCTGCCTTTCATCCTTCCTTAAAGCTGAATGATATTCTCCAGCATGCATCTACCATTTCCTCTTGATGCAATTGTTCACTGGTGGACACTTAGACTTCCCCATGTCCTAGCTATTGTAAAGATAGTTTTCAATTTACTACTACTCCAACAATAATACTTCTATGGAAACAAGGTAATACTGAAATAATAAGACTCTTGTACATCTTTTTTTTTTTTTGGATGTACATGAAGGACTTAAAATTATTTCACTTTTAATGTACCAATATATACTTTGAATGACTAAATGTACAGAGAACTCCCAAATACTAACTTGGTAAAACAGCACCACAAAAAATACTTTAAAGGCAACAAATGAGGTAAAACAGCAATCAGGAGAAAATCTATTTCATTTAAGCTGCTTCAAAATAAAGATGGAGCTAGTGACCCTACTGAGCTCCATGTAGCAAGTTAGACTGGCCATAACCAACACCCAATGCAGAAAACAGATCTGCTTTCTCCACTAGAGTCCTATAGAGCATCCGTAAGTTTTATTTTGAACTAACTTTACCAGAATAACTATATTGTGTCTTGCTGGGAAAAACATCCTAAAATTGAAATTCACAGTCCTCAAGCAGCACTAACTTAGAACACTAAAGGGTTATGCTGACACCTGTACCCCCAAATGGGTGTGCAAAGTGGTCAGATTGAGGACAAGTCCGCATTTAAGGAACAGTCTAAGCAATAGCTAAAGAAATGAATTGTCTTCTCAGAAGAAACATAAGTCTACAGAAGTAAAAATGGAAAGAGTTGGCAAAAATGCAGTTAGCAGAACTCCTGTGTCCTAAACTTTACAACGAAAGATTTGATGATACTGTATAGGTAGACAAGTATATTTGGATCTGTACCAAGACCACAAACACATATTCAAGTTAACATTTTTGTATTCAATGATCAATGACCCATGAGAACTAGAATTAAACATACAGCATTGACTTGCTGTGGGTCCAGTGGTGCTCCTATTCTGAGCAGAGTATCAATGGCTACATCACTGTACCCTCCCTAAATGATGGGAATCTGATGCCAGGGAGTGTTCCAAGAGCTGCTGGGCAGGGCTGTGGAGCCAGACCATCACAGAGTAGGGACTGAGAACACAGAGTTGTGAAATGTGCAATAGATACGCCACACACTTGGAACACAAGTTCCAAGGCCTTCTAGAAGAAAAATCCCTCAAATTAACTGGTCAGAGTAAAAGACCATGTCCCCATTTTATAGAGGACAAATAAGGGCCTGCACAGTGTGATACTTCAATAGGCCGTTGCTAAGTACTTCATATAACATAATCATTTGCTGACAAGGATCATAAAAGATCCCTTAAGACTCTACCCAGAGGGAAGAGAAGCAGAATAGGAGTGCTGAGTGGAGGGAGTGGGCATGGGGAAAGACAAAAGAGGACAGAAAGTCCATGCCCCCAGAAGCAGTGGTTGGGAGGGGAGATCAGGAAGAGTTCAAAAGGGACCAGGGACAGAGAAAAGGGGTTTCCACTGGTATTTATTGGGTGAAAGCAGGGAAGGTAAACTAGGAGGAACTGTTGAGTTGAAGAAAGTGGGAAAAACAAGCAGAGAGAATTATGACAGCTCTCTCTATAGTGGTCCTCAACATTGAAAAGTGGGTCAGGAAACGTGGGCAGAAGGGATGCTGATAATCTTGGCAGAAAAGGCATAAAAATAATGCAGGCACCCACCTGGATGACCTTCAGTAATGCTAAGATTCTATTAATTTTCCAGAGTTATCTGTTCTAAATTTAGAAGTTCTTCCTTATACGATGAAAATTGCTTTGTTGCTTTGGTTCGTTTTCTACCATTTTATTTTTTTCCTCCTGTTTTAAATGGAGTGGGTTGGAGATAGTTGGCCACACTATGAAAACAACATATTTTCCCTGATTTCAGAGCAACTTTAACAGACTGGGAGGTCGATACTACCCCTCCTCCTATCCTAAATTGGCAGAGAAAGAAGGCTGGCACTAAAACAACACTACCCCCTGCAAATTGGCACTTAGTAAATGCCCTTTGTCTGGACAACAGATCTTGGACCTCCATTTTAGAAGGGAACAGATGCATCCAAAGGTTTATTGTTTTTAACTTTAATCAAACAGATTTTCCAAATTTCTTCTATGGGCTAGGTAGGCTTCCTTTATAAACACAGAGAAGTATCAGTATCTCACACTACAGAACTCACCTGAAAATCTCAGCACTGTGCACTGAACGCATCTTAAGTCGATATCTCATCCCACAATCTGCAGTATGACCTGATAGTCCAGAAAGGAAGGAGTTCAAGTGCCTCGTGGTTGCTTCCTGTCTCCAGTCCCTTCAGTAATTATGGTGCTGAGTCAGCTTTTATAACACACCTACTCTGAAGCACACATTCTGCTATAAAAATGCCCATATAAGACTGAAAATAAGAAAGAAAACTATGACTGTATGATGGGAATCATAAGAAGACATAATTTTCAAAAAAATCATTTGGGTGGATCTCCCATCCAAATACTAACCAGGCCCGACCCTGCTTAGCTGACTAGATCAGACGAGATCAGGCGTGTTCAGGGTGGTGTGACCGTAGACATGGGAATCATAAAAAGACACAATTTTCATAAAAATCATTTGGGTGGCAGCTCCTTCTTTAAAAAGGAATGAAATAAACATAACACTCTCACACGTGTTTATGTATTGTACCTGACATAAATTCATTAAAAAGAAGGGAAAAGTTTACATAGAAAACTAAAATATCCCACTAGGGAGTCTCACCCACTAAATGTGGGAAATTTTTTAAAAGTGGGTCATTTATTATAGACACCCTAACGTTCTCATCTTATTTCATAAAGAGAGCTTTACGGTGCCACACAAATATAGGAATCATTATCACCAGCACCTCTCCGTCTTCTCCCTTATAGTATTCATGGAACAAGAGTAAAAAACATCTCTCTTGCAGTTCCTTTCCACCTTTTTTGTTTCTTGCTAAATGTTGATATACTTTTATACTAGTGCTCCTTGAGGGTGAGTAAACTGTGCATTATAGTTATTCTCATTTCTTTTTTGTTCATTTAATTAATGTTTTCATTTCTGTGTTTAGGCTCTGGGATAAAAATTTAGAAAACCAGATTTGAAATGCTAAAGACAAATATTAGCAGCAAGCAATCTGATATTTGCTTATACTTATACCAACAATCCAAAAGGAGTTGAATCTTTAGAAAACAGATTACAGGATTAACCAAAAAAAAAAAAAAAAAACTTCAACACAAAAGTGCTTGAGTTCTTCTAGGGTAGAATTTGCCTTAAAATCCTCAACACCTAGCAAAGAGTTAGTCACTTTGTCTGAAACAACAATACACACAATCTGTCATCACCCACTAATGAAAGGAAGAACTAAAAACTAAATCTGAAACACACTAACATTATTTTACTGAAAACTGTCTTTCCACTGACTGAAAGGCTGATTCATAGGCCACATGCAGACAATAGGTACGTGAAATGTTCAACTCCAATGAAATGTTTAAAATAAGTACATAAAAAAACTTCTCCATGACACCCATTTCCCATATTATATTATTGAGAAGATGATGAACTTGATGGGCACAAGTGAAGTCTGGAATGGAAACTTACCTTATCTTACCTCCTAGAGATCACATGTGCCATGTGGGATTCCAGAAGACCACCAGCACACTTAGTCATGTTGAACTGCCTTCTCATTGAAGATACCACATGTTAATCAAGATTGAAAGTTCTGGTGTTTTCCTTCTCTCTCCATTTTTAGTACAAGCAGCATATTTTGTATCTCACCATATTTAGCCTAAGCACCCTGTGTGTGTGTGTGTGTGTATTTCTAATCATTTTTACTCTCTTCTGCCAATTTCTGGTCCTTCCTACCTGTCCCAGTGTTTTTTCTGGATAGTGCACCTCTAGCTTTCCATGGAGATCATGCAAGGGGAGTGGATACTTATATTCACCACAAGTTTGTATAAACAAGTAAGAGTCAAATAAAGAGAAATAGGACTCCAGATAAACGAAGAACATCAATTTACACAGGATTCATTGGTCTGCTAGGAATCTAAAAGAACCACTACAGTATCAATCTAAAGGCATCCTAACAGTTGGCTCTAAAATTAGAAAATCACAATTCTAGATAGTCAAAAGCATCCTGAGAGAACAATAAAGCATTTTCCTCTTTCCAGTTATCTAATGCTGGAAAACTAAGCACCCAAAAACTTTGTGGTTCAAGTAACATCTTTTTGTTATATTTCATAGTTTTAGAAGTTCTTGATTCCCAGCTGAGGACTCTTCATTTACATGTCTGGCACCCTGCTGAGATAGTTGACTGGCATTTCTGTTTCCACACAGCTCTCCAAACAAGTCTACTGAGCTTTCTCACAGCATGGCAGTCACAGCCTGGGCTTCTTACATGACAGCTGCTTTTCCCAGAGTTGTTCCAATATAAAGAAAGTGAGGCTGTGCGCTCTTAAGCCTTTGCCCAGAACTGCTACAGAATCACTTCTGTCATATTTTACATGGCAAAGCAGTCATCAAATTCACTCAGATTCAAAGGGAAGGCGGTATAGACATCAACTGTCAACAGAACTGAATTTTAAGCCAGCATTAACACACTACGCCAAGCCTTGCATGGCATTAGTAACAAACCAAGGGCTGATGGCAGTGAGTCCAACAGATCAGATCTGCGCAGGCCTAGGTAGTTGTCTACACCCCTGGAACACCATAATATTAATGCTGGGATGCAGACAGAGGCAATGGTCAACTGTGCTAGTTAGCTATTTATAATGTTTTCATTTTACTGCCAATCTCCAATGTTAGGGGCGTTATTAGAAGGAAAACAAAGTAAAAGATTTGGCTTTGATTACTGACAATCATCAAATTTACATATTTATTGCAGATGTTTTAATGCCTTCTGGGGAAAAAAAATACTACGAGTATTTTCATGGAGATAAAATAGGTCTAATTTCAAAATTTGATCATTGTAAGACTTCATTATTTATCTTCTTGTACTGGTCTTCCAAGTGGAAATGAATGGATAATTATTCAGTACCAGACAAATAGATTTTCAGAACATTAGCAATGCAAACTTGTGTTTGAATATCTATTGTGAATATTCATTTAGATGAGCAAGAAAACATTGGGTTATTTTAAATTAGGCCCAGAAATCAATACTAATAGTACTGGAGAATATATCTGTATATAAAACTGCTCATTAAAGTCAGATAAGAAAAAAGTAACTCCTGGAAAGGCCAACTTAGCAATTACACCAAAGCTTATCCCCACCAGTGACTCAGTATTGAATATCTCTGGTGTTTGAGGCCCTAGAAGAACACGCAAAGGAGAGGAGTTTTCAGATTTAGATGACTATTAAGTCCTGAGGGAATTGCTTTTCCCTGAGTCTTTTGTCTTCCCCTTCCTGATAACTGCAACCAAGTAGGGCTTTTTCTCCTTGCTTGTCTGGTTTTATAATAGCCTATTTCAAATTGCTGAGTGACTTCTCCTTCAGAAATATCAAACCATTAATTACTTGAGTTTATTCTTTCCCCACAAGGGCAAAACGAGGGAGGGCAGCTCTACCAACTCTTCTAACATTGGGGAGAGGCAGTTCTTCCTGGTCAAGGACAGGGCAAATATGACAGTGAGACAACATCACTTCCTTCTGTGCCCACGTCAGGTATCCAGAGTGTAGCAGAGAGCAGCGGTCTACGCCCACTTTGATGGAAAAAGAAAGAAGAGGGTGTGCAGCACTGAAGTAGAAACTGGGTTAAGCCAATCCAGGGGAATAAATAGATAACTAATTAGAGTTTTCAAATTAATATTCACAAAATGAAATGAATTTTGAAAGATGGTCTCTTTTCTTTGTGGCAGAATTTATGCCTTTTTCTGAGTATCCAAAAGTTAGTCAACAGAAGGACCCAGTGATAAAGAATAAAAATTTTTAAATTATTCATGAAATATCTATTCGTTGAATGCCTTATAATGTCCTATAGATTCTACAAATATCCCCACTTTACAGATGAGGAAAATGAAACACAGATACATTTAATAACCTGGCCAACAACAACTAACAAGGAAGGGGCACCACCGGCCAACAATCAAGTTCATATTTTAACAGCCACACAAAGTATACAAGAAGAAACAAGATTTCTGGCTGGAAAAGGCTGTTTAATCTAAACTGCACCAACTACTGAGTTAATTACATTAATCTCTCTGAATCTGTTTCTTCTCTAATACAACTAATTCTTCCAGGGACTGTAAATTCCTCAAACATAGTAGGTTTTCAATAAAGAGTAGTCACTGTGATGATGCAGGCCAGGGAGAACACTATCTAGTGAACAAGAATGAGCTATGAGAATGAGAAGGAAACCTGGGAGCAGCAAGATGAACATCCCATGATGAGCTTAAGGAAATGCTTCCTCTCCACAGGCTTGACCCTCCCCCCCATTTCAAACGTGGACTGAACATCATTCTGAGGAAGTTTGTGTAGTCTGTGTTCCTTGCTCCAGGAACTGATGTCCATTTTCCTTTTCCCTACAGATAATAAATATATAATAGTATCCAAAAATACATATGGATACTCATATCTGATTTTTTTCCCCAACTCCATTGGGTCCTTACATGTGATTCCAAACACATCTTGATCTTATATCCAATTCTGACTCAGCACGGATAAAATCACTAGACGTATCTTAGCCACCTAAGAACCTTTAGTGCTAAAGAAATGAAATTCCTATCTGCAGTCTGGCCTCTTCTACCTCCCAGGAGCGCTTTGTGCTGCTGTGATAGCCCTATCTCTTCTCATGCCACACCTGAAACTCTCCTCCTAGATGGATGAGGCTTCTCAGCACACATGTCCCTGCATGTATATATCTTGCCCTTCCCAAATCTGTATCTCCACAATGACCAGTTCCTGCAAGTTTGGTTCCTGCTCATTTTCTCCCATTTAAGTCTTCCCAATCCATCCAATAAGGCCCTGCTACCAGGCCTCCACTTTCAACAAGCTTCCTGATATGGTCTGCATATTTGTGCCCTCTGTAAATCCATATGCTGAACGAAACCTAACCCCCGAGTTTTTAAAAATAGGCTTCAGGAGGTGATTAGGGCATGTGAGTGGAGCTCCCATAAATGGCATGAGAGCCTTTATAAAACATGACTTTTCCCTTTCACCATTCAAGAAGTCGTGACCTGAAAGAGTCCTCATCAGCCTGCTGGCCTCCTAGTCTCAGACTTAACATTTCCAGTACAATAAGTAGTAAATTTCTCTTGTTTATAAGGAACCAATGGACTAAATACCCTCCCATCACTCAAACCAAATAATCCTTTCTCTTTGTCTACATGTACAGCCATCTGCTCTCCATTGTAGTGGTTCAGTCTCACCATGTAACTCCCCTAAGAGAACATTCTTCTCTCCCCACTACCATCATATGCATCTTTAAAAGCCTACAATGAAGAGCACAGGTTTATAATCAAGCAGATCTGAAGTCAACTTCCAGCTCTGATGCTTTCTTGCTATATGACCTTGAACAAGCTATGCAAACCTGTCTAGTGTTTCCTCCTCTGTAAAATGGTATAATATTAATTACTTCTTATGGTTTGGGGAAAGATTCATGCCTGAAACATAAAAGTGCTTAACAGAGCCAGTTGTAATTATTATCAACATGGACTTCTCACACATTTTTCTATCCCTAACTGCACCATATAATCTTTCTACCTAGCCATGCATCTATCCATCCACCATCTATGTGTTATACATCCAATGACTCTTTGCTGACTGCCTAATTTGATGTATCAATTGTTTCCAAATTTCCATTTCTCCAACAAGCACAAAAAGCTGCTTCTCATTTATTAATCTAGCATTGAAACTCAAGAAAATTCTCCAGATAGGATCTCACAAAAATCATGCTGATTTCCAGGAGACTGAAATAGGGGAGAAAAGTTATCATTTCCTTAGTTTAGATATGCTAGTTTGAGGAACAACTGAATAATTCATTAGGTCCTTTAAGATGAACTGATCAGACTCTGCTCTTTGAGAAGCATTGTACTTGAAGTAACTATTTGTCATTCCCCTTTCAAATGAGAGGTAGATAATAGACTGCCTCTGTTTAAGCAAAACTATAATAAAGGTCTAAATGATAATAATACCTTAGACTTGCAGAGTGTATCACAGTTTATAAAACACATTCATATCCATCATCCCATTCCATCCTCCTGCAGCAGCATCAGACAAGCAGAGGGTTTATCTCATTGTGATAAATGAGAATGTACAGGAAGATTTAAGAGTTTTCCCACATACCAGCTTGTTGATTCATATCTTCCAAATCCTACTTTAGTATTTCCTTTATGGCACCAACGAATAAGAATAGAAAACAATTTGTGAATCTTTACAAGGAAAGACCCAACTAGGAAGAGAGGAGCCCACTGCTAATTCTTTTTGGGCTAAAGTACTAAATATTATCATCTTGGCATTATAAATGCAGAGCAAAATTCTTAAATGCTATTTAATATGGTTCTATGCTACATGATAAGCCCAGCTTAAAGTCTTTTTTTTCCTCTCTTTTTTTTTTAAACACAAGTATTTCATACTTGTTTTCCTCCCAGTAAAAAAGGAATATACAGTTCCAGTCTCTGGGATTTCCTGTGCCATACTCAGCATGGACTACATTTATTATTCTTTCTAAAGATAATTTTTTGTGGGTTTTTTTTTTTGACCAGACTTACCTCACTCATTACCCACCAGCTGCCTGACTATTCTTCAGACATACAAAGTATGTTGCACCTGATATGTATATATTATACATAATAATATATCTCATGTATTATTTTTATACATGGCATATATAACATAACTGTATGCAAATAAATGTATGTGCCTATTATATTATAAATTATTTACTATTCAGGGGCCAGCCATTCCCTCTGCATGATCTGCTCCCTTACCTCATTCACACTTCTGCATAAATATTATCTCAAAGAGACCTTCAGCATATCTTATCTCATCATCATCCCCCCACATACTATAACCACATTTCGTGATAGTATTTAGCACTATTTGGCATCTTACAATTTTTTTATGTCTCTGTATATATCTCTGTATAGACACATGTTCCCACAAAATTTAAGCTCCATGAGGGCAGGACTTTGTATAGTTCACAACACTACAGCATCATCAGCACTCAGAAAAATGCCTAACAATAGGAAGATCCCAATATGTACTTGTTGAATAAGGGAATTCAGCTTATACATTCCCTGTTTAAAATCGCTTCTTCTTCCAACTTGAAAAGATTACTTTTATGCATGAAGTTAAAACAAAAATAAAATCTCACAGTTAGGACAAATATATAGAAAATGAGTGCCACTGACAAGACACATAACAAGTGGGCAGAATCCCCATGAACATAAGTCTGATTTTCACTGTCACATAAGTTAGTCACCAGAGCTGATGCCCTCGGGCTGATAAGAACAGATTAATGACCAGTACTCTAAACCCAAAATGGCTCTCTGCTTCAGACAACCTATTACACACCTCAGGCTATCCTTTTGAAAAGATCGCCAAGTTATTTCTTGGATTTTTGCATTTTGGGCAGTAAGTTTGCAATCATCAAATGGAAATATAACAGTAGGATGCTATGTGCTCCAATCTGATGTAATAAGAGGTATTAAGCATCAACCATGAAGCACTCATGCTAAAAATAGTTAACCTGAATAGGATGATGAGAAAGTCATCATGAATTCTATAAGAAATTCTATGAGAATTCTATAAGAAATTCTGTAAGAAAACTGGCCAGCACACCAAAAAGTTAATGCCAAAAAGAATAAGAAAAATCAGAAAGACTTTCCTAGATTAGAGAAAAAAAAAAAGATTTCATTGGTACCTGAATTGGGGAAAATATAACTATAAAACTGAGCAACTGGGGAAAGCTGTGTATGTGCGACATCGTTTGCAAAAGCTCCACCAGCAATAACCCACTCAGTCTATTTAAAGCCAAAATCCATCTTATATTAGTCACCCGTGTAAGTATCATTAAGCAATTTCCACATATATTAAGCCCTTCTCCAGTTACATACATGTGGTCACAATGGAATCCATATCCTGAGTTCACAGGACTTAGCTAATTGGAGGAGATTGAGTTTGTAAATCCTTATTTTCAAAGTAATTATGAAAACTGCCTTTGGACTTCTCTTATTCTTTTAATGTATTTCTTTCTCCCAATACACCTACCCACCCCCTCCCTTTCCCTACCCCTCATCCTATCCCTCTCCCTCTCTCTTTCTGCAATTAGCATTTAGAAAAACCCTCATTAAATACTACTTCAGCCACTAAGTTGTAAATTCCTTCAGAATAGAGACTATACTTGGTTAATCACTACATTCCTAGAGGCCAGTACAATGTCTCACATAGCATAATGCATAAGTAGTTGTTAATTTTTTTTAATCACTATATATATTGTAATGACTTCATTTGTTTGTCTTGTTTAAATATTCTGATTCTTTTTTTAAAGATTTTATTTATTTATGAATCTATCTGTCATACAAAATACACTGAGGAACTAATACAATTATCACCTTTTGCAACTTTCATTCAGTTGCCAAACTCCTTATACATTTCATGAACTGTTTAATAAAATTACTCTTCACATTTCAAAAAATATTTTTCTAAGAAATTTGACAATCAAGACATTCTTTTCATGTGCAGAAATTCAATATAATAGTTATAACTCAGTATCATACCTCATTTCAAATTGAAATGATATTAAGAGCATCTTGAAAGTTCATTTGTAAACTTATCTCTGCTACCAAGGCTGGTTTCACCACATATATTTGTATTATGATTCATACACCTTTCCCAACCCTTCCCTGCATTTTCACTCACCCTCTTCAATAGATAATTTACAGTTGGTTATTTCTTTCATAACTACTGAATTGATTTTGGTATTGCAACAGGTGTTATAACATTTAAAGATCATTTAACTTTCTGCTTTTCATCTCATATTCTTGCTTTTTAAATATCCTTTTGTGAATTTTGACATTTGTAAATGTCCTGGATCATCAGACTCTGAGACATTCATATTCTATTTTATTGAAATCAGCCTGCTCCCTGAACTTCAACAATTACCTTCTTTTAAAATTCTGTTTCTTTTACACCTACTAACACCCTTTCATGACAATCTCCAAGACCACTGCCTCCACTGGGGCCACATGCACCAGCTCCCAACAAGTGACATACTTTGCAAGGAAAGCTTTCTCTATGGTCATATTATACATCACAAAGAATCACTGTGCACTAGTTCTAGAATGTCACACTAGAAGGATTTCAGTCAGTGGCAAACAATATAGGAAGCATCATGACTTCAGCAATTGAGCCTAATTTCTAGGAACCACTCCCTTGTTGAGAAGCTAACGCAGAAGACATCACCCCTGGGAAAGAAAATGACTACGTGTTTGGTCCAGGTCCAGCCACTACCCAGATGCACAATCCTGGGAAGTAAGTCTCTCTATGCTGATTTCCTCACCTTTAAAATAAAGCATTTACACTAGGTCACTTCTCGCTTGCTTTCCAATTCTAAGATTTTGTAATTCCATTGAGGAGTCCTACTTGGGGCAGAAGAGGGATAGTGATTATCGTATCACAAAACAAAACAAAGAAACAGCATAAACCTCTGGGTAGCTCTTCTGTGATTTGGACAACTACCAAAAAGACCTAAAAAAAACCTTAGAGATTAAAACATCATGTAAATGATATAACCCAGCAATTCTCCTCTTAGGTCTATATGCACGAAGAATTAAAACATGTTTACGAAAGATGCATAAATGAACACTCACAGCCACAATATTAACACTAGCCTATACAAATGTCAATCAACTGATAGACTAACAGTAGTGTTATATTCAGTCCTAAAAAGAAACCCAATACTATATATATACTACATGAACCTTGAAAATAACATCTTGATGAATCTTGAAAATAACACTTTAAGTGAAAGAAGTCAGTCACAAAGAACCATACATTCCAGGAAAATCTATTAGAGAGCAAATGACTCCTAATGGCCATGAGGCTTCTGGGGCTGATGCAAATATTCCAAGATTGGCTGTGATGATGGTTGTACAGTTCTGAATATATTAAAATCCACTGAATTACATATCTCAAATGACTAGATTATATAATATGTGAATTAATATCAATAACATTGTGTGTGTATGTTTGTATAAGAACTGAGGTGTAGGCCAGATAGGGTAAGAGGATTCACTGGAGACAGAGTGGGATGCAGAACAGGAGGATTTACTGAAATACACTACCAACAGGAGCAGCAGGAGAAACAGGAGAAGTCTGCAGTGCCATATATTGGTTAGCTCCTTGGCTGGGGATAGAACTCAGGCCATAGTGGTGATAGCGCTGAGACTTAACCCTTAGGCCATCAGGGAGGCCCTCAATAACACAGTGTTTTAAAAAATAAATGAGTAGTGCCCTAGACTGCTGCCAAAGGATGAAAGAGCAATGATTTTGAAGGGATCCCTGATTCAAATTCCACATTCAATAACTGACCTGAGACTAGTATCTTAACCCACAGTTCCCCTCATCTGTGAAATGAGGAGATATTGCAATCTTTCTCAGTTGGTGTGAAAATTAATGCACTGCACATATATTAAGCATAGCTATAGTTGACACTATTATGATTTCATCAGTGGAAAACCAGGGTGTTCTTTGAAATGAGTTGATATCAAAGCTTAGACACTGAATTTGAATGCAGGTTTTTAGCAGTTAGTGAAGTAGGTGGAAACACTCATCATTTTCTGATAATACAAATCAGAGCCATTTACCCTTACAGTGGGTGTCTCAGAGGTATGTTTTTAAGTCAAAAAGAAGCACGTCAGGCACTCCTATGTTTATTGCAGCACTATTTACACTAGCTAAGATACAGAAACAAACTAAATGCTCCAAAAGACATGAATGGATCAAGAAAATGTAGTATATATACAATAGAATACTACTTAGCAATCAAAAAAGATAAATTCATGCCTTTTGTAGCAGCATGAATGGAGCTGGAAAGGATTATGCTCAGTGAAATAAATCAGAAGGAAAAAGTTAGAAAAGTATGAGATGGTTTCATTTATGGGTACAATATAGGGGAACCAAACAAAGCGCCAGGAGAAAGATAAAACTTGCAGGCACACCATATATCTGAGTCATACAGCAGGGAAGGGGAAGAAAGAGATCAAAATAGGAATGGGAAGAGCACAAGGGACTGTGGTGATGGATCACAGGTGTTATGTGGTGGGAGAATTATGTGCAATTATAGTTGAGGGGAGAAATCAAATATTGTACAAAAATGAATGATGTAAGAAAATACATAAAATAAATAAATGAATGACTATATTAATAAATAAGAGGCAGGTCAGTGAAATCAAAATGGTCTTTAACACAGGCAGTTCCAATGAAGAATTAGCACAAATTTCCAGGTGGTCAAAATGCTTCCATGACTTATGGCCAACCCCGGTCTCAATATTTCTGACTAACTTATGCATGTCAAATTTATAAAGATTTTTATTTCAACCAGGAATTCTCAAGAGTTGGTGAGACATGCCCAGTTCGGTACACAAAATGAACCAAGCTAGGACCTGCCTTCAGAGTTTGTTTTTAGCACTCAATCCTAAACAATGATAAGGTTTTACTTTCATTTTAATTTTGCCACTATTCCAGCATCCACATGAAAAATAAGGAGTACATAAAGGATGATTAAGAACAGTAGCAATACTGATGGTATTACCCACTTTTCTAGGCACTTCTGAGGCCAATTCCACACTCTGAAATTAAAATAAAAGAACCCTGCAGCAAGAGCTGAGAGCTCAGAGTGCTGTTCTTAGCACCACCACTGAGTAACAGAGTCCAAACCACTTTCACCCTCTGGGTCTCTTTTTCATCACTGAAATACAGAGGCCTAACTTAGAGAGTAAGCTAAGTTTCTCCATCACTTAAGACAATAATAAAATGCATCCACTAGTTGTATATAAATTATATCCCTGTTTTGTTGAGATATAATTGACATACAATATTGTACAAGTATAGGGTGTACAACATGATGACTGGATATATATGTACATTGTGAAAGGGTTATAACAAGCTTAGCTCACACACATCACTGATTGCCCACCAACTGTGCACCAGTGACAGTTCTCAGTTACAGATTTGTATATTGGTAGAATGGTCCACACAGCATGCAGTCATGCCACCCTGCACATACACAAGCACCCCAGAAAGCACAATGTGAGGTTGTTGATCCTGCATGTCAGAAATGACCTATTGCAGTAAAGTCACCCATGTGAGAGGTCTCCTCCCAGGGGGCAGCTGAGCAGCATATTAGCTAGAAACACACCTGCTTTCCATGGGCCTTGCCTGGTCCTATACTGCACATAAGTGATGCCATAGTTCATGTCTTATGCATATTCTCCTTGTGAGGTTATGCAAATATCACCCCCTTTGGATAGCAGTAGTTTTTACTACAGCTTCCAGAAGTTAAAATCAATCATCACAAAATGTCTAATTACGTCCCTCATCGCACATAGTTACAACTGCTTTCTTGTGATGAGAAATTTTAAGATCTATTCTCAATAACTTTCAATTACATAAAACATTAATTATTGTCACCATGGTAAATATTACATCCCAAGACTAACTTATTTTATTGCAGAGTTAGTTTGACTGAACCCCTGGATAGAGTCTTTATATCAGTCTCAGAGAACACTAATTTTAATGCATTCTCTGGAAGTGTTAAGTAAAATGTAACAGTATTTAAATAAAATAGTAAAATACACAGACAAAATATAAAGATTCTGATACACATTTACACATATGCATTCAAATACACTCTTTACAACTGCACCATTTACTTATGTGAATCAATAAATTCGACTGTAAACACTCATAATATTTTTGCAGTTTCTTAAAACTACTAAATGGTGTCCTTTTAACTCAGTGAAAGCATTGCTTTTTAAAACACTCTACTTTTGGATCTCCTTGGTGGCATAGGGGTTAAAGCCTCAACACTATCAAGCTATCATCAGCCACTGCAGCATGAATTTGATCCCCGGCCAGGGAGCGGACCCACATGGCACAGCACCTCTCCTATCTCACCAACTGCTCCCCTGTATATTTCAGTGGATCTGTCTGTTCTGCTCCCCACTCTGTCTCTGGTGAGTCTTTTCTTCCCCCACACCTCTGGCCTACATCCCAGTTCTTGTATGCATAAATAAAAAAATAAATCTTTAAAAAGAAAACACTCTACTTTCTCAAAATAACTTCCATTATTTTTTAACTCCTTAGAGTACTGTCATGAAAGGGAAAAATAAAGTTACCTTGGTAGCCATGCATTCATCAAATAAGTACCAGAAATTATGCCAATCCCTCATATATAAAGATGACTATATACTACAGAACCCTGTTAGCCTTAACCCTTGAGGAGCTCATATTCCAGTGAAATTGTTATTATTAACAATTTTTTTAATCAGTCCAACTAATTCTTTCTATAGATGCAAAGGAATGAGTTCTCACTACTGCTCTGAACTTCCCAGATGAGTGACTTTAAGTAGTAGAAATCTTGCAGACTTTGAACTCTTAGAAAGCTAAAATGTCTAACACACCCCTTCTCCAATGAAAATATTGATTCCAGCTGCCATTTTATGCCAGGTTGAACTCTCCAGCTGTTTTTATCAGGTTCCCTGGTTACAGTGCAGACATTTTAGCCAATGTATTCAAAGCATACGGCATTCTATCACCATGTGAATAGATATTTATTACATAGCTGTATTAGCCTGCACACAGAATTCTAAGTAGGGAAAGTGACTACAATCACCAGAATCATTTAAAACCAAGCTCTTTACATTAAAAAAGAATCAGATTCCATATAAACTGCCATATTGTGTTTTGTGCACTTCATTCAATTTATGTATAATTAACATGTGTGCTTTAGAAGAAAGCAATGGAATTAATACTTGCTTTATTATGCATGTACTAATTCCAAAAACCACAACTTAAGCAACCTGCCGGGTACCTAAACTAATAATTCTTCTCTCAGATAACTGTTAGTCATGTTATAAATAGTAACGCTAATTCACACTAATAAGGATGCCAACATTTTAAGCATCTTTCTGGCTAAATATAAAGATAAGAATGCACGACTTGACTAACTATAAATTCTAACTTCAAGAAATTATATTTATGACTCACCTATATTACCTATGCTTACATAGTTTTTACTCTTAATTTTATAGAGAAGACATCCATGGTATTTTTTCCATATTTAAATAAAAAAAAGTTTTATGTCAACAAGTTCCACTTATTAAAAAATAAATGGCAACACCCAGAATGCAAAAATATTTATTTTTAAACAACAAAACCAATGCAGAATACATCCAAAACTATTTTAAACAAATGAGTTTTATTTGGGTCTAGTTTGCTTCAGTTCTCTCCCTGCCTAAGGAGATTTCCATCCTCTCTAGACCCCTCCCCCAAACCACCAATCCTCTCCTTAGTATCTCACCCCACTCTCCACTGTCAACCCATCACTGCTTTTTTTTTTTCCATAAGACCTCGGACTCTTCAAGGCCAGGTACAAGAGCCTGAGAAGGGGAGGAGTTAAGGTCACTGGAGTTGGAAAGGGCAATGAAGAGTCAGATCCAGGTGTTGAATGGTCATCTACCTGGGCAAGTAATTCATTCAAGAATCATGAAGACAATCAACAAACCAACAAAAGGAGTATCTTCAAAGCTTAGTAGAGGTGACTATGGTTTCTTGGTAGAGAGCAGACAAAAGGAATACAGAGTGATAAATCATAATATTTGAGAGTTGGATGAAATGATCTCACCCATTGTTCACACTGCTTTATTGGTTGGTTGTTTTCCTCTAGATGGACCCTAAAGAGAGCTCAAGAATCCCATTGATCCCTTAGAGATTGTTTAGCGAAATGCCCAAATAGTTTTCTCTTCAAACCTCCCCTTCAGGCCTCTTAAAGTCCTGTGTCCTCCTCTTTAGACCTCAACAAATAAACTGTCTTCTTTATTTACCAAGGAAAATCAAAACCAGGGATAATCAGAAAATCCATTCTTCATATACTTCTTTCACTCAGCTGGTCGGTTTCTTTACCTATCTTCTCTTCCCTTCTGCCTATTTAGGAAAAATGCTTGGTGACTTTTACAATTAAATAGTCTTCCTTTTCTATCCTTCTCTTAGATAATATTAGAGTATGCCCATAACCAACAGTTTGTGAAAGTTTCTTACCCTTCCCAATACTCAACTTCCTTAGCTGCAAAATGAAATATAATGCCCCCGTGCAAAGCAGTTATAAGACTTAAAAACATGAAATAGGAAAGCACTGGACACTGAGTAAGGTGCTGAACACATGGTAGCTATTATTACCATCTGAGACCTGTTTCCCTCAACTACCACACACACTTTTTCTCACATTAATTAAAAATAAATTAATTTAAAGCCCACTTCCTTCCCCTCCCCAAAGATTTATTTATTTATGCATACAAGAGCTGGGGGACAGGCCAGAGTAGTGGGAGGTGAGAGGAGTCACCAGAGACAGTAGGGAGCAGAACAGACAGATTGACTGAAACACACTGCTGAGGGGCCCAGCAAGCGAGGCAGGAGGGGTCTGCTGCGTCATATAGGTCCCCTCCCTGGCCAGGTATGAACTCGCGTTGCTATACCGCGGATGCTTCACAGTGTGACGCTCAACCCGCTGGGCCTCCCTGCCTACTTTCTATGAGGCAGTATCGCCACTGGAAATACAGCTATTAACAAACTCAAGGGAAAAATCCTTTCCCTCATGGCGTTTACAACCTCATAAGCAAAGACAGGGAGACAAGCAATAAATAAAACAGAAGTAAATTACAGTGTTAAAAGATGCTAAGACCTATGGAGTTGTAATTTATGAAAGCATGTCCTTGAAGGACTCACTTGCAAGATGACATATGTGAGCAATGACCTGAAAGAGGAGAGAGGCCAAGCAGATATTTGGAGAGGGACCTTCCTGGGAGGGTTGAAGCAGGAGCATTCTAGAGGGTTTAAGGAACAGCACAGAGGCAAGTAAGATGGAGCTGATGAGCAAGTTTGCAAACAGCAGATGAAGGCAGAACAATGAGGGGAATAAGGAGGAGGCTGTAGGTCAGACCTGATGAGCCCCTGGAGGTCACTGTAAAAAATTCAACATTTATTCTGAGTGGGTAAAGAGAAGGAGCCCAGGGTATAACCTGTAAGCAGCATGACCACACTGAACCACCACTAGGATCAATCTAGATACTCCGCTGAGGACAGGCCCCAGGTCAAGCAAGCAGGAGGGAGATCAGTTAGGAACCATTTCAATAATTCAGGTGAAAGATGACAGTGGCTGGTTGATATCAGTTGAGAGGAGAAGTAGCTGTATTCCAGAGATATTTTTGAAGGGAATATAGTAAGGAAAAAAGATTTCCTGATGGATCCAATGTGCAGTACAATAAAAAAGGAGAAGCCCATGATAACTTCCAAGGACTTTTCCCTAAGCATGGAAAAGCATGGAGCAGCCCTTGAATGAGATGGGCAAGACTGTAGGGTAAACGCCTTTATCCTTCTCCCACCATTGCTTCCTGTCTCCTGTCATCACTGCCAAGAGGTCTTCCTCACTGTACAAGAAAGCTTCCTACTACCGTAATCTCTCTTAACGCTTTACACTGAATTTCCTGCATAATTGCTTTGTAACCACTGCCTCTCCTTCCTGGAGGACTGTCCCCTACCATCACTACAAAGAACACCTCCCTTTTTTCCAAATACCCCTGCAGGATAACCAGAACCTTCCAATCACCTAGTCCAGTCACTGTAATTCTCTACTATAATCTTGCTTCACTGTAGCATTTGGTTCTGCCTAACTCCGTCCTACCTACTCATTGGTAGGGAGATGTAGTATCCTGATTAACTGTGACACCTGTGTTCATTTCTTCCACATTCCCTTCTCTCTTTCATGGCCCCTCTTTCTTCATCTCTCAGAAAGTACATCCTTTGAACTCTTCTGTGTTCCTCCGAAACAATCTACCAGGAACTTAAACTCACCGCCATTCCTAGGGGCCCTATCACCCAGTTCAGTGCCCGCAACACCATTGATTGAATGAATGAATGAATCAATCAATCTGTTGATCATCTTATGTCTACATTTTATAGGGTTTTTTTTCTCTACTGGATGTTTTTAATTTCTTAAAGATTTATTTATGCATACAAGAGCTGGGGTACAGGCCAGAGGTGTAGGGGGTGAGGAGATGAACCAGAGACAAGCTGGGTACAGAACAGGCAGATCAACTGAAACACACTGCTGAGGGCAGCAGCGGGAGAGGCAGGAGAGGTCTGCTGTGCCATGTGGGTCCCCTCCCTGGCCGGTAGCAGGGATCGAACTCGTGCTGCAGTGGCTGTGGTTTGCTTCATAGTGCGTTGCTTAACCCACTGCGCCACGAGGGAGGCCGCCCTGGATGTTTTTATTTTTAATTGTTACTATTTTTTCTTACATAATTGTTAATTTTGGACAGTATTTGGTTTCTCCCCTCAGGCACAGTCCCCATAGCTCTCCCACCACCACAGCATCCATGATCCATGACCACAGTCCCTTGTGCTCTTCTCTTCCCTGGTTTGACTCCTTTCCCTTTCCTTCCACTTCTGTATGCCTCAGATCTTGCAAGGTCACCTTGCAATTTTTATCTTTTTCTTAATCCTTTGTTTGGTTTCTCTATATTCTGCATATAAGTAAAACCATATCGTATTTATCTTTTTCCTTCTATATAGTTTTCTTTATAGTTTCTATATAGTTTTCCCCTATCTCCTGTTGCCCTGTCAAGGTCATCATACCTAAGCCAGGCACTCTAACCTCTCCCTCCATAGAGAGAGCTGCTTTATTCTAACCACCTATCATTATAAAATAAACAATCCTGTATTAAGTCAATGCAATTTCTGTGTTGGCAAAATGCAGCGCTTCTGCAGGTGCCTCTTTTTCTCTTTCTCCTAATAAACCTGTCCCTTTAAAATGTAAAACAAAATTCACCTCATCAAAATGTTTATTTAAAAGTCTAAAATTTCTGTAAGAACCCCCTTTCTGCCCTCTTCAGTTCATTTTACAATGCTACCAACTTTGGTTTTTAAAGCACTCTTTAGGCCAAGCAACTCCTCTGTTATAATTTGATCATGATATTGCAGCAATTCGGTAACATATTCTCTTAATATGTCTACTATATCTGCAGTTACTTTCTCCACTGAAATCTGGGACTCCTAAAGTCA
This sequence comes from Galemys pyrenaicus, assembly GCA_019455555.1. Classification (NCBI taxonomy): domain Eukaryota; kingdom Metazoa; phylum Chordata; class Mammalia; order Eulipotyphla; family Talpidae; genus Galemys; species Galemys pyrenaicus. Next base: position 5,162,829 of record JAGFMF010011830.1, on the reverse strand, counting down.
TCCATGAGGGTTGGCATCAACTTCTTCCAAACTCCGATTGTTGCTGATATTCTGACCTCCTTCCATGAATCACAAATGTTCTTAATGACATCTGGGATGGTGACTCCTTTCCAGATGGTTCTCAAGTGACTTTGTTCAGATGCATCAGAGGAGTCACTATCTATGGCAGCTTCAGCCTTACTATATATTTCCTGACTTATAAGAAATGTGTTTCTTAAATAATGAGACTTGAAAATCAAACGTTCTCTGCAATCCTTGGGCTGCAGAATGAAAGCTGTGCTAGCAGGCTGGAAACCACATGGACCTCCTTGCACATCTCCACTTGAGCTCTTAAGTGGCCAGGTGCACAATCAATGAGCAGTAAAATTTTATATTTTTAAAATTTTTAAATTTATTTATGCATACCAGAGCTGGGGTACAGGCCAGAGTTGTGGGAGGTGAGAGGATTCACCAGACAGAGTGGGGAGCAGAACAGGCAGACTGACTGAAGCACACTGCTGAGGGGAGCAGTGGGCGAGGCAGAAGAGGTCTGCTGTGCCATGTGGGTCCCCTCCCTGGCTGGGGGTTGAACTTGCGCTGCTGTGCAGTAGATGCTTCACGGTGAGGTGCTCCACCTCACCAGGGTAGCCCAGCAGTAAAATTTTAAAACAAATCTTTTTTGAGCAGTAGGTCTCAACTATGGACTTAAAATATTGAGTAAACCATGTTATAAATCGCTATACTATGATCCAGGTTTTGTTGGTTGTTCCATTTATAGAAAACAGGTAGAGTAGATTCAGCAAAATTCCAAACAGTCCTAGAATTTCTGAAAATGGTAAATGAGCATAGAATTCAATTTAAAGTCACCAACTGTATTAAGATCCTGATGTCCTTTGAAGACCTCTTGTTCTTTGAACCTTTGAAGTCAGACTCTGATTTCTCTTTACTAGCTATGAAAATCCTAGATCACATCTTCTTCCATTAGAAGGCTGTTTTTTAATGAACAGAAAGAACAGAGAAAGCGACGCAAAATAGTAAAAGTAGTGACTTTGAGTGGAAATCACACGTAATTCTTAACTTCCTTTTTATTATTTTTTATAACATCCAATGAGCATATATTAACTTCTACAAAACTGAAAAAAAAGCTTTTAAGGACAAAAGCCATAAACGTTCTGATGTGCGTGACAAATAGTACACTTATCTCTACATTTAGAATATTTTTTTTTCTTTTTTGTGTCATCTCATTTGTAAACTCATAATAACCCCACGATACAGGTAAACTCATTATTACCATTTTATGGATAAGAAAACAGCACAAATTAATTCAGTACATTGTACACAGGGATTCAAACACATGCAGACTGACATTGGTGCTCACTATACAGTCACCCATGCTGGCAATTTCTACCTTGCCTTTTGGCAAATACCAGAGTTGGTTTATTACTTTTTTGTGAAACTATAAACAGACATTTAGCAATAAACCTGTAACAGTGGAACATTATTCCTTTTCTTTTATTCTCAAGTAATCCTGAAGACTCAAACACATACAATGCATACATAACCATTTTACAATGCACCTTTATGATGTCTTTGAAACAAGGAGATGCACATTTACTTTCTTACAACTGGAACATACAGCCTAAAGGAAGGGAAGGCTGAGATGTGGATGGAAGAGGAAAAATAAATAAATAAATAAAATTAAAACCAACAACAACAACACAAGGCAGTCTGAAATGTAAATGGGGGCAGGAGGCAATGAAGAGCAGAACTGACATGTGGAAAACAACATCCACATGAAATGCTGGTACAGACAGAAAGAAAATGAAAACAGAGAAGGTAATACACAGGGGAATTTGGCAAGAAAGAGTCAGACTAAGCAATCAGCTATTCCACAGGAAGAAATTCTGTATTTACAATGCTAGCAAACATTGGAAAAGTAAAAATTCAGATATGGACCAAAACCAGTTCCCAAGAGCATAAGTGCGCTAACTACCAAGCAAAATAACTGAAAACAGACCCCACCAAATGCCCAAAGCAATACTTTCAAATACGGATTTTTAAATTCATACGACTAAGCAAGAAGAAAATAAGTTATCTACAAAGTACTACCAACCTAGTCCCAACCTCTCTCCCATAATGTTGAACACCACAAGCCAATGAACCAGCTACAAAGTTTGGAAAGGAAAGGATTGTGACATAATAAATGTATTCCCAAATTACTGTTAGGAAAAACAAAGAAAAATGTTAATCTATGTAACAACTCATCCAATATGACACACAGGTTTTCTAAAACAAAAGTATACCTTGTAGTTAATGAAAAGAAAGATAAATCAAAATAGAAAAATCAATGAATTCATGGGGTAAGATATGAGTAATTTAGTATAATAATCAATTTAATATAACAAAAAGCAGCCTTGAAAAACAATGCATTTTAATATCTTCAACTTATGGTTTAAAATTAAATCTTACAAAAATATCATATAATATATAAAAAGTATATAAAGACCTGATAAATATAACATATAATCTGCCATATCAAAATGAACCACTAGAAAAGTAACAGGAGAAGCATGGAATCAGTGTAGATGAAATCAGATTTACACAACACTTTATTATGCAACAGGGACATTAAAGGATTCCATTTTATTATTAATTTGCATAATTGAAGAGCCTCAGGTTTACCTGTACATTTAAATGGGATTTTGGAAACTAGTCCTCCAAGAAAAAGAAAGGATACCCTAAGGAAGATGAATTTTTTAAATGACACAATATCAAACATAAAATCTTACAATAAAATCAATGATTTAAATTCTGCCTTTAAAAGAAAACTGTCAGATTAAGACAAAATCTTACTACATATGCTGTTTTTAAAGAATACAGAAAATAAATTAGGACAAAGGCTGGAAATAAAAGGAAGATTAAATATACCAAGCAAATACACGCAATCTTTTTTTTTTTTAAGATTATTTATGCATACAAGAGCTGGGGTATAGGCCAGAGACGCAGGAGGTGAGAGAGACAGAGTGGGAGACACCAGAGACAGAGTGGGAAACAGAACAGGGAGATCGCCTGAAACACATTGCTGAGAGGAGCAGCAGCGGGTGAGGCAGGAGCGGTCTTCTGCGCCATCTTGGTCCCCTCCTGGCAGGAGATGAAACTTGTGCTGGATCGGAGCTCAACCCGCTGCGCCACCAGGGAGACTCGCCACACACATACAGTCTTAAGCCAAAAATATTTCCTAAAGGGCCTTCCTTGGTGGCGCAGTGGGTTAGCAATGAAGCAAATGAAGCACTATGAAGCAAACCGCTGCCACTGCAGCACAAGTTCGATCCCTGCTGCTGGCCCGGAAGTGACCCATATGGCACAGCAGACCTCTCCTGCCTTGCCTACTGCTCCCCTCAGCAGTGTGTTTCAGTTGATCTGCCTGTTCTGTACCCAGCTCTGTCTCTGGTTCATCTCCTCACCCCCTACACCTCTGGCCTGTACCCTAATTCTTATATGCATAAATAAATCTTAAAAAAAAAATTTCCTAAATAAGGAACAGAGTGACAGAGTGACTTTATATTAATAAACATAATCTAACATGAAGTTATAATAAATGAAACAAAACAGACACATTTAATACCTAAACACGGTAACAGAAATCACACCAGAAATTTAGGAAGTTATTCTTGCCTGATAACTCTTTCAGATGAAATGGAATCATTTTGCCAAATTCCAAAACAAATTCCTTCTTAATACTTTTATTGGAATCCCATATTAGCAAGGTTGTAACTAACCTTTGCATTGCTAAATTTTCCTATCCAGAAACATGGGACAGCTGTCCATTCACTCAAATCTTCAGCATATTTCCTGTTAAGATTTAAATTTGGCTTCATATATACTCAGAGTTCTTACTAAATTTATTCCTAGATATTTTACATTTTTGTTATTATTATAAAGGTGTCCTTTTAAAATACATGTTTTCATTGGTTATTTTGGCTGACTAACAGAATGCAAGTGATTTGGGTGTTATTATTTTGTATCTAGCCACACTTCTGAATAGTATTATTCTAATAAGTCTTTTCAGTTAATTCTTCTAAGTATTCAAGAGATTATCTGTAAATAATGACAACATTGTCCTATTATCTAATACTTTGTCAATGTCTTACCTTATTTCAGTGGCTAAAAGGACCAGACCATTATTATTGTTGTTGTTTGTTATCATAAGAATAAGATGGTCCATGTATGGACACTCACTTTTGAAAGACCAAATATCAATTCATATATTTCCAACTGCAAAGAAAAGAATACACAACTAAAAGTGACTTAATCTATAAGGAAACTGTATTACAAAATATAATGTGAGGATTGGAGTGAGGCCAGTTGCAGGGTTGACTAATTCAGTTGCTCACAATGTAGGGACCTGAGTCAGTTTTTCTGTCATTCTCCAGGCTTCCCTTCATGGTTGCCAGATGGCTACAGCAAATCAAAGCATCACAGTCTTATAGATAGTATCAATGGCTAGGATTAGGAAAGTCTCTCTGGTTTTTCTTTTCTTTCTCTCTCTTTCTCTCTCTCTTTCTCAATTAAAAAGTAGAACTTACTGTTGGTGTTGGGCATGACTAAAGAGGATTTAAGCTCTGAGGCTCTCAGTAGTTCAGGACTTAATATTCATCCAAGAGATAATATTAGACATTTATTTGAGCTCACAGTCATCTGGGATGAGCTGTTTTTCAGTCATCATTTCTTTAAATTTGTCTGCATTAAACTTGGTAAAACCCCACTTCTTGGAGATATGGCTGTTCTGGCTGCCAGGGAACTTGAACTTGACCCTGCAGAGGGCCTCAATCACCTGCTCTTTGGTGTAGCTTGATTTAGGTGAACAAGATAATTGGATAAGGTGGACCATGGCTCACTATACTCTGGGGTTTTCCAAACCCCCTTTCCAAAGATTCCCACATACCTGCCTCGTGCCTGTTAGCTCCAGCAAAGGAGAATATAATGTTGATGCAAATGACAAGGAAGGAGTGGAGCTGGATGAAATCATCTTTGCCACAACTTTCCACCATGTTATTGTTAGCACACATATAGACAGCCTCCAAGGCAGCAGATGGAACACTGGCCCACAATGACACCAAAATCTTGGTGGTATGCTAAAGGCAGAGAGGAAAGGAGCCCCTGGGAAGGCATTCTCAGATTCCCTCATTGGCCAGGGTTGTATCACATGACTTGTCTGAACTAGTAATCAACAAAAAGAAAGGAACCCAAATGACTGACTTAATTATGTTCAACCCCTACCATGCAACGTTTGGGAAGAGGTCCACTTCCCCTGAGAATGCGGGAGGGTAAACACTGAAAGCAAACGAGACCTTTGAGAACAAGAAAGTAAATGGAAATGGCCGATAAGCAAGGACTCAACAGTGTCTGCCAGAGAGGCTCTGCTGTTCAAATGAGGTATGAAGTGGGCTGGGCAATTGACTTTAGACATATTATCTATGGAGTTAAGGATCCCCTTACTAATTAGAGCAATAGGGAAACAAAGGTAGTTTGATAAGAGTGGCTGTGGCAGGAGATTAAATCAAGAACTACTGAATTTGATAAGAGTAGTTGTGGCAGGAGGTTAAATCAAGAACTGCTGTTAAAATGATTCTAGAGTTAATATGCTTTGGTCTATTAATTTGTTGTTTTGCATTAATAGATTTTCTAAACAAAAATGCTTTAAAGCTTAAAAGTTCTCAGTTCTATACTGAACAGAAACTTTTAGACTTTTTCATAAAAAGCAGGATACACGTGTTGCTGTTAACACCTTATCTATAGCACTTGTCTGCATCCTATGTCAGAAAGATTGAAAGGGGAGAGACTGGAGTCAGAGGGTGGCAGGCAAGAGAGACAGACACAGTCATGCAGACAGGGCCTGACGCAGCTTGTTCTGGGGTAGGGAAAACAGGGTTGAAGCGCCCAGAGATCAAAGGCTACTTCCAAGAAACAGCTCAAACTTCAGCCACATGGATATTGTGGAACCCAGGCCCGAAATCGAGAATTGCTTTATTTCAGCTCCCTGAAACAACTCACTCCCTCTTCTGCACCTCTCTTGCCCCTGTAGTTAGCCGTCCACCTTGATGCTGCTGGGATCACATGGAATTTCAGTCTCCATCACTATACTTGGGAGTTCTTGAAGGTAGAACTTATACCTCCTAAAGCTAGTCACTTGCACTGTCCCATATTCAAAGTGAGCTCTCCACTCCCACTCCTAGGAATATACCCAAAAAACACTGATTCAAAAGAATACCTGCACCCCTATGTTTACAGCAGCACTATTTACAATAGGTAAGACCTGGAAACAACCTATCTGCCCAAAAACAGATGAGTGGATCGGGAAGCTGTGGTACATGTACACGATGGCATATGATTCAGCAATCAAAAGACATAAACTAGAGTCATTCATAGAAACATGGATGGAGCTAAAAGGCATTATGCTCAGCAAAACAAGTCAGAAGGCAAAAGAAAAATACTGAATGGTTTCCCCTTTAGGAGAAATATAAGAGAACCAAATAAGCAACCAAGGAAAAGAATAATAACAATAATAATTTTTTATAAAAGACAACAAAAACAAAAAGACAAGGACAAATCGGGGACACTTTGTGGGGAGGGGGAGGAAATGAATGGGTTGAGGGCAGAAAGAGCACAAGGGACTGAGGTGATGTGTACTGGTGAAATGGTGGTGGGAAATTCATGGGGACCACAATTGATGTCAAATATATATAAATTAAAAAAAAAACACAAAGTGAGCTCTTCAGTTGTTTGAACAAAAATGATGTTGGTATTAAATATGCTGAATATGTGATCGTATGTTTGCCAAATAACAATTACCATCCTGAGCACCTGATATAAGATGTTTTTAAGTCTGCAATATTCCTACATATATTATTATCTTTATCTCTATTTTACAAGTGCAACAAAAGCCTAGAGAATTTACCTCTCTCACCCCAGGTTGCAAAGATTTTAGGTTTCCATATCAGTCTGACCCCTCTATCTATAACCTCTAGGTCATTCTGCTTCCTGTGACTCTGAAAGCAAATTACATAAGCCACCAACTCACGAATGAGCCCAAATTATGTCATGGTCACCTCTCACATAGGTTACTTTCTGTGGAACTGCCAAAAATGGTATGGCTGAATTCACTGCCAAGGTATCATCTAGAGAATGCTAACCAGATGCCAGAAGCCATCATCATTCATTTACACTTCCTGATTCTAGGACTGAGAACAGGTTGAAGATTTGAACTTTTCAGCTCAAATCTGCATTCGAGTAAGCAGTATGTCCACTTTGCCTCAAGCAGATACCTGTTTCCTGTCCTTGAGCAGAAACCTCAGTGCACCTACCCCTTGGGGATCAGTTGGCCAAGTTGACAAGAATCCACACACCTCAAGAATGAAATCAAGTGCAGCTGCAACTGTTAGCTCCCTTCTCCTTTTACGACTGCCCCAAAGCCTATAAAAGCTTGGAATCTGTTAATTCTATGTTTATAGCAGGAATTTCTACTCATTATGACCTGAAAGAGGAAGAGTCCATTTAACACACTTGATTTCAAGATTCTATCTGATGAAACCAGAGTTCATTATAATCATATAAGCTAATTATTGTAAAGTGTAACAGTCTGCATTTGTCAGAGAAAAAAAGTAGCCAAGCTTAGCAGGCCGTACCCAGGAGAGACATGGAGACATTATGATAGCCTTTGTTACTGAATGGTATTTTGCAGATCTGATTTTGTTTTTAAAAGCTCTGTTCCTTAAATGTAATTTAACTACCTTATATCCCCCTACACTTGTAAGAAAAGGACCATAAAGAGCCAGTAAACACTACAAAAGCCAGTCAATATTTAGCAACTATAAATAAATAAAACAAATAGACAATATCAGCATAAACAGAGGAAAGAGAATTTTCCTTGTGCCTCCAAGACCTACCTTTAGGCTGTTACCTGTGGCTGTTTCTGAGATGCTCTATGGTTGCACATTAGTCCTGGAAGAACATCTCAGTTCTAACTTTGTCTGGAAGACCAGACCAGCCACCAGCAAATATCTCTCCCACAGCAGTCAGCTAGCTACCTTCATACCCTACCCCATTACGTAACAGAAATCCTTGTGTCATCACTGCCCACCCACAAATGATCCTTGAACTTCATCTGATGCCCCTGGGTTAGGGAGAGAGAATCTTTCTCTTTCACACATTTCTCAAAAGCAAACTTAGAAGGTTCCAGATGACTTCACCCCACAGATATCTGAGTGCCTACAATGTGCCACAGACAACAGGTGCTGAGGAAATCCAGGGGATTGAAAACCAGCCAACTGGCTACAAGCTCTCTCTCCACAGCATGACTGTGACATGGTATCCTTTACCCTGCCTTCTTGCCAGTCGCTGGGGAAGCTGCCCCAGGGGCAGTGCCTTTTAGAAGTCTGCGAGACAGAAGTCGGAAAATAACTGCTGTATGTTCACAGCGACTTGTCACCAATAAAAATTCACCCGTGTCTCATTTACCCAGAATGCGCTTATAAAGAAGTTTATAGTCTGTTGTGTTAATGAACCACTTTAAAGTCTGAGGGGAGAGAGAAAAGCAATAATTAAAGGCCATTTCACCATCTCAGTGCCTTTTTCTGCTGCTTCCCATTGAACTTCATGGGACCCTGGGTGGTTTCTAACAACAGCAACCTTATATGCCGCCACTGCTTGGAGCATGGGTTTTTTCATTTTTCAGAAGTCGCTGCGCTTTCTTAAGGTTTGATTTCCCAATATCGCAATCCTCCATTGTAAAGGCTGAAAACACGCTAAAGTGATAGTCAGCTCCACTCCGAGAGTTTCCGTACACTGAATGATCCGTTAGCTACACTATGGGACACAAACAGGAACCAAATACTAGTCCTGCCTTTAAGAAGCTCCTAATTTAAAGCCACCGATGGCTCTATGGACAAACAATTCTAAATCAAAACTGAGCTATGTTTAAAGTGATAGAAAGTATGAACAAAAGCAAAACAGAACAATGCAGAGATGAATGTCAAGGGGAAGGAGAGTCCTAGATCATAGATGAACTACAACCTATAGGTGTTCATGAGAAAGTGTCTGCATAAAAGCACATTTTATGAATTGGTCAGGTTCACAAAAAGGATAAGGGGTGAATTTATCCAGATATGTCCAATGACAACTCTTGGTGGGATCAGTATTCTGACCTGGATGAGGTGCAGGGCCAGTGCTACATCCAAAGCTTAATTAAAGCCTCATTTCATGCCCAATCTGTAAATTTCCAATCAAAATTTCACATCCCCAAGGTCCCACTGAAATCAGGAATACATTGCCCTGGAGAGCAGACAGTAGCTGTACAATTAGAAAGGTATTTCTAAATATAGATTTAGAATACAGAAAATAGCAATTTCCATGCTTTCATTTCACATGTTTCAAAACCAGACCAATGTGGGTTCAAAATGAGACTTTGTCATTTTCATCAAGTGAGTTAAACCTATGGCTCAGTTACCACATCTGTGGAAGAAGAATATAAATCACAAAATATGCTGTATTGATGAGATCAGACTTTAAAAATAATTAGCCCTGTGACTCACATGTGGCAAGTGTTTGCAAAGGACATTAGCTGTAAACACGGATGTTGCTATCATTGTAATTATTATTCTAGAAATTGTGCTCCCCATCAGTGTCAGGTGCACCCACCTGTTAGTATATCCAGAGACCTGTTGCTCTGGTCACAGCATGCTCTGGGAACCTAAAAGCTCAGGACTATGCCTGTGCCCTAAGCAAAGCCAGTGGGAGCCACCAGCCTCCCAAGCAGAAGGAGCAACACACACTCATTCGTCTTGCAGCTGGACTGTCTCTCTGTTTCTTCTGGGCCTTGGCATTGCTTCTGGCACTTAGTAGGTTTTTAATTAATCAAGAGACCTAGATCAACTAGGTAGATGTCAGAAACAGCAGTCTGTCATAGGTTCTTAAAATATAGACCACGTATACACCTGAATTATATGAAGACCTTAAAGGTACAGATTTGTGACCACAGACTTCATGACTAAACTAAAATTCATTGATTAAAACCCCTCTAGTTGAATCTTAAGCAGTGCATGTACTGAGCTAGAACACTGAATTTCAAACTTTTAATCCCCATACCCTGTAATAGATATATTCTACACTATAACCTAACACTAGCACACATATGCAGTATGTATACACTAAAACTTCTTACTCTATTCTCATTTTTCCAAAAGCTGATTGTAGCCCATTAAATTTATTTCCCAGATCATTACAATTTGAAAAACATTAGGTTGGGCCCCCCTGCTGGTGCAGGGGTTAAAGTCTCAGGGCTATCAAGCTCTTGCCAGCCACTGCAGCATGAATTCAATCCCTGGCCAGGGAGGGGACCCACATGGCTCAGCAGACCGCACCTGTCTTACCCACTGCTCCTCTCAGAATGTATTTCAGTAGATTGGCCTGTTCTGCTCTCTACTCTGTCTCTGGTGGATCCTGTCACCCACATACACACACCTCTGGCCTACACCCCAATTCTTGTATGCATAAATAAAGTAAATCCTAAAAAAAAAAAAAACCACTGGGTTAGCGCACTCTAAGAGGAAGTGAGGTAGTAACTGGTGATATTGTAAAAAAGTAGGGAACGATGAGATCATAGAGGACCTTGCTAAGTTAAGGTGTTAATCCTTATGCTATAAGTCATAAGAAGTAATTCATTTCATTAATAATTAGATAGGAGGAAAAACAAAACACAGGCCTGACGTTTTCAGAGATAACAGCTTTCTGTGGGGGAGAGAAGTGGGATAATAAAGCAAAATTACCTGTTAACAATAGGGACTAGAGGACACCGCCAGAAAAACACATGTTCAACAGCACAGAGAGAATAGTGTGAAACACTGAAAGAACTGAAAATAGTTCAGTAAGCATTGGGTTTAGTCAGGAAGAATTATCCTAGGCCTGGCTCCAAAGTCCTCCTTCTCTGAAGGGCAAGAGAGATTATCTGGGCCACCTTATCTTAGATGAAATTATTATCACCACATTTACAAAATATGAGAAGCCATATAAAATAAGGGATGACATGAGGGCAGAGAGCAGAAGACAGGACCAGAGTTTCTGCATCCCAGATGTTGAAGAGAAAGGGCCTTCCTAGAAATACCGGAGTAACTGGACTGGGGAATTTGCCCTCATGGTGTGTGGCGCTGGGCCAACTATGAAGCAATGTCTCAGCCCCATTATATTTTAACAGCTTTATTGAGTATAATCTACATACCATAAAATTCACTCATGTCACCACCATCTAATCACCTCAATAAAAATCCCACAAGCTCTTTTGTAATCACACTTAGTTTGCACTTCCAGCCCTAGCCAACTACTAATCTGCTTTCTGTCTACAAAAATTCACCTTTTCTGGGCATTTCATATAGATGGAATGATACGTGCTCCATTGTGTGGGGCTTCATTTACTTAGCATAATATCCATGTCATAGCCTATGCATGTGTACTGCACTACTTTTTAATATTCCATCATATTCTACCACATTCTGTTTGCCTATTGATCGAACTACTTGAAGATTTTGTCTTTTTTTTTTTCCACATGTACATGTTTTTGTGTGTACATATATTTTTACTTCTCTTGGGTGGATACTCGGAAGTGGAATTGCTGGGTCATGAGCAAATTTGTATTTAAATTTTTCAGAAACAGCCAAACAGTTTCCCATACGAAAGTAGAATTCCAGTCTATCTTAATTCTCAGATTCATTTTTAAATCCACATTTACATGTATTATGGCATGAAGCGGTGTTTTAACCAACAGTCCTGCAAACTTAAAGAGTTCAAGGCCTTGTAAATTATCCATACTCCAAATTTCACTGAAATTTATAAAAATGTGATCAGAGATGTTGATTTGCAATATTTAGTATCTAGTATCTAAATGCAATACCAAACAACCATACTGAACAAATAGTTATAGAAAATTCAACCAAAATATTTATAAAAAGGGAGGATTCAAGGAGCCACACAAGACAAATGAGAATGTGCCTCTCACATTAAATAGAGTCTCTGTGGGGACAAAGTGCTAAATGTGAATTCGGCAAGCCCACAGCCCTTATAGACTATAGCAGTGAAAGTCAAGAATCTAGAAAGATCAGAGTGTTTCTTTAAATCTGATGCAACTTGCATTGTGACAGGTGATGAATTACAAAGCTGAGACCCTACCTCTAGAAAAAAAAAAGAAACAGATTTGACCTCAAGGGGATAGAGAATAGTCACAGGAACACACCTGCCATTCTGAGAACTCTGTGTTTATAAACAAACACACAAATTAGAGAGGCAAGAGAACTAACAAGAACTTTTAATTCAGCATCCAGGACACCAAGCTTTCAAATCCCTTTCACTTTTCCAATCTAGAAAAAAACCTCCCTATCTGGAGTTTGGATCTCTGTCCTCCTAATGTTTTATTTCAAGTGCCCTACATATGTCACTAAGCAAGTACAATTTCCTCTCTTCACAGAGGCTTCCTTCTTGCGAGAGACTTTTTTTTCCTAGCCATGAGCACCTATGCTAATTATCCAGTAGCACTTCTCTGGTGCAACAGTTTAAATGCAGGTTTAGGACCCAGCTGGTTAGGTTCCAGGAGATTTCCCCTGCTAATTTTCAGTCACTCAATGAAAACAAAGGAGTAACTAAGATAGATTTACCATGATTTTAAAGAAACACTGATCCTCCTTCTGATCCCCTCAACCCCCTACCAAAATGTGTAGATTTCCTATTTCACACTTTAATGTTTCTTCTCCAAAAACAAAAGCTGTTTACATTTAAGAAATGCTGACTATAATAATAGCATAAGTTATATCTTTACATCATTCTCAAAGAGAGTCTACATATTGTGCAGACTAAGAGATGTGTTGTGCAGGCTTCCCTCCCAGAGAAGCATCTGGAATTAAATTCCAGGAGAACATGTTTCCTTGCTTGCAGGAAAAGAAAACAGTTTTCTCTGACTGGTGCTCAAGCTACACGCTTAAGAAAACAGAAGAGAGGTTGGTCTTTGAGGAATAGAGAACACTTAACTTTGACCTCATCAACCACCAGAGCATCACGCCAGCACCAGCACACCAGGGCGCTGCTGCACCCAGAGGGGCTGACCTCTAAGAGCATCCTAGAAGTTCAACTGGAACATCAACCATGGCACTTGCAAACTCTCAGGGCCCTTCAATCAGGCAGTGTATGTTATCTCAACAGCATGCTAAGAATCAGATAGAAACACTTCAAGGAAACCATTTCAAATCCGTCACTTCCTTAGACAGAGCCCAAGATATTACCACTTCAGGAGACAAAGCTCAAACTTCATGCCAAATAGAACTTCTTAAATGAGGTAGTAAACTCAATGTCCCACCTAAAATTCTTGCACAAATTCCTTGCTACTTTAATAATACTAAGATCTCTTCTGAGAAAGTTGAATCTATCCCAACTGTCAGTATTATGAAAAAACATAATCACCTTTACATGAATACATTTATATTCAGTCTTATGATGATTAGCCAATCCTGTCTTTCCCTTTAAAATTGATCTTCCAAAAGGGGTCTTTGAATGAATATCTTCAAAAGTCTCTTTCCCAGACATCAGTATGAAATACAATACATGTTCATTATCAAGCTATGTACAAAATGCCTTTACAACATTAATTGTCATCAATCTTCACCCAAATACATAATTTACAATATAGAGTGTGCTCAAGAACTTCGATGAAATAACTGCTTAGGACATCTTTGTGGCCAGGGAAGAGGTCTTCATGGATTGTCATTAGAAAGAAAATCTATGAAGTTTCTCAGTAAGGAAATCCTTTAATCAATTTGTCTCCATTCCAAAGTCCACTCCATTTACCAATTCTCAAAAAATGAATAATCCAAAGATTTCAGGCTTCAAACAAAAGTGGGACTGAGAATTTGTGAATATGGATTCTTTTTTCAGCTTCCAGGCAAATGTCAGCACCTCCTGGGGCTTTAAACTGAATCCCTACAGGTCCATAGAGAAAAACAGGAAATTAACACCAGAAGGACTCATCTTCTTGATCATGAGGGTGGGGCTTTTCTGCCCCACTAAATAAACTCCCTAGTAAAAGATTGGTGATGCAAAACACAGTCCAGGATTATTATTGGAAGTTGCAGACTTTCCCATCCCAAGTATCTCCCTTTCTTACAAACAATTCAAATGCATTTAATATTAGAGTAGAATTTTTAATTCCATATTCCTAAAAATTTCCACAATTTCGGAGTGAATGTCTTGTGAAAAAGATGCCGCTACCTTATATAAATGAGTATTTCCTACTCTACAACAGTTTCAGGCATTCTCAGAGTTCTGTAGTTTTGTTCTGTTTTCCAAAGCAACTTGTATTTCAGTGCTTATTTCTATGCTTATTTTCTTTACATAAGCTTCTTCCTCCCATCACCTCCCTCCCATGCAGCCTCCCAGGCACCAAGATCTGTGAGGTCAATATGAGGGTTCCCACTGAGTTTCTGATTCAATAGGTCAGAGAGGACCATGAAGCTTATAATCTAAGGCTATCACTTTGAGAACCTTACTTAGGCAGTTAGCCTGCGGACCAGTTCCTAGAAAATGACAATGCACAGCATTACATTTACTGAAACTCTACCAGCCACAGAATCCTCTACTACCTACTGGGTAAAAGCACATAGGTCTGTGCTCTAAACACTATCACAATCATCAACATAGGACAGAGTGCAGGGGACAATGCACAGACACATGTCCAAAACAGCAAGAAATCATTAGTACAGTCAAAATAAAGACATTTCATTTCTCCAGTGCATTTCTTTATTATGTGTCCCACTGTGCAATTTAATCTATTTTTCTCAGATAGAAATTACTAAACCACAATGCCTAGCCTTCTTTCTCATACCACCCCACTTCACTTCACTTACTAATGGGTGTTTCATCTGAGGCCAGGGCACCAAATGTAGTGAGAAACTCATTTTAAAGCTTATTTATGTTGTTTATATTTTAGTGTCTGTAAAGAACAAGGCCATGATCAACATTCAGTCCTTAAAGATAAGAAATCAAGCAGAGGAGTTGATAAGATATAACCTAATCCCACCACCAGGCTGAATTAAAAGAATATGCAAAAACAATCCAACAGAATCCCCCAAACTCTGACTTTCCTATCACTTCAAAACACAGGAGCATTAACTTTTATTTATTTATTTTTTTAAAGATTTTTTTTATTTATTTATGCATACAAGAGCTGGGGTACAGGCCAGAGGTGTGGGGGGTGAGAGGATTCACCACAGAGAGCAGGGAGCAGAGCAGGCAGATCAACAGAAGTACACTGCTGAGGGGAGCAGTGGGCACAGCAGGAGAGGTCTGCTGCGCCATGTGGGTCCCGCCCCAGCTGGCAGCAGGGATCGAACTCGTGCGGTGGCTGCTGTTTGCTTCATAGTGCGTTGCTTAACCCACTGCGCCACCAGGGAGGCCCAGGAGCATTAACTTTTAAATGCATCCTTTTCTCACGACCTTGGTCTGGATTTAAATGCATGTATATCTACTAGATTATAATCAAAGAGGGTATTTAATTAGATAATGTTTGCAAGTACTTTGAAGATATAAAGTGCTCTATAAATGCTAAATATTATTATTATTATTATTATTTAAATACAGTTTGCAATTACTGCTTACAACCTATTCCACCCACCACACTGCTATAATTTGATTACAGGCAGCTTAAAAAGAAAAAAAATGCCTAGAAGTAGAAATGATGAAACCATGTCCATGTGAAGCTCTTGATTTTTACCCCAGGCATTAGTAATTTACTGGCATTTTAAATAAAGGACTAGGTAATAAGATCTAGTAAATCAAGGCTATTGGCCTCCACAAGACTGACGACCAAAATATTATGTCAATTTTAATAGTTTCTTACTTATAAACCAGCTGGGAAGTAGACCGTGGGTCAAAACACAGGGCTCTTAACTCTTTTGGCTGCCAGCTCCATCTTCCTTTTTCTCCACTGTAATCCTAGAATATCTATATCCATCTGAAAAAGAAGGTAACTCAAGATTTTGATTTTAATAATTTTCTGGAAGATCAAGGCTGAGTATCATGGCTTATGATACACTCACATTGTTATCTTTTGTGATAATCACAAATTCAATGGTCTCCATTTCTTAAGAACTTGGAAACCTTTGAGCCTGGTTCTACATATCTTCTAAACAGCCTTCTTGGATGATTTTCCAGATAGAATGACAGATTAAACTTCTTCTCTATGCATAAGGGGATCTAACTCCTGCTGCAGTGGCTGTGAAGTCCTGCAGTGCTGTGCTCAACCCCTTGCACCAGGCAAGGAGGTCCCACTATTGTCTACATTTTAAATAACAGTCTTACTGAGACTTAATTCTCATTCTGTAAAATTCACCCTCTTGAAGTGCATAAGGTATTGCAGCCCATCTACAGGTTCAGCAGTCATTGCTGGCCAACTTTAGATTTCAGCAGCCATTCCCCACTTCTTAGTGCCCCTCATCCTGCTTCCCCTCTCCCCCAGCTCCAGCATCCACTAATTTCCTTTCTGTCTCTGTGCATTTGCCTACTTAGAATGTTGCATAGAAAAGGAATCGTGGGGCCTCCCCTGGTGGCGCAGTGGGTTAAGCAACGCACTGCGAGGCAGGTCGCAGCCACTGCAGCACGAGTTCGATCCCTGCTGCCAGCCGGGGTGGGGACCCACATGGTGTGGCAGACCTCTCCTGCTGTGCCCACTGCTCCTCTCAGCAGTGTACTTCTGTTGATCTGCCTGTTCTGCTCCCCGCTCTCTGTGGTGAATCCTCTCACCCCCCTACACCTCTGGCCTGTGCCCCAGTGCTTGTATGCATAAATAAATAAATCTTTAAAAAAAAAAAAAAAAGAAAAGGAATCGTGGTATGTGGCCTTATTTCTGGCTTTGTTCACTTAGCATAATATTCACCCATGTTGTAGTGTATACCAGCCCTTCCTTTATTGCCAAATACTATTTCCTTAGATGGCTATACTACATTTCAGTTGTTCACTCATCAATTGATGGCCATTTGGGTTGTTTCCATATTGGAGCTATTATAAATAATGCTGGCATAAACATCTGCATACAAGTTTTTGTGTGGATATATGTTTTCAGTTCTCTTGGGTATATAGCTAAGAGGAGAATTGCTGGGTCACATGGTGACTCTATACTTAATATTTTGAGGAACTGCCAATCTGTTTTCCAAAGTGCACCATTTTATATTGCCATCAGTAATGGTGAACATTTCAATATGCTGGCTACTTTTATATAAGTTTAAAATTCCCCATGATAAAGGTTTTTGAATGATGCCATTGGGAAAACATTAACAGCATGCAAAAAGGCTGAGGACTACATTTTAAAAAGAGGCTGCAGATAATATATATAATATTTATTTTCTTAAGTGACGTACTTCACTATCAGTAGAAAAGAACTACAAAGTCACAGATCACAATGTATGTGTGATCACTGCAAACTGCATATTTGGATGACTTGAGAATTCTTTGTCTTTCGCCATTTTTCTAAATTTTAAATAACGACCACATTTTGCTTTTATAACATGTGCAAGGAAAAGTAGTTTTTAATTAACAAACTTAACAATTCTGCATTTTGGTGATCCCTTCACTGCCTACATTTTCTGAGTCCTAGAGCCCCAGATTCATTCTAGCTGGGGTTCCTAAGAAAATTAAATATATATATTGCCTTCACAAAGCCTGCTGTCTAGTAGTGCATAGAATCCCAAATGGGAAGCTCTGAAAGTTCCAACAGAAGTATGAGGTCACTTCTAGACGATTTATAAGTGGGAAGGACAATTTCTGAGAAACATTAGGAACAATGTCATGTAAAAGAGAGTATCTGATTGGTTGGTGCTAAGGCACAACACACAGAAAAGGAGAACGAGGTATAGTGGCTGCCCCCTGAATAATGTCCCTGTGGTAAAGGAAGTTGTTCCCTGAGGCAGGAGTTGAGGAACGATTATTAAAACTGCAGTGCAAGTGAGAGGCACAGCTAAATAATAGTCTTGAAACTGGGTTGAAGAGGCCAGATTGAAACTCTGCTTCAGGAAGACTAGTGGTGGAGACATAGGCAGCCATGTCATGAGTGCTGCCCAGGAAAGATTAAGTCCAGGGGTTGCAGAGCAGGATGGAGACCAGGTACCATCCAACAGATTATCAAGGAAGGACTTTTAAAGGCTGGGGTGAGTGCTTCCCTGGCGGTGCAGTGGATTAAGCAACACACTATGAAGTAAACCTCAGCCACTGCAGCACGAGTTCGATCCCTGCCCTCAGCCAGAGAGGGGACCCACATGGCACAGCAGACTTCTCCTGCCTCGCCCGCTGCTCCCCTCAGCAGTGTGTTTCAGTCAGTCTGCCTGTTCTGCTCCCCACTCTGTCTCTGGTGAATCCTCTCACCTCCCGGACTCTGGCCCGTACCCCAGCTCTTGTATGCATAAATAAATAAATCTTTTTAAAAAAAATAAAGGCTGCGGTGAAATATCATGTGTTTTGAGACTCTCAGAACACACCCTTGAGACGACAGGAGACCACATGGCATGTAAATAGTGCGTACAGAATCATTTTATTTTTTCTAGAGGGAAATAAGCTTCCAGCCAGAATGAAAGAAATTACAAGCGGAATTCATCCAACATTTTCTATTTAAGTCCTCCCTCTCTCTCCACTAGGAACCTTACATTTATATGTGCAGAATAACATTTCATTCAAAAAGTATCACCCAGATTTTCTTGGAATTCTCAGCACATTGCTAGTTCAGGCCCCATTCTCAGAGAGCTACTTCCCCCATAGAAATGAAGGAAATGATTTGACATGAAAGTATCTTTCAAGACATAAGTTTCCTCAAATTCTATCAGAAACACAAACTCAGAGATCAGTTGTGCTCAGCTGGGCATAGCAGCCATGATTCAATCACAGCAGCTCAAAGCTAGTGGACTTTAGAAACCACTATCACTGGAAAAGGAACAGTGTCAAAACAAGAAGGGCACAGAAGATTGATTCCTGGGCAGAGAGAGAAGGGCCAAAGCGCAGGACTGAAAATTACAAGATTTCAAAGAGCCTTACAAATAAGGGCAATGTGGGAGGAAATGTGATCTACCCATAAGAACAAGTGTTAGGTACTCTTTCATCAGCAAAATATTGCATGACCTCCTAAGTAGGTAATTATGCAAACAACAAACCCTTATATTCAGCTTTTGTCCTAAAATTACTCCAGTGACTGCTGACTACTGATAATGTTATGTACATTTCTCTGATGTTACTATAACTACCACTACACCCTGTTTTATTAAGAGGCAACGTCATTGTTGCAAAAAACACCTGCTTAATATCCCTAAAAATTAAATGTATTTAATTTAAAAACTGCTATGCTTATAATTATCCTAAGATACTATTATCAATTTTTACAATATAATAAACTCTCATTTAAGACTAAATTTAATTAAGTGCTCTGGGGTAATGAGTTAATGTTTCAAGATTTCTTTTTTTATTTAAAAAAAAAGACATTTATTTATGCATACAAGTGCTAGGGTACAGGTCAGAGTCGCAGGAGGTGAGAGGATTCACCAGAGACAGGGTGGGGAGCAGCACACGCAGATTGACCGAAATACACTGCTAAGGGAAGAAGCAGCGGGCTAGGCAGGAGAGTTCTGCTGTGCCATGTGGGTCCCCTCCCTGGCCGAAGATTGAACTCTCACTGCTGTGCTGAAGATGCTTCAAAGTGTAGCACTCAACCCGCTGCACCATCAGGGAGACCCCAAGATTTCTTTAAGCATCTTGAGATGTCTGATCACTAGATTTTAAATACTGGACCAGTAGTAAATATCATTCCAGGTGCCCATTTCCACACCCAACACACACAAATTTTGAAAAGATATAGGCATAACTAATGTGTGTGTATTTGAATGGCTAATCCATAAAAAAAGGGTAAATGTACAAAAATGAAATAGGTTTTAATGAATAATGCTGATAGTTGATACTGGCTTAGAAATTTGCTAATCCTCAAAAAGCTTCTGAGCTGAGCTTACCTCCTATGTAATGAATGCTGATCCTGAGGCAAAGCTCAAGTCCAAGCATCAGAGAAACAAAAAGGCAAGAAAAGCAAGAGAAGGAACTATTAAAAAAAGAGGCAGGACTTTCTGATTGTTTTTCTCAGGATTGTTCCCTATTAGGTATAGTCATAGGATCAAATGTTGGTAGAATCAAGTTTCCCATAAATTTGTTTTAATCATGGAATAGTATATAGCAAGTACAGCACCTTCTGGTTTTCCAAGTGTTGTCATAAATACAATTATGAAAAACAGCATATAAGGAAAGCAAGTAGGTGTGATCTTTTTCATTTTTTAAATTAATTATGGCTGAATGACTTACCACCTGAAGTCACAGAACTGATAAGATGTGGACATAGAACCATGTTAAGTCCACTGCATTCACTTATTATGCATGTATTCATTTATACCCCAACTAGTTGGGGTGAATAATAGGAATGGGCAATAAATGAATAATTTATCAATATGAGTTAATATAATATGAATGGAGTAATAAATGAATAATTGGAATGAAAGGTGCAAAGATGAACAAGACCTCACCTCTGCCTTCAAGAAACCCACAGTTTAGTGAAAGTCAAAAAGAAAAACCACACCATTTATAAAGCAACACGAAAAGTATAAGGGGGGGGAGGGGTGGGTGTATGTCATCTGTCAGATGTCCTCCATTCTTCAACCTAGGTTTTGATGAGAGAAAAAAGTAGTAAGGCCCAGTAGGGGGTGAAAAAAAGGGGGAGAGACAAGCAGAGGTCATCTAATTCTGTTTAAATAGAAGAATGAGTGTGATTCCTGGCAGAAACCTAAAGTATGAACTCAGCACTGGCCTATCTTGGCCTTGAATGCCTTATTACCCTTTGGGCCAAGATAAGGACAGCCAAGGTGCTTAGATTCACATATATGCTAATCTCCAGAAAGCTTTCTGGGCTGATCTCACCTCATCTGTAATACAGCATAGTGTTGGCAAATTTCACTTCTTTTAATACTGCTACATCTTAAAGGAAAAATGACTCAAGCCCTGGGTTTAAATGAGTAGATTGTTTTCTGTAGCCTATGTATGTATACACACATTTCATACACCCACACAGAGAGTTATAGCCATAATACTATGTTTCCACATAGATTGTAGAAAACATAATAAAGGTCTATAAACCGCACAGGTAAAATCATCTGAATAATGTGTATACCTAAACTGACTCCTTCGTACATACTCAGATGGAGATGGGTTTCAGAGAGGTCGTATGCAGGACAACCATCCATCTAGATGGTTCAGTCTGCAGAGGAGGAACTGAAAGATGGGCTGGACAAAATATGTTTCAAAGGTACCTTAAAACTCCATGGCATTAGACATCATAAGTTTACCTACATGAGACAGTTTCTCTATTCTCCAAAGACAATATTCTATGACCCTGGTGAAATTATTTCTCTGTCATTTGTTGTGTCCAGGCAGAAAAGGTATTATTGGTTTCTGATTCAGCTATAGACCATGTGACTTATAGAAAACAGTACTGTATGAGGAGTCAGGAAACCCAGATCTCTCCCCAAACCACCTTCCTGACTACCCACCCCACCCCATCACCACACAGAAAAGGGACTGTCTACAACAGACTTCAGCTTCCTACTATTAAGTAAAAGCAGTAGCTGTGTTTTACAAGTCTCTTTCACCTCTAAATCCCCCAAGACTTAATTTATCTCAGAGGCTCTCGAAATCAAAACTAATAAAACTAGATTAAGATCATCTCTTTTCTAACCAAAGATCTTATTTTATCTTATTTTTAAACAACCATCCAAACCTTGCATAATTTAAATGATCCATGCTGTCACTGGTTACTGTGGTTTAAATTATGCATTGTAGCTATTTGGAGAAAATTTAGACTGGGTCCAGTCTGGGATCACTGACTGAGAACAATAGGCCCCAAAGTGAGAAAGATAAAGGTCTCTCCGGGCAGGATCTCTTTTTAATGCATTAAGCACAGGGTTGACAAAAAGAGCATTGATTGTGTACATTAAAGAGCCACGGAAAGAGTAAGGGACTGGTAAGCCTGCAGCAAATGCTAGAAACCACTGACCTTGGCTGCATTTCAGGGGTCAGGCATTCCCCAGGAGGTTCTCCAGCAGGCAGGCTTTCCTGAGGGTTTAGGAACAAATGAGACCTCTCATCAAGATGAGCCTCCTCTGCTAATTTGGGAAGACAGAGAGACAGAATCTGTCCTCTGATTTTGGAGATTACTTATGTGGCCTTTGGCCCCATTTCCAGCCTGTACACCTAAGCCACCACAAGACTGGTGACAGACCCCAGCCCTGGGGATGCAATTGTTTGCACATCTGCATTTAAGTCCTCTGTCAGCAGTCCCCCAGGATCCTGGTTTAGGAAGCCTTTCCTCTTTCCACACCTCCTGTAGGCAGGAATACAGGGCAGAGCACTAAGCCTAGGCCACAGAGATCATTTCCAGTGAATTCTTCAAAAATATCTTTTCAAAATACAGATCTCAGAAGCACAGGTCTCCCGCGCGTGAAGTACACCCCAGGTCCTCAAGTTGAGCCCTCGCCGTGGCCGGTAAGCCTGCAAGCTCTCTGCTGTGGGTTTCTCAGAAAACCTTCCCAGGGAGAAAAAAAAAAAAGCCCACAGGGGACACCTCGGACCAAGCCCAACTGAAAATCATATCAGAGCGCTGTCCATTAGAAGAGCTACGAGGAGATTCGGCCTCGGGAAATCACAAGCCTGGTCCATTGTTCAGACTCCTTACCCCCGCCCCCCTCGCCACTCTCCCCTACCCAGAAGTCGGGGCCATCCATCCACCTGATTAACCGGCTGGCAGCAACTCCCAGCGCAGAAAGTAGGGCAAATGCGCACACACGGTCGGTAAAGCCTGGAACCACAGACTTGGTCAAAGCACCCACCCTGTTACCAACCCCCACTCCCAGCTTCCCAGGGGCAGCAGACACTGAATGTGGCATATCTGCACCAGGGAAATAGACTGAACACTGTCATAACGCATGAATGAGCTTCTGCGGCCCAACTATCCGAAGAGGCAGCTTCAAAGGGTATCTAGTTCCTTCAAGCCCCTTGACTGCCTTGCAGAGACCTCACCTCTGGAATGGGAGGATTAAGGAGGAGAGAGGGAAAGAGGATATCAAGATGTCTAAAGAAAAAGTACCACTTTGATAATATATATATATATAGCTCTTAAAATAACCATGGAAAAGAAGGCAATGTCAGAAATATTTAAGATTCAGGTAAACATCCTTGAGGTTTAGCATCAATGTAACAATGTATTTCTCGGGAGGGCGTGTAAACTTCCACGCTTCACCATCCTGCTTGTCTGTGATGAGAGCAACCATCCATTCTGTCTAGCGGACCCCCCCCCCCCCCGCCTTCCGCCCCCAACCCAAGCCTCAAGTACATGCATTTGCTTTGCTTGGGGGAAAGAGGGGGGATGCTTTCAAGAGAAGAAACCATCCTTAAAATTGGTGGTCAATCCTTCTCAGAACCCCGCTACAGCTTTCACCACCACCACCCTTCACCCCCTTTCGGGCAGTCAGAATCTTAATTAAAAGGGCAAGAAAGCTCTGCCCTCTTTTCCCTGAAAGAGTATGTGGGGATCTAGGGTGGGGGTGGGGAGGCGACAAGGCTGCACTGGGATTCCTGGTATTCAGATCTCAAAACAACAGCAAAATGGATTCTATATCAGTGATGTCTTAGTCAATACAATGAAACGGCTTCTGAGGTAATTCACGTGAAGGTAAACGCAAAACCAGTGGGGCTGGGGTGGGGGGGAAGTGCTTTACAACGGATCGGCCACAGCCACAGGGAAAACACACACACACACACACACACACACTCCCAGGAGTTCCGGTCTTATTGGGGATAAGCGGAGAACACATCCCTTTCACCTGCTTAAGTTCAGCCATAAAACTGGAATGTCACAGCCACAAAGTCAGAAAGCACAGGCAGGGCTGAGTTAAACGCATAAATAAAGGTGAGTGGCAGACTGGCATTTAAGAGACCACGGATTCGGGGCACGGATAGTAGAAAAGGGGGAAGGGGAGGCAGATGCCATCTACAAAATCAGCATAGCAATAGCTGCCCCCTTGGAGCAGCAGGTTCGGCTTGTTGGGAACTGCCAGGCTCACCATGTCATTTTGCAGGTAGCCGAAAATGTGAGGGACCAGTGCTTTTATTCAAGCTGTTGTTCTTCTTTTTGCAGAAGGACAGTCGACTCTCGCGCCTTGGAACGAGCCCAATTACACACGTACACACAACACACACACACACACACCTTTCATTTTAATGCTCTTACACAGGTCTAAGATGCAACTGGCATGAGCTCCATACTCTCTTCGGGGAGCTTCGGCCACAACCAAAGGAGGACAAGTACCGCACAGTCCCGGCCGCGGGGCTTTGGCCAAGAGCACCTCAGCAAGCCCCGAATCAAAACGAGAATACAGGCTCCCTGCGCATCGCATTCCCTAGCCGCTACCCACGAGCCCCGGCCCCAGTCCACGCACCGAGCCCATTGACCCTGACCCAAACCACTGAGAAGAAATCAGAAAGCACGTTCTGCTCACCCTCAGAGCCGAGAGATCGATTTCATCCAGGCTGCGGGCTGGGGAGTCGCTCGCCATGTCTACTTCTTCGCCGGAGTAATGGAACAAAACCAACCCGAAGCTTCTTCCTTGGAAATTCCACCTTGGTCTATTTCACTCGCGTCCTCATGCGGGTATCGGGCCAGAGGCCCCGGGCCCAACCTCCCCCGCCCACCCCAACCCAATAGCACCCGATCCGGATCCTCTGCGCGTCGGTCCGCCGGGTCCAGGAGCCCAACCTGCACGGATCTCCAAGCCCGGAGCCGCGGTGCGTGTGGGCTGCGCGCCCTGATCGGCTAAGGGCGCTGGAGCTGCGTGGGTGTATTTAAATGGGACATGCTTCTTTGCTTGTGCGTGGATGGCGGCTGCATTGGCTGTTATAATGAGACACATCAACTCCTCCACTCAGCTGGGGGGGTGGGGGTGGAGAACCATACAGAACTGTCTATCACCGCTTCCTGGGAGGAGTAAAGGGGAGGGGGGGTTGGAGAGGAGGAGGAGGCGTGGTCTTCGACTAGGGAGAGGCCGCGCTTCCTGACCCGGTCCTTCTGCACCAGCGTGGATGGGGGAGGGGCGCTCACCCTTTCCGCCCAGGCTTTGGGGGGTGCTAATCGAACTGGATCTGAAAAGCTGTTCCTGAACCCTGCCGCGTTTATCGTAGGGACAAGGGAGCCTTATTTTTGTGCCTAATTCATGCGCTGCAGCAAAAAGGCCTTTCAGTCTTATCTGGGGGTTTCTCTGTAGGGCTCAAAAGCTCTAGCGCTGAAAAAATCAAGAGGAAAATTTAGAGCGACGACTTCCCTCCCCCATTAATTATTTGTGTGGCTGGAGTAACGCGGACTGGTGCAACCGGTGCATATAAGGACTTGTGTGCAGGGAAGGGGATCCGCCTCCAGCCGCCGAACGGAGGAGAAGCGCACTTGCACTGTGCACGGAGCTCCACGCTTCAGCCCTTGGCGGTGGCCACCCGCTTGGATCCACCACAGGCTCCCGGGATCGCGAATGGTGGTTTCTCTCGTGCGGGTCACTGGCCGCTCGAGACTGGGAAGGTGTGCCAGGAACGGGAAAGCTGAGAGACCTGCGCTCCCTCTCGGCTTCGCCACACCCAAGACCTGCCCTTGTCGCAGTTCCCCACGGAAACTAACGAACTGAAACGACAAGCTCGTTCTCTGGGTGCAATAGCTTGAAAGCTTCAGGTAAATTCAAAGACAACTCTGGGTAAGAGAGCACACGCCAGCTTGGGACCCTGCACTTCCCTTTCAAGGACTGTTTCCGCGGCTGACCTATCCAGATTGATGCATGAAGTTTGACTGGTGGATAGGAGAAAACATACATCCTGTACGGCGTAAGAGCAGTTATTCTCCACGCGCTTTCTCATTTACAGCTTGAAGGTTTACGGTGGTAAACATGTTATCCTGTTATCAAGAATATGAAGTCACTTCCCCAACACCTCCCTTCCCCCTCCAAACAGTCCTTCTCCGGCCTATGCCAGCGGAATACCTAAGACGAAACACTGAAATTGAACGTTTTGCCAAATACAGCAGTAGCTTTGAAAGTGTTATCTGCACCTCTGTTAAGATAATTTACTTCTGACCAAGTACACTGCGGTTTTTTAATCGTGACTGTCAGTTTGAGAGTAAGACTTTTGGATGAATGAATGAAAGCCAATGCAGTTAAGTAGACGGCTTTTTAACAGCATTCGGTATGTGCTGTGCTGTTTTTGTTAATACTGTGCTTATTTATATACATTGTGCGTCATTAAACTAGAAAATTGTTCCAATATCTCAATAGCCACAACAGTTGTCTAGAAGCTTTTGCTATTAAAAAGCCAAAGTTTAAAGTGTGTTATACTCGAAGGGCTCTATTTCGTCTCTTTTTTTCTAATAAAAACACCCAGCACCATGTAGTAACATGCAGTATGCCAAGTAGCTTCAAAAGTGATGTAAAAAAAGTCATTTCCCATGATTGTCCTATACTTTTTCCTTTTTAAGTACAATCTAATCTAATGTATTTATTGTCTCTATTGAAAGAAAGCAATTTAAGATTAGATATTGAGGTCTTTATATAAACAGAGATATTTTTAAAACCACAAATGTATAGAAATTGAGATAAACATTTTTTTTCATGGAAAATCTTCATCTTAAACCCCAGATTGTATTAGAAACTTCACAAATAGATTAGATCTTGGGGGGTTAGTAAGCACTAAGATCAGGGGGATGCTGTGATACAGGCACTACTTGGATTTAGGATTATATCAGAAAACCATATATTCAGTACAGAGATGGGTACCAAGTGGGAAAGGCCTTCCTGGGAGCCTGAGGAGATGAGAGAGACTGGAGGAAGCAGGGCTTTGGATGCAGGAAATACCATAAAAGGAGAGATTCATATAGCTAAGGCCCCTCTAGCTGGTAAAGGAAAAAGGAATTTCCAGTTTATTGCTAGAGATGAACTAATGGTGGTTACTGGACTAGGGAAAAAAGCAATGGTTAGATCAGGTAGTCTTTGCAAATTCCCATTAAGGAACTTTCTTTTAGGTCAAACATGTATCAAATTTCAGCCATTAAAATACAAATTTTTAATTTTTACTCTTTGTGAACCATTTACATGTTTATTATTTAATATTATTTATCATTTTTTTAAATCAACAGTTTTTTTTTTACCCTTAAGATAATATAAATCAACTATCAACCACGGAAATGGAAAGCTAGCAACACTTGCTAAAAATAAAAGAAAATCATTATAATAGAAATAAAAAATAAATATAGTGGAAAGTAAAGTAGAATTAACTAAATTCTAGCTAGCACCATTGCCTATCACAAACTTGAGATCGTCTCTTAGTTTGTTGAAAGAGGGATTAACAAACACCAGAAAAAGTATCAAAATTTGACCAAGTGAGATTTTTTTCTTGGTACAATCAGGAGAACTGAGATGATATATGTCATTTGTGTGTGGCTTGAAAGTCAGCAAAACAATATGATGTGCTGTTTATGTCTGTGTAAATATTTAGTAAACTATAAAAAGCATGGACAGAGGCAGGAAGGATACAGTTCAATTTCAGGAGAGAGGAGGAGAAATGGAATGGGAAGATACAAAGGATACTCCAAACAATGATATCTAATATGTTTTCTTCTAAATAAAAACATCTCCAACAAATATTGCTAAGTATTAAATATGGATGCTTGGTAAAATGACCTGTGGAACTTCTAAGAACATAATACATACATCTTCTGTCACCATAAGTCCAGAGATATAACAAAAATATATTTTTTAGTTCTTTAAAGTTCTACAAGAAAATTGGCAACATCGTAGAGGAAGACTTCCCAGATTATATAAAGCAGTCAGGATTACATTTCCAGTAGAACCTCAAACCAAAACGGTGTGGGGTGGATGAAGGATGAGAGTTGAAGCAACTCCATGTTCAGAGACAATAGCTGCAAGGAGCAGACACTGCATGGTAAGAAACTAAAGAATGGCTTTAATTCATTCTTTTATTCATTCACTCTTGAAAGACACAATACTAGGCCCTGGAAAATTCTCTCACAGAGCCAAATAATAAATCCGTAAATATATAAGCAATAATTAAGATTCTTTTAGATGGTAATAAATGATATGAGACAAATTAATTAGCATTACGAGAATCAGTTGTGGCACACATTATGTGTGGGTATATGGGTCCTTGGGGCAAGGAAACAGGGTACCACCCCAAGCATCTGCTCACAGTTGCCAGGAGAAATGGACCACATACACATAGAAAGTAAACTGCTTGTACTGCCTGCTCTATATAGTGTCCTGCACCGCTTTCCTTCCTCCACAATCAAAAAAGCAAACCCTCAGAGTTAGAAGAGGCAGAGCTATCCAAACACTAAGATGAGCAGACAACCCAGCAGCATCAATCCACCCTAGAAACCTATTAATAAGAGCACCAACTTCAATCACTAGATTTTAGATTGAGTAACCTAAATTAATAAAGCAAAGTTTTATAAAACATTTATACCCTTAGAAAGATAATACAAGATTTTATATTCATAAAACAACCAGGTTATTATGAAAATAAACCAGTTAGGTAAGAATATATGGAATTTATGTATTTGCATATTTAATATTTATAATATTATAAAGTAAACAGTATTATTAGCGTATGTATTTTATAGATGAGTAAACTGAAAGGCTAATTAACTTCCTCAAGGTAACGTAAAAACATGACTGGACCAGAACTTGAACTCAAGGCGATAGTCACTATGTTACACTGACTCAGGCTAAACTAATTATTAATTATTCATTAACCAGCTGGAAGATTGGCTTCAGTATTTTACCCCAGATTGCAGGAGAAATGTTATAACAATGGCTGAAAATTTAAGTGAAATGGAAGATAAATTCAAAGTTCCAAATTCATTTAGTAGAAAATCTAAAGACTAAATGGAAGGAAATATTCAAATATTTGAAAATGTCCCATTATTATCAGTCTAAAAACTCCCATTTAGGGAATAAAGAAAAAAGACCACACTTGAACACAAGATGGAATTTCAGAACATCAAGTATAAAAAAGAAACTTTAATTAGATTATGTACTTCCATCAGGAAAAATGAATACTAGTGAATAAAGTAAAAAAATACTTTTAGGGGATTACTTTTAACCAGAAATTCTTTACCCAATTAAACTAACATTTAAGTAAGCACAAAATAAGGACATATTTTCAGACATATGAGAATTGAAATGGATGATCATCTCTTCAATTATTTAAACATATATTCCACTAAAAAGAAAACTGAATTCTAAAATAAAATCTGATATAAAAAACAATGGTAAGCAAAGATAACAAATTCTGTTACTTACTCAAAGTCATTCTCATCCTTCCTCAGTGGCAGAATATTGATTTGGGGGATATATGTGTTTAAAGATTATGGGCTCTCTCCAGCCACAGAAGAACCTCTCTACACTTATGGTAGTAACTTCATTTTCTCTCCTAAAGATTACTTTACAAAGCAAATGCAACACAGACATGCAACACTGACTAAGTAGAAATGAAGACAGGTTTGGTGGGCATTGTGAGATTTTTTTTTTTTTTCTTTTAAAACTGAGGAGGAGAAAAGGAAGGTAAGAGAGGAAAAGGAGGAAATTCCTGTGTGTGGTAGCCATCATTAAGGTTGACTTCCTGTAAGCCTAACCCCTCGTACTTACAACTTTGTATAGATTCCTCCAACATAGAAGACCGAGGACTTCTTAAACTTGGTAATAAAAGACATCCCAGCTTTTACTTTATTCTCATGGTTCATTGCTTAAAGCACAATTTCTCACCCGCTATACAATTGACATGCTGGGCCCGAGAACTCATGCTCTGGAAGGCTGCCCTGTGTAATATAGGATATTAGGCAGCATCCTGGTCTTTATCCACTAAATACGATAACACTTTCCCAGTATGAAAACCAAAATATCTCCAGACATTGCCAATGGTAAGCAAAAGCATGCCTCTGAGAACCACTGCTCTAGAGAGAGCTGGTCAGAACGTCCTGAGGATACTCATAGAACCTGCCATCTATATTCATAAATTTCCTTCAAGCCTTTAGATGACTGTGATGGTAGCTGACACTTTGGCTCTAACTGCAACTTTGAGCATAATCTTGATACAGAACAACCCAAGCAAAAAGCTACAAATTCCTGACCTACAGAAACCATGAGAGATAACAAACTTTACTATTGTTTTAAGCCACATGCATCACTGTGTGGAATAAATGATATTTTCTGATAGGGTTCTATGCATATGTCATAGCTGCAACTGTGACAGCCCTCTCCCTACCAAGACAGGATGAGTTTGAGAAAGAAACAAAAGTTGAATTAGGATTCACATCATTGGTCCACTAAATTAACTAATCCAGGATCAACCTATCACTGAACTTCCTTTTATGAGACCTACTAAGTTTCTATCATCTTGTTTATACCATCATTACTTGGGTATGCTGTTACTTACAGCGAAAACTTACTATATAAAATAAAATTAAAACTTTTTTCTTTATCATTGCTGATTCATAAAACAAAAATAATCATAAAAGAATGATAATCTACAAGTCAGATAATCTTGCTATGAAGGTAAAGGAAAAGCAGAAAGAAAATCATGCTGTTTTTTGTCTTATAGAAAAAGATTTTTTTCTGTAGATACTATTTCTATGCACATGTAGAAAAACATAATTCAGTGTAAGTATCACCATGTAAGCAAATATGAATGTTTCAATTATAAACCACTTGAGTAAGACAATGAAACTGAATTCAATACAATAAAGAAAAATAAAAATATAAACCTGAATGAGTAGAGTAAAGGACATGCTTTGGCAGTATGGGCCTACCCACCATCCATTCTCCTTTTGTACACTAATGAGCCCCTAAACATGCCCAAGTTCTTGTCCCCAGAACCTGTGAATATGTGACCTTTCATGGCAAGCAGGACTCTGCAGATGTGATTAAGTTCAGAGACCTAAGATGTTGCAATCTTCCTGGGTCATCAGCGTGGGTCCAATGTAAAGTGAAAAAGTGAAATGGGGAGGCAGAAGTGGAGTCAGAGTTAGAGAAGATGTGATGTGCTAGAAAGGCACAAAGAAATGTAGTATCACTAGCTATCCAAATGATGGGATGGGCTAATGGCCAAAGAATGTGAGCAGTCTCTAGATGCTGGAAAGGCAAGAAAACAGATTCTCCTCTAGAGTCTCGAGAAAGAAATACAGACCTTCAGAAATCTTAATTCCCCTGAGACCCACTTTGGAGTTCCCACCTCTAGAACGATAATAAACTTGTAATTTTTAAAGTCATTATGTTTGTGGTAATCAGTAATACAAAGACTTCCTATAGCCACATTTCCTTTTGAGCAGTTATCTATGTCCCCTTGGTTACAGCATCGTAGGCCTGTGTCTTAGGGTTTTTGTCCAATAGTAATCATGAATGAGTATGTGTCTGAAATTAAAACAGTAGGAGGCCCCTTCACAGAAACCTGGAACTTAAGAAGAATAGCAACCAGACTGAAAATGTGTGCAACCTTTCATTACATTTGGATAGTACTTTACCCACAAGTAATCTAGGGTCCAGTCCATTTTCTCAGAAGTTGCCTTAGTCCTGTCCCATTCCAAGCTTGTTTCTCTGTGCTGGTTATCTTTTTGCTATATAACACAGCACTTCGAAACACAATGAGTAAAACAACAATTAATTTCTTTAGCTCACAGACCTGTAATTTGAGCAGCATCTGGTGGGATGGCTCATTTGCTCCACAGAGTTATCATCTAGGCCTGGAGGACCTGCTTCCCAAAACGGTTCACTCATATACCTAGCTAGCGAGTTTGGTGCTGGGCCAGCCACTGAGTGCTCTGCCAAGGCTGGTGGCTGGGTGCTTCTGTTCCCTTCCACACCATTTTTTCCATAATCTATTGGGACTTCTTCAAGCATCCCAAGACAACCAGAGGGAAGCTCTGTCACCTTTTATGAGCTAGTCTTAAAGTGCTATGATTTCACTTCTGCCCTTGTCACAAATCTACCCGGATTTAAGAAGAAGATACATGCATCCCACATTTCACTGGAAGGAGTGGCTAAATCACATTGAAGAACATGTGGGAAGAAGATATTGTTATAGTATTTTTGGAATGTAAAATCCTACCACATCCTTCCAACTTCACTATTAATTCTCTGTCCTCATTATCCTTGCCTTTTGCTTATATAAACCAAATTGGTTTTTACTGTTATTTGCAACCAAAGAATAATGTAACAGGCATGAACACAAACATATCAGAATAAGTATAAATATTTAAATCCGCTTATTAAAACACAGAAGCTCTCAGAGTGTTTCAAAGCAAAGAAAAGCAAAACTATCCTCAGTAAACTAAACATACATGAGCTTATCAGCTCAGCCATAGGAAAATGACACTTGATGAGGTCACATGGTAAAGTTTGATGACTTCCAAGAGGCAGCTATTATAGAGGCCACATTCTCAGGCCATAGGACTAGGAAATGTCAACTTTGTACCACAGATTTATCTTAATATCGAGTCACAGTTCTGGGACTTTTTTCACCAGAATAACTTATATCTCTCTCTGTGTTAGAACTTACTCTGAGGGACTCAACCAGAGATATAATCTTAAACAACTCTGCCTTAGAAAAGAAGCCCCAATTTCCCATTATACCTTAACCTTCTGTATTCCCAGGCAGCCTTCACTAACATTACCACTGTTTTCAACCTCCAAACCCTTTTGCTCCATTGGTAGCAGTCTTCATTCTTTTCCAGTTGGTCTTCCCTCTTATCTTCTTGACCATGCTGTGGACCTCAGTGTGTTTAGGAGTATGATTTACAATATGCTGTATTCCAAACAGTATGAAAAGTATGGTCCTTGAGGTCAAATCCCAAAACAAAAATATTTGAAATATAATTTTTTTTTGCTTCATTTGTTTGTACACTAATGAGCCCCTAAACATGTCCAAGTTCTTGTCTCTAGAACCTGTGAATATGTGACCTTTCATGGCAAGCAGGACTCTGCAGATGTGATTAAGTTCAGAGACCTAAGATGTTGCAGTCTTCCTGGGTCATCAGCGTGGGTCCAATGTAAAGTAAAAAAGTGAAATGGGGAGGCAGAAGTGGAGTCAGAGTTAGAGAAGATGTGATGTGCTAGAAAGGCACAAAGAAATGTAGTATCACTAGCTATCCAAATGATGGGATGGGCTAATGGCCAAAGAATGTGAGCAGTCTCTAGATGCTGGAAAGGTGCTGGCTGACTGGATGAATGGATGAATAGATGGACAGATAAATAGAGATAGTTGGATATAGGTAAATTTTTTAACCTAGTGATGACATCCCTTTTGTATTAAGCAGGTTTGGAGTCATTTGGCTAGTATCTAACACCACTTAAGCCAAAAGCCAAAACACAACACTTTATTTAATGTACCAATATCATACTTTCTCCCAAATATGAAAAATTATTTTTACTACAAATTTGGTGGTTTTTTCAAAACAGCAGTTTCTGTTTCATTCTTTGACAAATTCCTGACAACAAATAGGTATAGGAATTTTAATATGCAGCTGTGATATTTCAATGTTTATTGAAAATTTTTGTTCAAATCCTAAAGCAGTTTTAAGTTTAATTATATTCTAGACAAATAATGAAGTATTCAGCTTGTTTTTCCCTCAGTACCGAAAGGAGCTAATCTAGTGTCTTGCAACAGTAAGCATTCTGTACATGTCTTTATAATGACTAAAGATACTGTAATAGATATGACATAAGGACATTAATTCTGACCACCAGGGTCTGTCAGGAGTATGTCAGAAGCTTGTGCTGCTTTGTCTCCTGTTGGCTGTCTCAGTTTTCCTACATAATTTTTCTGAAAAACTGTGTCTTGTTTAATTTTAGATTCTAAGCTCCCTACCCCACCACACACACACACACACACACACACAATTTTTAGCTTTTTATTCCATGTCCACATGTTTGAGTGGCATAGCCTAGAGCTGGGAGATGGGAAAAGGGAGCTCAACTAGACTTAGATGAAGTCATAGAGTAAATAAATTTTTTTATTAGCTTTGTAAAGTTGGAAGAAAACTAAGGAGATAACGATATCCAACCAATCTTCTCATTTCACTGATAAGGAAACCAAGGTCCAGAGACACTATGTAACTTGCTCAAGGTCACACAGTTTGCACAGGAAAAGACTTTGAAAACTAAAGTCTTTGTGCTAAAAACAAACAAACAACAACAACAAAAATGCAAGGCTGTTTGTTGTTATTGTTTGCACCCAGATCTACATTACCATCCCACTGTTCCCTCCACTAAACCATATTGCAGCCCAGACATTTACTGTACTACTCACTTGTGTTGTGCTTTTTATCTTAAGGAAACGGTAAAATACACAACTAGTCTCATTTTCCTTAATGTGTGGGCTGCTTAAACACTCCAAGTTAAATGAGTGTGTTTGCCATGTCTGGTACTGGCTTTAGTGTGGCAGGAAGTGCCAAGAAGCTTGTCTTGCACAGAGTTCTTGTCTTGAGTGAGTTCTTTAAGCCAGAGAACCCAGACAATAAAACAAGAAATGCAGAGATGTATTGATTAGTTGGTCAAAGAAGGTAGAGTCTAAACCCCTATAAATATTTAACACTTGTCATGCAATTACATGCAAGACTTCTAAAGTCTACACTGGAAATGTGTAATTGTGCTTAGGGCACTTAGACAGTACATATTACATTGTTTTCTCTGCTACCTTCAATCTGTTGAGCACAAGGAATTTTCTCATTCAGCATTCTTTCTCTAGAGCCTGTCATGATGTCTGCTATAACATGGTACTTAAAAACAATTAATAAATCTATGTGTAGGATAAAGATGGACAAAACTAGTCACTTTGAAGCTAGGAAATTTTGGTCAAGTTTTTTAAGCTCTTTAAGTGTTAACATTTTTATAAGTTTATATCTCTAGTTGATTTTGAGATAAAAAAATTTTTTTGGCTAAGATTATGTCAAAAAACTGATAATAAAATCAGTTTTGAATCCAATTTTCTCATCCACTCACAAAAATGGATATATTCATCAGTATATTCATTTATGAAAAACATGAGTTCAATGCAAAGATCATAAAGGCACTCTCTGCCTTTATGATTTAGGCATCTGTATACTTTATCATATTTGATGGTTAAAGCCCTTATTTATTTAGACCAAAGAAATCACAGGAGTAGATATATCTCTGAAAGTATGTTAGTCCACTCCAGTTTCACAGCAAACTACCAAGGACTGGGTGGCTTATAAAGAGGAGAAATTTCGTTCTCAGAGTTCTAGAACTGGGAAGTTCCTTGGGAAGTGATAGATCATGAGGGGCTGAAATGTCATTATTAAAATTAGTGCCCGGGCCTCCCTAGTGGCCTAGCAGCTTCAACCCACACTGTGAAGTTTCCACAACTCATCAGTGCTAGTTAGATCCCAGGCCAGTGAGGAGACCCACATGGCGCAGCGGACTTCTCCTGCCTCGCCCACTGCTCCCCTCAGCTGTATATTTCAGTAAGTCTGACTGTTCTGCTTCCCACTCTGTCCCTGGCGAATGCTCTCACCTCCTGTGACTCTGGCCTTTAAACCAGCTCTTGTATGCATAAATAAGTCTTTAAAAAATAATAAATAAATAAAATTAGTGCCCAGAGAGCTAGTTGTCCCCTCTGCTATGTGAGGACACAGCTTTTAGGAGGAAGCAGACTATCACCAGAGACTAAGTTTTCAGCACCTTGATTTGTAAAGCTCAAAAGAAATTTGCTAAATTAAATAAGTCAGAAGGAAAAAGATAAATATTTGATCAATTCACTTGTATGTAAATATACAGGGAAACAAAAAAAAAAAGGATCAGGAAAAAGATAAAACTTCCAAGGTAAACATAGCTCTGAGGCATATAGGAGGAGTGGGGGAGTGAAAGGGGTCAAAACAAGGGAAGGAAGAGCACAGTGGATTGAATCTTGCCATTTCCAACAAGATGAATACACCTTGTGGGCATTATGTTAAGTGACAGAAGTCAGCTAGAAATAGGCAAGTATCATGTGATCTCATTTACATGCAGAATCTAAAATAAAGAAAAAACACCACTCATCAATACAGAGAACAGATTGGTAGTTGCCAGAGACAGGGTTGGGATTTAGTGAATCGGTATAGGTAGTTAAAAGTAGAAAATTCCAGCTATAAAATAAATAACATAAGGACATAATATACAGCACGGTGAGTATAATTAATAATACAATACTTTTTGTACATCTGAAAGTTGCTAAGGGAGGGACCTCCTATTGGCCCAGGGGTTAAAGACACAATGCTATCAAGTTATCACAAGACACCAAAACATGAGTTCGATCACTGGGCAGGGAGTTAACCCACATTGCACAAGAGACCTCTCCTGTCTCCCCCGCTGCTTCCCTCAGCAGTGTATTTCAGTAGATCCACCTGTTCTGCTCCCCATTCTGTCTCTGGTGAATCCTCTTACCCCCTCCACACCTCTGACCTATACCCTAGTTTTTGTATGCATAAATATTTTTTTTTAAAAAAGAAGGTTGCTAAGGAAATAAATATTTAAAGTCTCATTACAAGAAAATAACTACATGTATGGTGATGGATTTTAACTACACTTTTTGTGGTGGTCATTTTGCAATGTATTGAATCATTATTCTATATATATGAAACAAAAATACTGCTATATGTTAATTATATATTTATATATATTAAAAAGGAAGAGGGAAATAAAGAACATTCGTTTCAAACCAAGTTAGAAAATTTCCCATAATGTGATTCACTTTCACCTTTTGTAAAGATACTTTTATTCATAGTAAAATTTTTAACCACCTTTTTTACAAACTTCAATGATATTAAAGCTCGTTCTGGAAACCAGTTACTGACATACCCAACTGACTACAATTAAGGATCCAGTGAACTTTAGAGAGTGTTTCCTTTTTACTAATGTTCTATACTGACAATCTTACTAGTATCTTTACTCTTTTTCTATAAAATGACAGTGATTCTTCAAAAGGACCAGCTAGGATATTTTTCCTTGAAAGGTAGCAATGCTTCATAGAAATAAAATGTTCACATGTTCAGAGTTAGATTATTTAAATAGTTTTCTTTGATAGCACCCTACAAAAATAGTCATTTTTAAAATATCCTCCGATATCCAAGAATGTTTGTATTTAGCTAATATATTCATTTGATCCCTAAACTCATCAGAGTTTGGGAATCACTGGCCTCTGTTGAATAGATTGGAAGAGCTGATAAACTCTGGCCTTCTTTGTAAAAGGAACCAAGAAGTCTATAATGAAGGCATAGACTTCTTGGTTCATGGGTTCTGAAGTTTTCTTATGGAAACTTAATAACTGAAACTATGGAGCATCTCCCCAGAAAAATGGATATCTGCACATATCTAAGATTTTTGCCTATGGTTTGGGGGCGGGGGAGGTTCATGGAGCTCTTAAAGCTCATCTACAAATTCTTAAGCCACAATTTTGAACAAGTATTTTACATTTTCCAGCAAAATCTGTCACTGTGTGGCTTGAACATGACAAGGAAGTCACTATCAACAGAATATGCACATTTCTTTGTTTCTTTAGATGACAACATTAGGCCTCCAGACCAGGCTAAGAAAATAATCTGTCATGACACAACAGCATAGAAAAGCCTATAGATTTAGTGGCAGAAGATCTAGATTCTGCAACTTACACTTTAGGGTACAAATATAGGGTAAGTTAAGGTTAGAAAGTTACAGTGCTAGGAATTCTAAGGTAGTATCATCTCAATTTTTACAAACTGGAAGCAGAGGGGCCTCCCTGATGGTGCAGCGGATTGAGCGCTGCACTGTGAAACATCTACTGCACAGCAGCAAAGGTTCGATTCCCAGGCAGAGAGGGAACCCAAATGGTGCAGCAGACCTCTCTTGCCTCACCTGCTGCTGCCCTCAGCAGTGTATTTCAGTCCATCTGCTTGTTTTTTTCCCCACTCTGTCTCTGGCGAATCCTCCCCCACCCCCAACAACTCTGGCCTGCACCCCAGCTCTTTCATACATAAATAAACAAATCTTAAAAAAAAATGGAAGCAGAACTAGAGAGATCAAATAATACATCTAAAGAAATATTTAGCTTATATATATTGAGTCAGGTTTCAATAAGGTTTGTATGAATTTAAAACTCACTTTTTTCAAATTATGCTGATGGTCTTTAAACTGTGCATAAGAGAACCTGGAAGTGGTCAGTTCCAGTAGCCACTCTGCTTTAGAGTTACTGGTGTGGAAGTAAGGGCTACTTTTGGCCCATTAGTTTTGTATATATGACTTCTGAATTAGAATTTTCTAGGCTACAAAAAAATATTTGGAAGCCACAGCATTTCACTCTACATTTCTGCTTACATATATACAAAAGTGGTACTATGTTAATATCTACTTTATTGGGAGGAATAAATAAGAAGATGCATGTGAAACAGCTGTGGAAACTTTGAGGCATTAGTCAGAGTGGGGTTTAGTGTCATTACTATAGGGCACAGAAATAGGGAGTTTTTCTCTTTAAAAATCTTTAGTACATCCAACTCCCAACCTTAGTGGCACGTTTCATGCACCTGAGAAAACATGCTCGTGTTCAGATGGTTTCAAGGCATTAGTTTAGATTAGAAAGCTCTGGTACTTCTATGTATTTTTGAATGTTTAATTATTAACACAATATTGAATGCATAACTGAATTTTAAATTACCATGAATACAACTTCTCAAATGTATTTGATCTGCCTTCCATTTAAAATCCAGACATGATTTTGAATTTATCATACTTTCATTTTTTTTCACTTTTAGACTGTTCCTTATTTTGCAAAGACTTTTCATCAATTACTATGCCAATGTAAGGTACAAATTTCATTTTGACTATAGCTTTTATTTTGGAGCAAACAATTTGTCATAGCAAGAAATAATTATGCATTTAAGAACAAATGATTTTTGTATTTGATATAATGTACTCTTTT
Source organism: Galemys pyrenaicus (assembly GCA_019455555.1). NCBI lineage: Eukaryota > Metazoa > Chordata > Mammalia > Eulipotyphla > Talpidae > Galemys > Galemys pyrenaicus. The sequence goes on along the minus strand of JAGFMF010011830.1, from coordinate 5,123,709 downwards.
ACATGTAAGAACATATATATATTTATTCCTGAATTTCAATTCATCAAAATAAGAGTTTTTATTTACAACATGTGCTTTTGCTATCCTGAAAAGTAGCATTCATGTTGCAAAATTATTTAGTCATGACTTTTTTTAATGGTATAAGTAAATAAATGTGACTATGTGTGAGATGAAGTTTTATAATATCAATACATGATTTAAGTTCAAAACCAAATATTTAGAAACTGGGAATCCTTTAAATACATCTTATGAAAATAAGTGCCTTATTTTTAAATGGGAAAAAAAATCAGGACTTTTGGACTTAGAATTAGAATATTATCAGTCTTCTTAGTTAAAAGTTAACAGAGTAATCAACTAATATCACAAATAATACCAATTCTGATGTGCAGTTCAGTAACTGACAATTAGATATGTATATACATAAACACAAATACATAATTTTGAGAACAATTAGAAAAACTCATTCTAGGTTAGTAAAGCTTACTCAAGGGCCATTCCAGTACTTTTCTATAGACTGAGAAGCTAGAGAGAAAAAAATCATGGTATTAACAGAAATATTCTAAATAAAGTATTATAAGGACTTTACAGTTCTAAGAAATAACTATCTTCTAGACTGAGGTCAGAAAAGGACAGACTTCAGGCCAAACTCAGTCAGCTACCTGCTTCATAAGCTCCACTGGGTTCTGCTTGCTACTAGTTATGCTTGTTCCCAATAGCAGAATGGACTACTTTCAATACTCAAATATTCAGTTTGCTGATCCCTAGTCTAGAAACTTGCTATGCCCAAAACAAAATAAGATAGTGTATGTGAGAAATGTACAAATGTTCATTTAGAGAGATAACTCACAAGATAAAATCAATAGATGTTTTTTTTCCAAAATAAATAATTTAACTTTTATGGGAGAGAAATTGAAATAGTACACACTTATATTTGCAGTTAGCTTGATCATTTTACAAAGGTGACAATAACCCAGAACATTCTGTGAAATTCAATAAAAACCGTAATATTGGAATTTTGTTTTCCACTTTCATGACTAAAGATACCATGTAGATCTGTCCAATCTCATATTCATATGTTCTGTGTAAGAAAGTGTCTCTTTGTCACAAGCCAGAAATGCTTTGCAGTCCTTGATCTCCTGATAGTAGGGTAAGGGCAAACTGAGAGGAACCTGGATGTAGCTTTCCAAGCTGTCTTCCTGAAAAGCCACCCCAGTGGATGGAATTGGTATTGCACATTTCCAACACCAGATCCATAGTCCTTTCATTGAAGCTTGATATTTGGTTAGTAAAGTGAAAAGGTTCTTCTAAATTTACCTCCAGAGACATCTCCGTAATCTGAAGTCATTCTTTGAAGTTGGCTGCTCTATAATCTTCCTCTCTGATCAAGATTTACTTGCCACACTATGTCCTACTTTCCAAATACTGTTATTCTCTTAATGATATCTGCTTTTCCTGCAAAACTCCTTCTGAGATTTTAAGCAATACAGGAGTTAAATTTATATCCACTGGCTACAAATATGTTCTTGACCCAAATGTTGTTATACACATTCTCAGTCTTGGTTGACTGAATTTAATTCTGCTACATTGTATGTTATAGATGGTTTCAAAGAAACTATTTCCATAAACATGGGTGAGATGGCAATATTTTAATCTGGGCTTCTAGAAATACTTCAGTCACAGAACTGAGGTCACTTTCTGCATTGTAAGATTTAGTTTTCACGTCTAATGGTTTGAGAACTCGTCATTTAAATAATTTTCTAAGACACATTTTGTCCCACCCTGAGTTGTATAGCTTACTACCCACACCAAGATATGTGTTCTGATTTCTTTTACTTTATGGTATATGACATCAATACAATAATCAGGCTTTAGTTCAACTGCTTTGGCAGTAGAGCCTGAAATATTTAAAAGCTGAGAACTTGCCTGAAGCTCAGCTTTTACCAATATATCTTTTATAACTTATTTGCTATCATTATGAATGCTGATATAAATGGAAAAGTTTCTCCCAAGAATATATTCCCCAAATTAACATTTATCTCAACATTTAAATTATTGTACTATTGAAGGCTCAACTCTCATGAGTTGGTTAAAGAGATAACTAGGTCAGTCTCTTCACATGTCCGTGGAATATTAGTGACTTGAATAGGCTTTCAGGCCATCAGTGCTCCTGTTCGGGGGACTGACTTCCATCCTGACTGGCACTGCCTATGGGTGCTGAAGAATTCAGCCCAGTCCTGAAGAACAAAGAAATGCAGCTCAGGAAGACGAGGAGTCAAATAGTCACATTCTAACAGTTTCTGTCTGCCAATGCCTTAATGTCCCTTATCACGCCCTTTGTGAAGCCAAAGACTTGTTTTTACCAAAGCCATCTCTTGTCTCTTACAGACCTATGCATAGAATGCTTTCTCTTTTTGTTTTGTTTTGTTTTTTCCTGTTTGAAGCCATAATCAGAGGTTTGAGAGTTAAAGAAATGACTCCTTGGTAATAATGCATAGCCCAATTGCCCAATTGGCAAAGATCTGTCATAATTTTATAAAATTCCAAAATAATTAGAGACTAACCCTCAGTGGCTGGAATTTTAAGATTCTGTCACTCACGTGTTACTTGGTGAAACCATGACTATACATCTGAAATGGATGTAATAGGAAAATGATGTCTGGAAGTCTGCTGACACATTCAAACCCTAGGCATACAAAATCAAAGGTAATTCTACCATATTATTGCTGAGCTGACGTGGGTAAAAATGACATCTTCCATAATTGAGATATCTCCTTCATAGGTGGAAAAATGTTCCCATTTCCAAATACTTTTCTTAAAAAAATCAAACTGTGAAAAAAACAACTACAAAAAGAAAATTCCCCTGTGTGCTTCACACTTCAAAAACAGTATCACTTTCATTATTGAGTCATCAAAACTTCCCGAGTAATTTTTGAAGTAAAAGACCAATCACTAACCTATTTTCTTTTCTACCCCACCATCTACAGCAAAAACAATTCAGAAGTAATCTGGTAAAACTGCAAAATAGACAAGATGTTTCTGTGACTTTCTTCTATTTTTCTCTCCCTTCAGTCTCCCACCTCACAGAACTCCTAGCACCTTCCTTGCTCCCCCTAACCCCCAGATTTAAAGGGCACCTTATTCCCCAAGGAAAGGCTTTACCCTTTCCTTCCCTGCTGACAAATCTGAGCCCTATTCTTCTCTGTGCCTTACCTTAACTAGGAGCTGCTGTCTGCCCTTTAATTTATCTCTAATTCATTTCTTATAAGATACCCCAGCAACTGTTCTTAATAGCTTACTACCTTTCAGCCCCCCCACACATATTCACCTTGCCATCTTCCATAAAAGCAACTTTACTGCCTCCTACAGTGATCTGATGGAGGCAGGTGGCTGATTTGCCACCATTCACAGAATATTCTATGGAAATGAAGTATCCTGTACTTGTGTACCTTAAACATACACGGATAAGGCTTAGAGTTTCAAAAAGTCACTCTCCTGGAAGAGGCCATCTAAAGGGAATGTCCACAGCTTAACTCTAGTCCCCCTCAAGATTCCTATTGTCTTCATTTCTCCCCTTTCAATCATACCCTTCATTCTGGTAAATCCACTGTGGATTTAAAAAGAAATGGGTTTGGATGGTGACACCACCCACTTCCTAGTGGCAGGACATTAAGAGAGTTATTTAAGTTTCTAATTATTACTTTTGTTATTTAGGAAACATAAGATTTAACTCAGGTGCTACAATGTAGGCTAAGTAAGATAATATAAGAATACTGGCCTAGGGTACCATTCAGTAAAATTTTATTTTTTTAAAAACAGTCTCTTTATATTTATTGAGATATAATTGATATATAACATCATATTACAATGATGCAATATTTGTATGTACTATGAAATGAGTACCACAGAAGTCTAGTTGATATCATTATACATGGTTATAATTTTTTTCTGCAGATGAGAACTTTTAAGATTTACTCTTAGCAATTTTCAAATACACAAGAGTGTTATTAATTATAGCCTCCATGTTGCACATCACATTCTCATGACATGTATTTTATAACTGGAAGTTTGTACCTTTTCACCCATTTCATCTCTTCACCTCTGACTACTTCCATTCTGTTCTCTCTAGACCTATGAATTAACATTTTTGCTGTGAGATCATATGGTGTTTGTCTATCTCTAACATATTTCATTCAGCATTATGCCCTCAAGGCCCATTTATATTGCAATGGCAAGATTTGCTTTTTGTGGTTAAATAATATTCCATATTTATGGATATTTATGTTGCTTCCATGTCTTGGATGCTGTAAATATGCTACAATTGAACATAATGTGCAGTTATATCTTCAAGACTTTGATTTTATTTCATTCAGTTAAATGCCCAAATGTGGGATTGCTGGTTCATAAGGTGGTTTTATTTTAAGTTTTTGAGGAAACTCCACTGTTTCCCATGGGGACTGGCCAATTTATGATTCCACCGACTAGAGCACTAGGCTTACCTTTACTCACATCCTTACCAATGCTTGTTATTTCTTGTCTTTTTGATTGTAGCCATTGTCACAGGGATGAATTGATAGAGTTGATTTGCTTTTTCCAGATGATTAGTGATGTTGAGCATTTTTCATGTACCTGTTGGCCAGTTGTGTCTTTGGAAAATGTCCTTTCAGATATTTTGCCCATTTTTAAATCTAATTGTGTGACTTTTTTGTTGTTAAGTTGTATGTGTTCCTTATATATTTTTGAACATTAACATCTTTTAAGATATATAATTTGCAATTATGATCATCCATTCAGTAGGTTTCATTTTGTGGAAAGTTTCCTTTGATATGCAGATGTAGTCACATTTACTTTTAGTTTGTTCCTTTTGTTTTTGATGTCAAACTGTTGATAAAATTGTTGTTATAATACTTGCTAATATAATTCTTAATTCTAAGACTGAGATTCCACCCCAAAACCCCATAAATTCCCTCATAAACTATATATAGATTTATCTTTATGTTCCCCTCAGATCTTCACTTTAATTTTAATTTTTTTCTATGGTGTATTTTACCATGTTGGTAGTTAATATTAAGTTAAAACAGTCCTTAATGCCTCATAACAGTCAGATTATTAATACAGGCAGTCTGCGTGCAAAGGTGCTATGCCCAGTTTCTACTGTGTTATAGCTCTGTATCTCCACTGTGCCCTTCTTTACTCTGTGTTCCTTATCAGTAATAATAATAATAGTAAGTACCACTTACTGAATGTATTCCATGCCAGGGAACTTACTAGATTGTTCAATTTAATCTCCATGGTAGGTTGACATTATTCTTTAGAGTAAAGGGCAGGATTTCAAAGCTTGTAATATTGAATCAAGGGATGCTTTATTCTAAAGCCCATTCCTGTCCCTTTCCCCAGAGAACTACTAGTCTGAGTATAGAATTTTTGGGCATGAGATTATAAATTTGTTTATTCTGTACATTTCATATAAATGGATTGATGTTACCCATTGTGACTGACTTCTTTCATTCAGCATTTTTTATGAAAACTGACATCCATGATGTGGCATATATTTATACTTTATTCCTTTTATGTCTGAATAATATTTCAATGTACAGATATGCCACATGTTATTTATTCACTAGATTTTAGACATGCAGGTTATGTGTACTTTGCTATTATAAATAAATGCCACTATGAACATTATTAAATTTTTTTTTGTATAAAGATATGTTTTCAATCCTCATATCTGGAGTAGACTTGCAAGGTGCTCATATGGGAAGTATAAAGTTTATTTTCAAAACCTGCCAACGTATTTTTTTAATATGACTACATATTTTCTATTTTTACCAGCAATATATGAGGGTTTTAGTTTCCCCAGATTGTTGGCAACACTTGTTATTTTCCATCTCCTCTGTTATACTCTTCCCTGTGGATATGAAGGGGGATCAAGCTATGGTTTTGACTTGCATTTTCCTGATGCCAAACAATGCTGAGAGCACCATCTAGTTGTATATTATTGTTCTTTGCATGACAATATAGTGCCAAGGTTTAGGAGCTGCTAAGTGAGGCATGATCTACATAAATGTTTCTCTTGCTTTTTTTCACATTCTAAGTTGAATATAACATTTAAAAATGTATTAGTTTGTTTTTCTGTATTGCTCGAAGTTTTCTCCTTATTCCTGGAATCTACATAGATTCACATTATCTATGTCTTGGTAGCCTTTGTTTATTTATTGAAGGGGTTTAAGTACAAAAGAAATACACACAGGCACTGGCAGTCTCTGAGCCACATGTATCTCAACCCACCTGACTTCAGGGCAAGTGCTTCATGTACAGGTGGTTCTGGATAGTTGCTCCTGCTTCTGATCTTTCAACTTTCTGAGGGTACCAAAGTGATATGCATTCAGTAGAAACTGTATTTTGAAGTTGGTATTCCTCTGGGCTAATAGAGGTATGATGCTATCTGTTGTAACATTGGCAGTGGCAAGGAGCCAGGGTTCCCAGTCAGGCATGCAGTGATGAGGGTAAGCCAGTGATAACTGACAGCGCACTGTGTTGCCAATGTTTTTATTTTGGGGAACCTTTTCAGGGCTACTTTATTTTTTAATGATTTTATTGAAGTAACACTGGTTTAAAATGTTGTATAGGTTTTGTGTCTACATCATTATGAGTCAACGACTATATATGTTACATCAAATTATCACTAGAATTCTTGTTCTATCTGCAATTGTTTGGTTTCTCTATACACCACATATGAGAAATAATAGGGTGGTTTGTCGCTCTTTGTTCTATCTATAGTATTTTTCCTTCTTTCATTTCTCATTCTAGCTAATGTTTTCTCTCTTCTTTTCTTTGTTAATGTAGCTCAGTGTTTTTCTTTTTGTTTATCATATTGAAGAACCAATTACTAATTTCATTGATATTTTATAAAAATCTCTATTTTGTTAATTTCTGCTCTTATTTCAATTATTTCCTTCTTTCTACTAACTTTAGCTCTTGTTTGGCTCTCGTTTTCAGTTGCTTTATGTTTAATATTAGGTTGTTTATTTAGGATTTTTCTTGCTTCTCATTTCAAGTAATCTTCCCTCATAGGATCACTTTTCCCATATCCCATCTATTCTGATTGCTTGTGTTCTCATTTTTATCTCAAGATTTTTTAAAATTTTAGTTTAATCTCCTCATTTATCCAGTAGCACTTTTCTAATTTCTACTTATTTATTTTCTTACATTGTTGCCCATTTTTGTACAATATTTTTTTCTCCCCTCATGTGTATTCCCCATATTTCTCCCATCACCATAGCACTTGTGACCCATAACCTTGTGCTGTTCCCTCCCTTGTTTTGAAACCTCCCTCTTCCACTCTCCTGCTATATGCCTCAGATCTATGCTAAGTTTGAAAGTTTTGTCTTTTACCTGACTCTTTGTTCAGTTTCCCTATATTCCACTTATAAGAGAAATCATCCATTATTTCTCTTTTTCCTAGTGACTTATTTTACTTAGTATAATCCCTTCCACCTCCATTCATGTTGCTGCAAACGGCATGATTTTCTTTTTTTGATTGCTGAGTAGAATTCCATTGTGTATGTATGCCATGTCTTGATCCAATCATTTTGTTCTGGAGCATTTACTGAAAAGCCATACAAAGTATCCAAGAGCTCTTAAGCAGCTTTTGGTTTAGACTCCATTTGATATAATTTTTCCCTTTTTTTAAAATAAATGACTTCTAGATTTATGGCATTATGGTCAGAGACAGTATTAGGTGTAAATTTGACCTTTGTAGTTTTATTGACAATTGACTTATGTCCCAGCATATGGTCTATTCTTAAAAATGTTCCATATGCTCTTGAAAAAAATGTGTATGCACTTTTGGGTAGATTGTTCTATAATATCTGTTAAGCCTCAGTGTAAGTATCTCATATAACCTTGTGTCAGCTTCCAGCTGACAGTAGATGCAACACTGGGCACAGATTATAGTTGAGCCAGTCAAAAGCTGGGAGTTGTTCTCTTTTCTAGTACAGAGCCTTATCTTGGGGTGTTTGTGCCTGTTGTTAACAGGTGCTTAAATTGGTTAATAAAGTGTTCATTTATTGCCTTGGTTTTAACCCTAGGGAACTGGGTGGCAGGTGTTTTGAACATCTCAGTGTTTTCTATAAGGAGACACAAATGATCCAACATGCCACTCTCCCCCCAAGCAGAAACACCCTGCAGACACACACACACCTGTTAGAACCCCAGCTGTTCTATATTGGGAGCCTCAGGCAAGAGCTACTTATCACTGTGTTCCTGTCATATTACAATAGTGCACCATCTCTCCTAGATATATATTTTGTGTACCCCCTTATCTCATACACTACCAGATCTCCAAGTTCCCCAATGTATGTCCCCCTGAGTCAATTAGGGTAGGGGGACTCTGTATAGCAAATTGTCCTCTCATGGATTCTACCCCAGTAATGCTATAAACACAAGTTAAACTTTCCTACACCTTTCTGCCATATAGTTGGTAGTGATGTGTACTATATTCAACCATTATCCTTTCAGAGGTTATTAACTTTGTTCTACTCAATTTAATTGAGTATAAGGAGGAGGCAAACCCAGTGTCTTCAATCTGCTGACATCTTGTTGGATTCCTTATCTTTTTCATAGCTGAGTAGTATTTCGTTGTGTATATATACACCACCTCTTTATCCACTTGGCAATTGTTGGGCACTTGGTTGTTTCCAGTTCTTCAATGTTTTCCATTTATGATGAATTTATTGGGCCATAATTCCATAGTACGTCAAGGGAGTTTGTACCTCCTGTGTCCAACTCGAGTGCACAGCTCATAGTCTGCTGTGAGCCTCAAGACTTTCTCTGAAATCACAGAAATCTGCTCAGGAGATCCCAGAGCCCAGAAATATGGGGAAAGGAGAGACCAGGAAGATAGATTTAAGGGTACTCAATGGGAATCTCCAGTCAGTAGGACTGGAAGTTGATGGAAAAATGCTCTGTCCTTCCATGCCTTGATAGGACAATTTTGGGGGGGAGTTCTACTCAGTTCCTTAGGAAAGCCCAGTAAGAATGAGGGATAGTTGCTCACAGCAGCACCCCACTACTTCACAAATGTTTTGTTGGCATTTCCCTTTCCCTATTTCACTTTCCAAAATCCACACTTTGGCTTCCCAGAACCACCTTAAAAATAAGTTCCCTACTCTTGAGTACTCTTTGCAGTCTCTATTTTTAGAGATATCCAAATTAAGCAAAATTATATAAATGAAAAAGAGTAAGAAAAATTGGTAAATTTAACAACTGGTTGAAAGTTAGAAATCATTTCTTTTGAAGAATCCCTTTTATTTTTTCTATAAATTATATATTTAAAGTAACAATAAATATTACTACATAAAGTCAATGGCCTTCTCTCAATACCAGTGTTTTCCTAAAAGAAACATCATTTTTTGCAAAGAAGATTGGTGTTTTAAATAGCCCACTAAAACTTATTTTGGCTAATATGTGTTTTCCTTTATATTTGTTCAAAATAGCTGCCCAAGTAATCAAGTTGGCATATGGTACATGGACAGATCCCAGAGATTGGGAATTCCATACTGACAAATTCTTCACATGAAGGACTATTTGGGGACTGGGTAGAGAGCAGTGACTAGCTTTAATTCAGAATTGTACTCACAGTTTTTATAGGCCTGTCATTAGCTGCTCCTTCTTTGACTTGTGGTATCCTACTTTGTCTTGCTGGCCATGAGAATTTCACAACTCTCCTACTCCTGGTTATTTAAAGTCTATATTCTTCCCATTTAATCTGGTCTTAGCATCTCTGTTCAGCCCCTCTGTTTATCCTCTAATATGTTGAGTAGTTATGAGGTTGACTGATACAGGCTGATAGAGCATGGCATAGACTTAGAAGTCTTGGTTTCCAATCCCAGTCGTGCCCCTTCCAAATTATAAGACTTTGGACAACTCATAACTTCTCTGAACTCTATTGCCTCATTTCTTCTTATGAAGACAATTTGGGCGAACATTTTTAGGTTCATAGCAAAATTGAAGAGAAAGGACAAGGATTTCCCATATACCCGTTTTGCCTCCATAAATGCCTTCATTTTCAACACTCCCAATTTGAGTGATCCATTTGTTAAAACTGATAAACACCCCAAGTCCATACTTTACATTATGCATCATTCTTTGTTTTGAACTTTCTATGCATTTTGACAAATGTAAAACGGCATGGATTGGTCATTATACACAAACTTTTCTCACCACCCTAGTATTTCTTCATCTTAAACATGTCAGTAACATGGTCAATTCTGAATCCTCTCAGGGCTTGAGAAAATGAATACTGTTTTACAAACAATAAAGCAAGAAAGTCTATGCAGTATGAATTTTGCAAGTGAAAAACTAAAATTGGACTCAACCTAAATATCTAAATTCAGGAACCCAGATAAATAAATTATGATGTAATCAACATGATCTTTGCAATAATTTAAAATTATGTTGGAGAATGGTTTAATCTAATAGAAAACTAAATGAATGATTGGAAAACAAAATATACAAGTTAATATCACCAGGGACTTGGGGAGAAGATGTAGGAATGGGGAGTTATTGTTTGATGGGCACAGAGTTTCTGCATAGAATGATAAAAAAAGATCTGGAAATGGACAGTCATGAATTTACACTTAACATAGTTAAAATAGTAAGTTTTATATCATTTGTAATTATCACAATAATAATAAAAGACAGTAGCTAGAAGATCAAAACATATTTTTAGCAAAGTCAAAAGCAATTCTCATATGAGGCCATGGTAGTTTCTCACAACTTGCTACTGTTCTAATTATCTGGGGGTTATGTAACTAGATGTTTTAATGAAACATATATTGAATTTTCAGCCCAAAAAGAAAAGTACTTGATTTAAAAAATCTATAAATATGTACAGATGATCCTATTCTTCAAAATTTGTCTACATCATTTACCTTTCTTTCTCTGTGTGTGTGTATATATATGTATACATACATGCTTCATATATATATACATATACATGCTTCCCTGTTTTTAAAAATTTTTCAAAGGTAAATATATGTTACTCCTATCACCAGTATAGTCACAGTTGGGCAGGATTGCTACCCCATATTATCCATCTAATGGTTTTAGCCTGTCATAGTTTAGAAATGCAGTTGCTGAGGAAATCAAAACAATTTTATATGCTAAGATAGAAATGTAATAGACTACATTACTTACTTGAAGCATTTAAATAAGTTCACTCTGTTTAGAGCATTAAGTCTATGAATAACATTGAAAGCAAAGGGCTTGGAATGAGTCTGGGGAGTTAGCAGTAACAAAGGTGTAGCTGACCAAATTTAGGAGTTTAGACTTAGCCTAAGACAACAGCACACCACTAATGACTTTTAAGGCAATGATATGATTATCTTTGCATATTAGAAAAGTATGGTGTTTGCATCATGGCAAATGGACTAGAGAGGAGCACAGCTAGAGGCAGAGAGGGTGATGGACGCTGTTGTACTCACCCAGGCCATCTGGATAGGTGGCCACAGAAGGTGTAACACAGAAGGCCGCAGAAGGTGACTCTGAGGCACCTCTCGAAAGCAGAAACAGAAATGTTGCAGTAGTTGGTATTGATTGGATATGGAGATGAGAACACAAACCTGGCTTAGCCTTGGACAATAGAGAGGAGCAACTGAAGCCTTAAAAATAGATAAGATTTACCAGCAAACAGATACAGAGGAAAGGAATTTAGTCTTTATTGGGGAAAAGGAGTGAGAATGGTGAATATTATAAAATGTTTTCCATAGAAATATCTTTAAAAAATTTGATTACTAAGGGGATGAAGAAATCAGATTATATTTGCAGGATGCCGTGGGATCAAGAGAGAGTCCTTTTACAGGTAAGAGAGATGCATATATTAGTTACACAAGTTGCAAGGCACTGTTAAGAAACAGGAGAGGGGAGGATTAAACAGAAGATCAAATTCCTAGGACACGACAAAAAGACGGGCCCCATATACTGCAAAAGCAAGTCTTAGGCAGAAGGTAGGACAACTTTTTAAAAATAGGAAATAAGGAAGAAAGACTGAAAGGATAAAGGTGAGTCTGGTTTGCATGCCCGGAAACTGAAGACTTTCTTATCAGATGACTTTTCTGGACTCACTGAGTAGGAGGTCGTCTCTAACGACAGTGGGTAGAGGTCAGAGGTCTACAAAATGGTCTCTGTGGAGATCAGATGACATGATTAGGGCAACACCATAGGATTTCTAGGCTATGGAAGGCCAACCGTATAAGGGAAACAAACATTTGTAGTGGAATAATTTGGGATTATTTTTCAATCTCAGGATTCTTGGTTAAAGTGACAATAAGTCAATAGCTCAATTCTTTGAGGTCAATTCTACAGATTGCTAAGTAAAGGACAGTGAAGCAATGGAGATAAGGAGTCAAGTGGAAATTGACCATTCCTGGCATACAATGATGTGCCAGGTGTAAACACGGTACAGAAAAAAAAGTGAGGACAGAAGAGAAATGATGGAGAGAATGAAAATGTCCAGGGAATGGAATTACCAAGAGGTAGAGTTCGTTCTATGTGCTCAGTGTTTCATTTTTTTTTAAAGACTCTTATTTTCATTTTTGTTATCACAAAGGATCTTGATGCAGCTATTCTGCAATATGATCGTGAAAAGTCGACCACAACACTACAACTAAAAGAAGCCACTTGAAATTAAATTCCTTGCTCTAACCTAATACCTAATCATGCACTTGTCTTTCAGATACAGCACCAGAATTAGTCAGTAAAATTTATCCTCTTTCCCCAGGCTCAAGGCCAGTATTACTTTGCACATATAGTCTGTGGATAGTGTATTAGATAAGCTTGAAGATTTATAAATATTCTTATATGTATAATGGCATTATAGCTATGTAGGTCAGTCTCTTTATTTTTAGAACATATCTTCTAAAGTATATGGAGGTGAGCTGCCAGCAAATCTGCAACTTATTTTCAAATGGTTTTGGAAAAAAAGTCTAAAAAATCAATATAGCAAAATGCTAACAACTGCTTGATCTAAGTGGTTCTCAGTGGGGAGGAGGAATGATTTTACTTCCTTGGAGATATCTGGAAATCTTTGGAGACATTTCTAGCTGTCATACATGAGTGACATCGGGTGAATGAAAGCCAGGAATACAGCTAAATCCCCTACACTGCACAGGGAGGTTCACAAAACCAAAAATTATTCAGACCCTAATGTCCCTGGGCCAAGGCTGAGAAACTATGTTCCAAGCAGTAGAAACACCGATGAGCTCGGTGCCAGTGCTGGTCTTTCAACTATCCAAAATACTTCAGACTTTTTAAATTAAATTTGAACTTTGAAATGAAGAACCAAAATATGAAAAGCAAAGAAGGAAGTCAACTTCTTTTGTTGTCAACAGTAAGTTTTTTGGTGATAGTCAAAGGAAGGGCATTATTTTCATTGTTATTAGAGACCATGACATTTTGTTAGTTACCTGGGAACCATTTTTCATCTTCAGTCAATCAAGATGGAAGATTATGTTTATTTAGCACTTGAATTTTTGTGCAAAATGATTTCAAAGAGAGGGCAGGGAGCAATAGGGAGAGTAGATATTTGCCAATCACTTAGTATAACCTGGCATCACCATGGCACTTTTTGTACAAAATCCTGTCTGGCTTGCAGACAGCTGAAAAGAGTTAGGTCTTAGTTGTATAATACAATGACTAATTAGATTCTTTCCTTTTGTCATTTTTTTTAACTCAACGAACTGTCATTAGACACCTACTATGTACCAGATATTATGCTACATCCTACTGAGAGATACTGAATAAAGTGTACTCCTTCATCTCAGGGGGAGATAGACAGTTCAATGCTGAATGATGTGAAATGATCCCTTTTAGAGGAATGGAAAGGTTTCTTTTTGAGTACCAAAGTAGACAGACAACACAGAGAAGACTTTTCAGACCTGGGATTATGAGAAGTTCATCAACTCAAGATGCTAGACAAGAATAGAGTGAATGAGGGGTAAGTGCAGAGAGAAGGGCAGGGCATGGAGCTTAAGACAAGACTACAGGACAATGTGGGTAGGTGGAGAGCATGACAAATATCTAGGGCCTGGAGACAGAATGGAATTTTCTTCAACTTGAGTATGCATCAGAATGTCCTGCTAAGCTTGGTAAATTAATGTTGCCAGGTCCCAGTCCATAGGACCTGACTCAGCAAATCTGTGTGTGGGTGTTGGGGAGGGTGGGGGGAGAAATAACCTGCATTTCTCGAAAGTTCCCAGGTGATGCTGAGGCTGATGCTGCTGGCCCAGAGACTACACTCTGACAACCACTGCCTGCAAGAATATTCAGGTAGTTTGTGTGGGGTTGGAGCTGGAGACATGATCAGGAATTAAAGTAGAGATCATATTAAAGAGTTTAGACTAAATGATATAACCAAGAACAAGCTATCGGAGTGTTTGAATCACTACAACACTTTAATGTTTCGTTTCTCTGAGCCCATGTTTCCCTATCAGTAATAGGAAAAACTAATAAACTATCAAACTACCTATCCCTCTGCATTCTTTTGAGAATAAACCAAGCAACACTGTGTATGTAAATTTTAGGTCATTGTATGCATATTAGGGATAATTAGGAACATAATTTCACTCAAAACTGAAAATGTCATCATTTTCCAGCTAACAAAACTAAGGTGCAACAGGTACACATGGTGCCAACAAAATATCCCAGGCCTGACTCCTTCATGCTCCTCACGTAACACCCTGCCTCTCCCTGCACTCCATTACTGAGGAAGCCTTTCTCAGAATTAAAAAAACTCTCCTTTCCCAGTTATCATCCCAACTTCCTCTTGACCATGACCCACTGAGTGAGGTCAGTGACAAGACTGATTCCTTAGTTTGGAATCTAGTACAATGACTCACTGAAAAGTTACATATCTAACTCAATTGAGCAAGGGCCACTGGTAAAGATGAGGTCAGACTGATTAAGCATATGGACTTGCTGTTCTACTCACTAAACCGTACTTGAGGTCCAAGAACATGGGGAAGTTTGACCTTGAGGTTGCTTCAGTCGGTAACACAAGGGTGAAAGGAGAACTCAGGAGTTTCATTTTTCTGAAACCTCTTTAAAGGAAAGTGAAGGAGCTTAGGAAACTGGCATCTTTTGAGTCTGTCCTGTCATGGGCGGCAGGAAAACTTGCTGATCTTTTGTGTTCTAACATTTGCATATCACTTTATAGTTTTGATTTGCTTTTACTTTTGCTTTCCCATTGAGGTCTCACAGGCAATGTCATTGTCCATTTTACAAGGAGGGTACAATGACTTGCTGAGGATGACACGTCCAGCAGGTGACTGGACTTCCAAAGTTCTGTAATGAATGCTACCAAAATATTTGCGTGAAAAAGTATGGCGTGCGCTAATCATTTTCAACAAACATGGTCATTATAAATATGTGGCATATGAGTATGTTTTGTATGCTTTTATTTCTCTTAGCAATTTCCTCTTAGCAATTCTGCTTGGTAATTTCACCTACCTTTTAAAAATTATTTGTTAGATCTGATTCCATTTATCCAGCTATAATCTGATAATAGAAGTTAGAAAATATTTTGGTTGGAATTATCTTTGAAATATCCTTGAAATAAAATAAAACAGCAAGAATTTATGGACTAGCTAAAGAATATAGAACCAATGGTAAAAACTCTGCCTGATTTAAAAAAAAAATTTGGTTGGTCACAGGATCTATCATGATACTTTCTTTTTAATTAAGAAAAAAAGATTCTGGAGCTTCTTGAAATATTTCCCAATTATACACATATAGGACTTCTGTGACAGCAGGCAGAGTGCAAAAGTGAAGGAAAGAGGGTGACCTTGATCAGCTTCCTCCATGGCCATAATTATCTGGTTCAATAGACTATAAAGGCCTCGAGGTTGGGTGAGATAAGAGTTCAAATTCAGAAAGCACCAGAAGCAGTCTGGGCAACTTACAGTAGTGCCTGAGGTCTGCACAAGGGAGGTACATCACTCTCATTGGATCGTCTGCAGCATTTCTTCCTCCTTCTGGGCTAATAAGCAGCATGCAAGGAAAACCTCTGATGGCCACCATTTTACCTTTGTTAACAGAGAATATACACATATGAATTTATGAAAATCTGGGCTTAACAGAGGATCTGTTTGTCACTTTTTTAAACCCAGAAGTCTTTTTTTTTTTTAAGATTTATTTATTTATGCACACAAGAACTGGGGTACAGGCCAGAGTTCAGGGCAGTGAGAGGATTCACCAGAGACAGAGTGGGGAGCAGAATAGACAGACTGACTGAAACACACTGCTGAGGGGAGCAGCAGGCGAGTCAGGAGAGGTCTGCTACGCCATGTGGGTCCCCTCCCTGGCCGGCAGCAGGGATCGAACTTGTGCTGCAGTGGCTGCGATTTGCTTCGTAGTGCGTTGCTTAACCCACTGCGACACCAGAGAGGCCCCCAGAAGTCTTTTTGAAAAGAAAAGATTACTACTCTTCTTGAAATCATAAGCCTTTGTTGCTGGGACAGAGCATGCAGATCATCTAGGAGAAGACTGAATACTTTACCCAGCCTCACCCAGCCAAGTGGGACTGACTTCTTGACTTCCTGCAAGGGTATTCTCATGATGTTTCTGAAGAAATAAAAGACTCAAATAAGAATAAATGGAGAAACTGAAGGGCATGGGGGAAATGTTCACTATACAGCTGTGTGAAGTAGGCTAACACTATAATACCTATGGTGTTGTACTACTTTGGGGGAAAAAGAAAATGCAGGCTTGCTGGATCAAAAAAAGTTGGGGAGATGTTAGTAGGATTTACATATCCCTGAGGAACACTTAACAGGAATTGCCCTTTTCTTCTTTGAGTTTTTTTTTTAAAGACTTATTTATATATATGTAGAAGCACTGGGGTACAGGCCAGAAGTGCTGGGTGTGAGAGGATCCACCAGAGACAGAGTAGGGAGCAGAACAGGCAGATAGACTGAAGTACACTGCTGAGGGGAGCAGTGGGTGAGGCAGGAAAGGTCTGCTGCACAATGTGGGTCACCTTCCTGGCTGGGAGGCCCCCTCTTTGAGCATTTATTTATCTATTTATTTGTTTATTTCAGATTTTAAAGTGATAATCAGAAAAAAATTAACTCTACAAGAAAGGATTAACAGCAGCCTAGGAAGACCAGAAGTATGGATATAAGTAGCATTAGATTGTAGAATGTGCCACATTGTTCTTGCTCAAATAGTGGGAGAATATATTGATATTTGAGCACGTATCTGACCAGGGCCTTCCTGCAGGGGACTCTTGAGAAGATGGACAAGTGAACACCTACGAACTGACGCATGCATCCTAACACAAACATTGAGGGGCAGGCAGAAGAGAAAGACTCCCTTACTGGGAAAGAGTCAGCTCACTTCCTGCTTCACACTACATGTATGAATATTCTGGAACAGATGCTTTCTGAGGAAACTGAATCTTTATAAACAGATCTCTCATGGCAACTCTATCACATCTTCCTAGCTTGATGGTGTAACTGATGCCTAGATCTAACATAGACCAGGAAAATGAAATTACAGAAATAAGCAGATGAATGGATCAATCAACTACCTTCATTTGCAGAGCAACTCTTACTTGTTCTCCAGGTTCTCCTTTATACAGAATAAGATTCCTAATCCTTAGCACTGTTTTTATGCCTTACATTATCTCTAATCTCCAGAGGACATCATTAGTATTACTGTACCAGAGGTGGTAAAATTGAGACTGAGGGAGTTTGAGTCACCATAGACAATGGGATTAGACCCAGGCCTGTCTGACTGTAAATCTGTGCCCTCTTTGAGGTCACGCCACCTTCTCTGCACCCTGATGGGTCAGGCCTTCACATTGGCACAAGTAGACTGCTGTAGGGAAAGAGGTTAGGGTTAGAGGTCTGTTTTGGGATGCTGTCCAGGCTTGGATGGCTGTCTAAATGATCTCTGCATAGCTCACAGCTCACTCCCATTTTCATGTTGCCTGCCCATAGAAGAGGTTTTTTGGACACAGTTGTTATATTTTGTTCTTTAATGTGTTGACCCTGCTCAACTTAGGAACACTGAAAATCTGCTTAAATTAGAAAAGATGGAACTTGGAACAAAGTCCATTTCAGAAGCAGATTTAGTTAAAGGACAAATGAGAGGTTGAATTTCTGAAATGTAAGCCCACAAGGCAGAGCCTTGACTGTCAAACTCAATTTCCTTTTCATTTCAGTCTCCATCTTACAAATACTTCTCTGTCTTATGAACTAATGTCAGTGACATAGTGAACCTCAGACAACTTCCTTAGGGCTCTTTTAAGAGGACCAACCCTAATGTGGTTTTTATATAGTTAGCTGCTAGGCTCTTTTGTAAGTAAACAACTCAACTTTGACACCGGAAAGTTTGTGGTTGGGTGGGCCTGTGGTTGGAAAAGAAGAAAAGCAGGTTTGAAGGAAACTTTTACATGGGAGATTCAGCTTTGAAAAAGAAAAAAATGGGGTCTCCCTGGTGGCTCAGTGGGTTGAGCACTGCACTGTGAAGCTTCCGCAGCCACTGCAGCATGAGTTCAATCCCCAGCCAGGGAGGGGACCGACATGGTGCAGTAGACCCCTCCTGCCTAGTGTGCTGGGGCTCCCCTCAGCAGTGTACTTCAGTTTATCTGCCTGTTCTGCTCCATACTCTGTCTCTGGTGAATCCTCTCACTTCCCGTGACTCTGGCCTGTACCCCAACTCTTACATGCATAAATAAATAGATCTTTAAAAAAACGAAAAAGGAAAATGAAGCCGATTAAAGTTGCACCAGGTGTAAGCCATCAAGCAGTCTGTGCTGACCACATCTGCAATCCACCCTTCACACTCGCCCTGCATTCTCTTCTTGGCCTTGGGCTAAAGACTGCAGTGGGTGATGTCAGACGACTCATTACCCTGTTTCCTACTGGAATGTAATTGAGAATGTGGCTCACTAAACCACACAAAGAATTCTTGTCAGTTCTCTGATCAGGAAAGTCTGCCCTTCTTGTGACTGGTATGTTTTGTCTCGTGAAGCCTAAGAATCATGTAGCTGAGTCTGTTTGTATTTGTTGCAAGGAAGCTGCCTGACAAGTTTGGGGTCCATTTCTAGTAGAGCATGCTGGGTCTCACTGCATAGTTTGGAGCACCGGTCTTATCCATCTGATCCCTCCTACAATTTCCTTTCCATTTCATTAGGTCTCTTCCTTCATACAAATGATTAATTCGGGGAGTATTGTTTGAAGCTTCCTTAAAATATTCTGGAATAAGTAGGAACAACTCTATACATTTTTCACACAACAGTCTAGGTGTTTACCTAACCTATGGTAGCACCTCTACATTCCCTGCATCCCCTCCATCCTACCTGCCACCTCCCTAGCCCCCATCTTGGCTTTGGGCTAAAGACCTGCAGAGAGTGAGCTCATTGAAGAATTAGCATAGGAATAACCTCTTTGCACTATTTGAGTCTGTCTGTCTGGGCAATTTTTCTGGAATTGGGGAAGGTAGCTGACCCAGGCTGAGCCATCAGATTTTTTTCCTACAGAAATTTGAAATTGGGATTTGGTAAAAGCCATGACCTGCTAGATTGTATTCTTGACCACATTGTTGCTTATCTATAGCACTGATTCTCAACACTAGCTGCCAAATAATGTCACCTGGGAAACTTTTTTTAAAAATTCATTCCAAATTATCAAGGTGAACAGACATGCACTGTATAACCAATAAATTCTGCTCCCATATATAAACAGGTGTACTAAATGGATTTAGTGTCTTTTTTTCAGATGTGTCTTTTTCTTTTTTATTTCTCTCTTAAAGATTTGTTTATTTATGCATACAAGATCTGGGTATAGGCTAGAAATGTGGGGGACAAAGAGGATTCACCAGACACGGAGTAGAGAGCAGAACAGGCAGACTGACTGAAATACACTACTGAGGGGAGCAGTGGGTGAGGCAGGAGGTCTGCTGCACCATGTGGGTCCCCTTCCTTGCTAGGGATCAAACTCGGTGCTGCAGTGGCTGCAGATGCTTCGTAGTGAGGTGCTTAACCCCTTGTGCCACGAAGGAGGCCCCTGTAGTGTCATTTTTTGAAAGAATTTGTGACTGAAGAATATGAGAGCAACCCTTTAATGGCCCATTTCTTACTGAAAATTATTGCATTGGAAGCATGTAAAAATTGAACAACTGTCTATTCATTTAAATCCCAGCCATCTGTATGTGAACAGGTAGCATTCTGAATGAATTGAAGGACTTTTCACTATTAATGGATTTCATTTTCTGGCTGCTTTACTAGGTTTCACCCTAATAATAAATTTATGTATTTACCATACATCTGGGGGAATATATGTATAAGGCCTTCTGGTAGGTGCTAGGGAGAAGACAGGGGTGGGGAGGTGGGGGGGGGGTGGAAGGGTATGCAGATGGGTCTGATTCTAGGGAGGCAGCTGACAAAGAATTTGACACAGGCTCTATGGTCACGCACTCGGGATATAACAACAAGGAGACACCAGAACCTTGCTTCAGTCAGTACCAGTGGGTTTTGTTTATCCTGCTTTATGTAATTTATTATCCTTTCCATTTGTGGAAATAATCAAGGGCTGGTTAAAGTGGCATTCAAATAATGACCACAAAGAGGCTAGAGGCAACCAGCTTCCAAGAACAGTCTCATTTGAATCTTGATAAAACCATTCAGATACTTTGCATATTCTAATTCCCATTTGAATTTCTCTCTCAGCACCAATTTTCTCAGTTGGCCTTTCTTGCCCTTCTTTCTCACTATTTATCTACCTCTGAAAATAACAAAGGAATGGAATGGGAAATGGAAAATAGCTCTGTTGGAAAAACTCACCTGCCTAAATGTGAATGTTCAATGCATTTAGAAATAGTCTATACAATTTCTGACACTCTCAGATATCCCTAACAGCAAGTACAATTGACAGAGTTTCAGGATGGGGAGGAAAAATAGCACAATACTTAATATTTATTGGGTGCTGACATGCCAGTAAATTCTGCTGAAAGTTTAGGTGCTGCATCTTATTTAATTCTCAGAACAACCTTTGAGTCACTCTAGCTTCTCTGTGTTACAGAAGAGCAAACCGAGAGCCTTAGAGAGGTGAAGGAACAGGCCCAAGATCATGAGGTCTTTTGTGGTGGAGAATGGGCCCAGTTCCTGTATACCAAAATGTGAAGAGCTTGTTGTTGATAGTTGCCACATGTGTGGTCCTCCAGGCAATGCCACACAGTGGGAATACTCAGTTTTGCTGAATGAATGAATAAATAAATGAATGGCTACCTGGGTAAAAAAGATATCTTTAGTAGATGGGTAGAAAATCACACGGCAATGGATAAGGCCCCTATACCGTGGATTCTGGGCTTGAGTTCCATGTGGCACAGAGGTGTCGTCTTTCAGCAATGACAGGTGGAACAAAAATAGTGTCCCATGACCCAGAGGAGCTAGAAGCTACCTTTGGCTCTTCTGTTTTGTGACCTTGGGTTTACCATCTCTATACCTTTCTGAACTTCAGGTGACTTTTCTAAAAAATGAGGCTCCTATGAGTACCTTTGAGTACTTTTCCAAATCTAATAACCTGTCATTAACAAGAATTTTACATCAGATAAATTTCTCTACTGGAAGAACCATGCCAAGGACAAATCACAATGGTTTCAAGAGTTGTAGAAATGAAACATTCTTATTTTTCATTCATTATTTGGTTCTGCTCCCTCTATCTCCTTAGACTCTTTGTGTTCTTTGCTTTTCATTTGCTATTTTCCATCTTTCAACTTCCAGTTTTGAAACAATTGTTGACTTGCCAGAAAAGTTAGGAAAATAACAAGGGAGAATTCTTGAACATCCATCACCTAATTTTCCCAAATCTTACCATTTTTCCTTCCACAGTGAAATGATGCCTATTATCTGCTCTATAGTCATCAAGGGTACCAATTGCCTCACTAATTTTCTTTTGCTGGGTCAGAGTCCAGTCCAAAATTACATGCAGCACACCAGTGTCTTGTTTTGTTGGTCTCTTTTGTTTTGGAACAAAGCCTCGTACTCTTTGTTTTTAGGGCTTTTGACCCATGAGTGGAGTACTGCCAGGGTGTTTTTTAGAATGTCCTTCAATTAGTTTTTGTCTGATTTTGATTAAATTCAAGTGATGCACTTTTACCAAAGAAGTAACTTTGTTTCCTTCCTGAGTGCCTCTTAGGAAATACATGGTGTCAATTAGTTGTTGTATTACCCATGAGCTACCTTTGATTACTTAGCCTCTGAATTCTTTTATATATATATATATATATATCTATTTAAATATTTATTTATTTATGCATACAAGAGCTGGGGTACAGGCCAGAGGTGTGGGGGATGAGAGGATTCACCACAGAGAGCTGGGAGCAGAACAGGCAGACTGACTGAAGCACACTGCTGAGGGGAGCAGTGGGCACAGCAGGAGAGGTCTGCCGCGACATGTGGGTCCCCTCCCTGGCTAGAGGCAGGGATGGAACTCGTGCTGCAGTGGCTGCGGTCTGCTCCACAGTGCGTTGCCCAACCCACTGCACCACCAGGGAGGCCCTGAATTCTTTTATAGTCTAGAGATTTTATCTGAGACATGCAGTAGTAATAGTACTTGCCTCACAGGTGGTTGTTGTGATAATTAAATGGAAAAAATAGCATATAAAACTTTTAGCACAATTGTTTTGTTATAACAGGACTTCATAATATCATTATAGCATTGTCCTTTCATTTTTTAAAAGCATATAACAACTAGGAAACTGTTTAGATAAAAATGGGTATTGCTGATGGAAATAGATCTGGGGCAAAGACAGATGTATATTCTTCCTGCCTTTGCATTTGCTGCTGTTCCCTAAAGTCAAGAGAATTCCAGGAGGCCCAGAAGGATCACAGCCCTCAATGTTCCTCTGTAAGGGCAGAGCATGTAAGTGAAGTGTCATTGGCGTGTTAGACTATTGTACACTCAGTCGCAGGGGACATGTCTATTCAGCCCTGGATCTGGTCTATAAGATGCCATAACCTTTTCAAGGCCATGAGATTTTAATAGAATTTAAAGTGAAGTTACTGGATAATATGGTTTTGCCTGGGCAAAACCTACAATTAATGTATAAATCTGGGTTTTATAAGTAACGTCTGCATAGGATGTTTGCTTATTTAACTGCAGACTGATGGACAAGCAAGCATTCTGCAATTTATTTCTATTAGTCTGAATAGGCATTCGAATGAGTTACTGAGCTAATATATCCTGGTGCTTTTTTCTAAAGACCATTCTTTATTAGAAATCTTGGCTTTGTTTTGTCAATTAGCTTTCCTCTGTCCAGATTTCCTCTCTGAAGAACAAACTGTCAAAACCCAGAGCAGTATTTCATTGCACAGGGAAGGACTTGTGCCTGCTCAGGCCCTTAGTCTCCTCCAGTTGCACTCTCTTCTAAGTCAAATGTAGAGCCATATTACCAGACCAGTTGCAGAGTGCATGATGCACACACATATAGTTACTATATTTCTAGAACTAAGGAAAAGCCTCTGTGGCAAAGGAGAAAGAGATGTCAGATCCCTTTTCCTGTCAAATTCTAGTCTCATTTTCCTAAAGATAGCACAAGGTGCCAGAAGTGGGGAAAGGAAGTTTACATAAAGAGCTGTTGATTCAGAAGATGTAGATTTACTTTCCCTTTTTTCTTTACTCTAGGGTTATCTCTGTAGTGCTATTTTCCCCTTTCTCCTACCTCTGCAACACTCCCCCAAATGATGGTGATAGTTCAAGTGAGGCATGAAGGTGGCCTTCATTGGTGGGGTGGAGGGTTTGAGGAGGAGCTGATAAGCAGTAGGTTCAAACCAAAGGTGTACTTTTAAGTTAGAGCTGATAGGACTTGCTAACAGATTAGTTGAGGGATGTGAGAGATATTAATGGTAACTCCAAATTGTGGGCTTGAGCAGCTAGATGGGTGCTCGTATCATTTGCTGACGTAGGACACCCAGATAGAGGAATAAATCTGGGGTGTGGGCAACTCAAGCATTTGATTTGGGGCATGCTATGTTAGAAATGCCTATTAATGAGCTAAGGAGATGCCTAGTAAGCCGTCTGGATATACAATATGGAAATTAAGGTAGAGTATGAAATGAACATGGGATTTTATGTGATACATTTGGAATTATAATGTTATATAAGATTTAGACGATTATTTAAATTCTCTAATCCCCATTTTCTATAGCTGTCAATTATAAATTACATTTCCCACGTTCAGTTATTCATTTATTTTTGTAATATACCACTGCAAGATTTAGTAGTTTAACGCAAGAATTATTTATTACTGTTTTATGACTGTTTGGGGCTGGGGCTCAGCTAGGTGGTTCTGCTAGTTATGCTTGAATGTCTCATGCATGTGCCGGGACCTTGACTGGGACTGCAATAATTAGATGGCCTTTCTTCCTCCAGAACTTCTTTTCATGTGGCCTCTCATCATTGAGTGATTTAGCGTGAGCTTTTTACAAGGCAGCGAGATCTCCAGAGGACAAATCCAGACAGAGTTCAAGTAGTCACCCGGCTTCTGTATGTATCATGCCTATAATGTCCCTTTGGCCACATCAAGTCATATGGACAAATGGAGTCAAATGGGAAGGGGCAGACTAGCATGTGAATAGTGGGAGGCATAATTTATTGGGGACACCATGTAAGAGTTCACCACAGACAACCTGACCAGGTTTTTATTGAGATTTAAGAAATTGTCTGACACTGGGAAGATTATAAATACTAGATATTATTATTAAAACATAGTAATCATCAAAATCAATCTCTAAGACACATAGACATTATTCCTATTTTACTAATAAATGTATGGGGGAAGAAAATTAACCAGCTTGCTTTATTATATACTTCTACAGAAGTAGAACTACAGCTCTTTGTCCCTTGTGCTCAATTATGCTCCTTAATAAGTTTTCTGTGATTATTCAAAATTTAGCAAAGATGTCATCTAATGGTGTCATTTTGGAAAAGTAAAAATTCTTTTATAGTCTTATTGAAAATGGGTTTGAAACTAAAATAAAAAATCTGAACATATACATCCTGCCAAAGGGTTTTTTTTTTAATTGCTGACTTTTGTGATTTTTAACCTAAGTATATTATAGGATGTATCTCTAACTATAAATCTCTTACTATTTTATTTTTAAAATATATTTTCCTACCAGTCATACCAAAGTAACTATAAATATTTCAACAGTAAAAGGACACTTGTGCTTTACCCATAGCTCTTCTCCTATGCAAAAACACACAAAGCAAAGCATTGTTTAGCAGACACATGGGGATGTGGAGGTGGAATCTATATGTTTATTCCATTCTGGGCACTAGAATCTTGGCTGTAATAGCTACATACAGAAGTCACCACCCCAGATATCTCTGTATAGCAATGTCCAGAAAGATTCTGAAATTTAGAACTTTTTAAGGATGACAAAGGGTTTTTTGAGAATGATTATGCTTACACTATAAATGCATATATATGCATATACACACACCAAGCATTTTCATACAACATAGATGTTGTAGGGTGAAAATGTTTACCAGTGGCATTTACTATTTCTTTTTATGGGATTTGTAGATTCTGTCTGGATGCTAGCCTCATATCCCAGGCTGACTTATACTAAGGGACTACTTCTTTGGGGGCCATTATTCATTACTGCAGAGTATTTCTAGTCTGTGTTTCAAAATGATTTTCAAGATGTCATCTCCTTGTTATACTAGTAATGTTCTGTTTCCCTGTCCTTGTAGTTCTACCTGATCTTCTGCTTCCTATGTATGCGCCTGCTTGTGTGGCCTTGAAAAGGTAATTTGTTATCTTTCCTTTGACAAGAAAAGTAACTTCCTATTTGGGATAAAACACAAAATGTCCCATTCATAGACAGCTGCTTGATTGTCATAACACATCCTGTGTAACACCTCTGAACACCCTTCCTCATCAAGGTAGCCAAATGTTAAAAAGTAAAACTATCACTATTTGCAGGTGATATGATAATATACATAGAGAACCCTAAAAACTCCATAGAAAAACTAATCCAAATATTCAACCAGTTTAGTAAAGTAACAGTATACGGAATCAATACACAAAAGTCAGTAGCCTTCCTATATACAAATAATCAATCTGAAGAATAATAAATCAAGAAAACCATCTCTTTTATAATTGAAACAACAACAAAAAAATCAAATACCTGGAAATAAACCTAACAAAAAAGGTAAAGGACCTATACGAAGAAAACTACAAAACACCCTTAAAGGAAATAGAAGACACAAATAAATCAAAAGACATTCCCTGCTCATGGATTGGGAGAATTAACATTATTAAAATGACCATCCTACCAAAAGCAACTTACAGATTCAATGCTAGTCCAATAAAAAAAATCTTAATTACATTCTTCAAAGAAATAGAACAAATATTGATGAAATTCATATGGAGCCACAAAAAACCCTTGAATAGCCAAAGCCTTACTGACAAAAACACAGAAGAATGGTGGTATCACACACCCAAACTTCATACTATACTACAAAGCCATAATTATAAAACAGTATGGTAATGGAACAAAAACAGACACACAGACCAATGGAACTGAATAGAAAGCCTAGAAATAAAGTCACACATATATGAACAACTAATCTTTGACAAAGGAGAAAAGAATATCCAACAAAACATGACAGTTTGTTCAATAAATGGTGCTGAGAAAACTGGACCAACATAAGCAAAAGAATGAATCTAGACTATTACCTCACACCATGCACAAAAATCAATTCAAAATGGATACAAGATCTGGACATAAGACCTGAAACCCTAAAATATATAGAAAAAAATATAGGTAAAACACTACAAGACATCTATTTCAGTAACATTTAAAGATGCATCCTCCAAAGAGAGTGAAGGAAAAGATAAACAGCTGGGATTACATCAAACTGAAATCTTCTGTACAACAAAAGAGATATTAACCAAAACAAAGAAACACCCTACTGACTGGGAAAAAAATCTTTGCACTCCATACAGCTGATAAGGGACTGATCACAAAGATATACACAAAGAATGCAGTGACTCAACAAAAACAAAGTAAACAATCTAGTCAAGAAATGGACAGAAGAACTTAAAAGACACTTCTCCAAAGAGGAAATACAAATGGTGGGAGTGCAAACTGGTCCAACCACTGTGGAAAGCTGTATGGAGCTTCCTCAGTCTACTAAAAACAGAGCTACCATATGATCTAGCAATCCCACTCCTAGGGACCTATCCAAAGGACACAAAAACACTGATTCAAAAAAATGCCTGTATACCCTTATGTTTAATGCAGCACTATTTATAATAAGTAAAACCTGGAAACAAATGTCCAAAAGTAGATGACTGGATCAAGAAGATGTGGTATATGTACACAATGGAATACTATTCAGCAATAAAAAATAAACTCACCATTTGCAGCAACATGCATGGAGCTAGAAGGAATTATGCTCAGTGAAATAACTCAGAAGGAAAATAAAAATATTGGATGGTTTCATTTATAGGAGGAATAAAACGGAACAAAATAAGGCATCAGGGGGAAAATACTAACAATAAAAACACAATAAAACAAAACAGACAGACAATTATAAATCAGAGACATTCTGCAGGGGAGGGGAAAAGAGAGGGTTCTGTAAGAGGGAGGGAAGAGGACAGGGGACTGTGTGATGGCACATGGGTGAATTGGTGGTAGACATTCTGTGGGGACTACACTTGATAAAAGAAAGCAACCATTGTACAAAAATGAGCAATGATGTAAAATATAAATAAATTTAATTTTTAGAAAAGGGTATTTCTGTTAAATACCAGTATACATGATATTGTCTAGGTGACAATAATAGGACACAAAATAAATTAGGTATGGATCTATAAAATCACAGAATTCACTTTTCCTTTGCTTACAGAATATTTATACTTCCATAAAAACCTAGTTTATTCTTGATTCAAATAATTTCCTTTCTTTGCTCAATTTAAGGAAATGCATTTCATAATTATTTTTAAATTGGAAAATCACTGGTCAAGAAGATTTTTTTTTTTTCTGGCTCATACAATCCTACTACTAAGTTATACCTTTTCCTAAAGTGAAAGGACATCAGTCATTTTTCAGCGTATCAACATGCAAGAGTACATAGAACGATAAGTAAATATAATCTCAATTATGTTGCAGGAACAAGAAACCCTGAACTTTGGTTATTTAATCAGGCTTAGGTCTTACTCATGCTGCTTTCCAGTGTGGATCATCTGGGACCTCTGGTTCCTCAGGGTCATATGAGGACCCAGGCTGGCAGAGACTCCACCTCAGAATGTAGCAAACTGTGCACCAGTACTTAGAGCTTCTTACCAGAAGTGGCATATTATTTCACTGACTAAACTAATTCTCTCACCAGAACTATGTTTCCAGAAGAAGACCTTGTATATATGTGAATGGTCTCAGAGACTTCCACAGCACTTAAAAATCAACTACCCAAAATCAAGTAGTCTAAAACATTTGAGGAAGAAAAAAAAACTCAAGCTGCCAAAGTAGCAGTGATATGGTCACTCTCTTACACTTATTATATGGTATTTCTAAAAAGTAATAAAAAAGTATCTCTCCAGAGCTTCAAAAACTGCTCATAACATTTGGAATCAAAATATGTTTTCAAAATCTAACTTTACAGGAGTAAAAATTAGAAATATCTAACTAAATAGAGCATACACAATGGATTATGATGCAGTCACCAAAAAATACATTTTGAACTATTCATGGCATAGGAAAATGCTCAAGGTAATGTTAAGTGAAAACTATTGGAGTGCATTAATTTTTCAATATGAATTCACTAAAAGAATGTCAATAGGGGCTTTCTTTGGCTAGTGGAATTAGGATATTTGTTTTCTACTTTTATTCCTTCCATATTTTCTAAAATAAATATAGAAAATTTTAAAGAAAAATACAACTAAATTGAAAATATATACATTTCTTTTTCATCATTTTATTGGAATACAATTTATATGACTTAAAATCCACTCATTTAAACTTACATTTATATGAATTCTAGCAAATATATAGTCATGCAACTATCACCATAATTAAAATTTATAATATGGCCAATTCAATAGAAAATATCCCTCAAGTCACTTTGTGGTAGTCTCCCCCAACTTCCTCTACCCCTCAGCACCTCAATCTGTTTTCTGCTACTATATAATTTTGTATTTACCACTAATTTCATATGAATTGAATTATATAATATGTAGTCGTTCATGTCCATTTTCTGTGAGGACAACTGTTATTTCATACACCAGTTCATTCTCTCTTTCTCTCTTTTTTTTTTTTTACCAAGTAATGTACTATAATATGGAAATATCACATTTTGTTTGCCCATTCATTAGTTGATGGGTATTTAAATTGTTTCCATATTTGAGCATATTCCAGTATATGAATAATACTGCTGTGAACACTTACATCAAATTCTTTGCTTGGACATATACTTTTAGTTCCCTTAAATAGATACCAAGGAGTGTAATTGCTAGATCATAAGGAAAAGGTAAGTTTAGTTTTTTTAAGAAATTACCAACAAATTTTCCCACTTGTCTACCATTTTGCATTATCAGCAGCAACATAAGAGGATTCAAGTTTCCTCATGTTCTTGTCAAAACTTGGAATTTTTGATCTTTCATTTTAGCTATTCTAATGGATGAAAATTATATAGTGCTTGTGAAATTCACTAATAAGCATTTAGTAGACAATTAACACTATAAGCTCTGCTCACATATACTGGAAACTAGGGCTGGGGTTTCCATCATCATAGGCCTCTAGCATTCTAGGCAAAGGTAAGGTTAGTCTTCATCAACAACCAAAAAACTTCCTCTCCTTGTTACTATAGACTTAAGCCAAGTAAGTTTCTTACAGTAACACAACATATGTAATCAACCCACATATAAACTGACTAAAGTAGATATTTGCCTCTTGAAAATGTGTGTGTTGGGGGGTGGGGGAATAGGATGGAATTTTATGTTGTGAAATCTTCTCTTTTGCATTAAAGCTAATTAGAGAACAGTCATGTCACTGAATTTCTGTGTGGGTTTTTTTTTTTTTTCCTTTTTTGGTTTGACAAGACAAAGTGTGGGTTGAGTTTATAATTATTTTTTGATAACTCCAAGGACAGGAAGCAACTGCTATAGTTATCATAAAATCTTTTAACCTGAGATGAGACTAGAGACATAGGATAGTTACATCTAAACAAGGAAAAGGAGCAAATGTGTGTGTGAGGTTTATATTCAGTGGATGGGGAATTTTCTGCAGTGTTATTCACGAACATTGTGCTAGAATCAAATTTTTCTAGGTTCAAATTTAGGTCTTCCATTTATCAGCTGCATGACCTCAAATGAGTCATGTAGTATTTTCCATTTCCTCATCTGTAAAATGAATATAATTATAACTGACCTACCTACTGAATGGCAACCTGGTATACAGGCAGAACGGTAGAACCCTATTTATACTGCACTTCATATTATTCGTACATAGTACATTTGTACTTTTCATTTCATCTTTTATTTTATATGATGAACAAATAACCAGAGGTAGAAAAGAGTAGTTTTTCTCTCCATTTACACAGGACAAAACTGCAACACAGACATTTGAAATCAGTGAATTTCTTACAAAAAAAACCCCAAAAAACACTTCTAATTCCCTGGCCAGTAGATTATTATTTTGTATTAAAATTCTTGTATGTTATACATTCTGCTATAATTCTTAATGCTTTAATTGGAATGCAGTGGATACACATTAAATTCTCTTATGTATTGTCGATAGTGGCTTTTGCGCTGAGGGGCAGAAATGTGCCATTATAAGAAAGACCACATGGCCCCCAAAGCCTAAAATATTTACTGTAAGGACTTACACATACACTCTCACAAACACACACACACACATACCCATACTACACAGCAATTGCATACCAAGGAGTCATATAGGAAAGTCATAATTTTTTAAAGAAATCACCAACCTGTTTTCCCACATGTTTGACAGTCCATGTCTATATACATATATATGAAAATGTTTGCTAATCTCTTCTTTAAGTACTTTTTGCATATATTAACTCATTTAATTCTCTTAATTATCTTATGAGGCAGGTTTTGTTAGTAGCCCCACTTGCAGTTGAGGAAGCTAAGCCATGGAAATGTAGAGTAACTAGATCAAGGTCAACTAGCAAGTAAATAGAGGAGCTGAGGCTTCCCCCCAGGTAGTCTGCGTTTAAAACTGATGCTCTTAATCTCTTTTGTATAGACTTCTCTTTCTCCCAGTTCATTCAGTCAACAAATATTCATTAAGCAACAACCAGCAGTCAGGTATCTTTCTAAGGGTTGGGGATAATGTAAAATTAACTGGCATGGAACACACCATCCAGTGCAGGGAGAAAGATAATTAACAAGTAACCAAATAAATGAGTAAGATTGTTTCAGAGAGTGAGGAAGGCCATGAAAATAGTGACAAGGAAAAACAAGTGAGTAGAATGGGAGAGTGCAGGAGAGAAGTTGCCAGAAATTGACTGTGTGTGTTGAACATATTTTGACTAGGATCTTCCTCAAGACAAGGCCCTTGTTTATTCTTATTTGCCTCTCCAGTCCCTAAAAACCATATGATATCATATACATGATCCTTCCTCCATCCTCCTTCCTGTGGGTCTTTGCCTGCTTCTCCATCTGACTTCATAACCCATTGTTCGCATGCCCCTTTTCCCTCACCAAAGAGGAGTCTCTGATGATCTCTCACTCTAGGCCCTGGCAACTCTAGGCCCTTAGAAAGGTACCTAACTGCTGGTTGTTGCTTAATGAATATTTGTTGACTGAATGAACTGGGAGAAAGAGAAGTCTATACAAAAGAGATTAAAAGGGGCCTGTACCAAGACAGCCTTCAAGAATAATGATAATTACACTCTACTGTTGGCCTGGAGTTTCTTAAAAATAACCTTGAAGTTGAGATTTCGGTTACCACTGCAGGCGGTCCATAGTTTTCTCTCCCTTACCTGAGGTAAGGAGAGAAGCCACAGACTTTCTCAACAACAGCTTAAGAACCTGTCCCCTGCATGTCTCTGTAAGCTGCCAGTGGCTCTTTCACTGACACTGCTTCATTTACCTGGTCTAATTGTGGGTCCTTGGGCTCCAACATTAGGAGAGAGAACGTAGGAAGAAGGAAATGACCCAAGTCCCCATAGGTAATCTACACACAGGGTGATTTACACTGTGGCTACTAAAGGTTGATTACAGATTGATACTTTAAATGCACTAGAAACACAGCTTTCCAGGAATGCTTTCGGTGGAAATTCCAAAGTAGCCCTTTGCAAGCATAAGCAAACTCAGAGCCCCTGTGATGCAGAATGGAAGGCATGATGGAATGCCTGGTGAGATCCCAGCATGGGCATTTCCTGCCTTGGCTTCTGGCCTGACCTTGTGCAGCCTTTGCAATTGTACTGGGCAGGCTGACTTCGCGGCACCTGTTCTCAGCAGCAACTGTCCGCGCCAACCCCACCTGGTTCCACTTGGCTTGAAGCCGGCTCTGACAGATTCTGCCTTTACCCTGCTGATGCTCATGCTTGCCTTGTTGGTTTTTCCTTTGTCCTTATCTCCCTTGCTTCCTCTTTGTGTCCCTTTTCATCCTTACTTATACCTATGATTACTAATTTTCACATGTTTGAGAATGTCCTGTTGCCTAAAAGTGTTTTGTTTTGATAGGAAACTTTTTCCAGGCAAAGCAGGGAAAAAATTCTGGAGATTCAAAAGAAAAGAAAAAAAGCTCTTTGCACGTGTCTTAGTTTCCCAGGGCTGCCATAACAAACTGCCACAGATCGGATAGGTTAAATCAAGAGAAATGTATCCTCTCACAGTTCTTGAGGCTGAAAGTCTGAAGTCAAGCATTTGGGGTTGGGTTTGTTTCCCTCTGAAGCTCTTGGGGAGGCTCCTCTTTTCCTTTGCCCCTTCCAGTTTCTGGTGGCTGTGGTTGCCAGCCGTGGACATTCTTTGACATTGCTTGACTGGTTCCTGCTTTGGTCAAGTCTCTGTTGTCACATGGGCCCTGGCACTGTGTAAATACCAGTGTCCAAATTGCCTTCCCCTTTCTCTTATAAAAACACCAGACACTGGACTTAGGACTCAACCAAATCTAGTATGGCCATGTCTGAACTTGATTACATTTGCAAAGATCCCATTTCCAAATAAGGGCACATTCTCAGGTACCTGGAATTAGGACTTAGCCATATCTCTTTGTGGGGGCCACAATTGAACATAGCACAGTGTGTGTTAGCTTTATTAAACAATGTGAGGTTCTGTTTGCTCCAAATTATGCTTCCTTCTGATTTAGGAACTGCACTTTAAAGCTTATATCCAAATGAGGAAGGAATGGATCTGATGAAATGACAAGAGCTGAAAAAGTGGAATTGGTCCCAATACAACCTCTTGATAGTTGTGGATGAATAGAAATGGTTTGTTCCATAATAGCTATAAAATGGTAGTTGTTTTAAGTTACTACATTTTGGGGCAGGTTCACGTGCAGCACTAAATAATGGATATATTCTGGTGTTTCATTTTCATTCATCCAATGAGCATACATTAAAAGATTGCTGTGTGACCTAAACTGTGCTATGTTTTAGGTGTTTATAATGAACATAGATTCTGTCTCCAAAGGTTCCCATTTCCTTCATTTGTACCTTTGGACTTCTTTTCTTTCAAGAGACTCAAATCCCACTCCCCAGTTACTTTCCCAGATCTACCACTGACTTGGATGCTCTCTCACTTGGACTGTTGCAAGAGCTACCTACTGGGTCTCCGTCCAGCCTACTGTTTCTTCCACAACCTTATAGTAAGTTCTCTGAATGTAAATCATATTATGTTTCTCTGAGTAAATCTTTTCACTGGCTTTCTTTCTGATAAGTTCCAAACATCAGCTTTGGGCTCTGACCACTGTATACTTCTTCACCCTAATCTTCCACCATTCCCAACCTCACTCTTTAAGTCTAACCAGTAGACTGAACTAACTAGGAGTTCCTCCATCACTATTCTGTCTTGCAGGAACATGCTTTGTCTTTGTCTACCTGATAATCTGCTATTAATCTTCTTGAACTCAACCATCATATTGTACCACCAACCCCCTCTATTTGCCCCCCAAAGAGTCATCATTCCCCACCTATGTGCCTATTGTAATCATTGGGCACTATTTTTTTTTTTGCTTATATGCCTGGGTCAAATATTTGTTAAACAAGGCCAAGACATTAATTTTATCTGCATATTTCGCTAACAGACATAATCTTTCCACTTAGGAGATACCCAAATGTTCTTTTTAATGAATGCGCAAATAAATTAAGAGATGAATGAAGACTCCACCTAAAGTATCATTATTCATTTCCATATAGTACATATATGCTATCAGGGTACAGAGTGTCTTTATTTCCTAAGGGAAACTTCCACTTAGGAGAGGAAAAAGAGAAAGTATATTAGATAAGGAGTAAAGAAATAGCAGTTGTAATGGTAGATTGGTCATCTGAGAACTAAACGTCAACTACTGTCCAATTTGTGACCTTTATGAATTCTAGAACATAAGGGCCAGTCTGGTTTTTAAAAAAAATTCCATTATTCTTGCTAAATATTTCTGAAAAATAGTAAGGAGGACCTATTTTACCCAACACTTCCTATTCTTATTTCTCTTCCCCAAGTCTCCCCTACCACACACATATGTCATCCCCAGTACCCTGCCCAACCCCCAAAAAAAACCTTCAGTCCAAGAAATTTTACCATTTTTCCTAATTTCTTTTACCTCTCTCCTTCCCAGGTCTTTAGGGCAACTTAACCTTTTAAAATCATTCCTTAGTGGCATTTTTCCCCCATTATATTATCACCAAAACCTAGGAACATGTGTGGTAGAGAAATCTGAGTTTCTTTAAAAGGAGGAGCTAGAGAGAAGATGTTATTAGGAAATAATTGCATTTCCATGAGAGCAAGGAGAGTAAAGCTAGGAGCATTTATAAATTAATACAGCCTGGTAGATTTAATTATCCATCCCTAGTTAGTGTGATCTGACTTATGTCTTATTTTTCTGGTCCATGATGAGGTTTTCCATTGGTCCATAAAAAATGATAAAAATAAACTAGAATGTTTATAAAAACAATGAAGTTTAAAATTGTCTAGTAGTCTATTATTGACCCTTTCTTTAATGAAAACATTGGGATATACATCTTTAAAATATTCTTACTTGTCAAAATAGAGTTTTTCAGCATATGAAAATCCACTGTGTAATTTTTTTTCACTAGTTCATAAACTAATGAAAGATTTCCAGAAGCTGTTTTTACTCTTTGCCCTGTTCCTAATCTGGAGTTCCGGATCCTATGGAATTACAAATGTACTCCAAAGTACTTAAGCCTTGCCAATATCTCAAAGTCTAAAGAAAACTACCATTTCTAAAAATTAGTCTGGAAAGGCTAGTTGGCAAATTTCTGTGCTTGTGATTAAAAAGATAAGACAGTATAGTAACAAGTATTATTTCATGCTGATTAAAAGTACAGATAATGTCCATGGATTTAAAAGAAAGTATTGGAGATTATTGATTAATGCTTGATTTGGAACAATTTCTCAAAAAATTAAATATAGAGTTAGCGTGTGATCCAGAAGTTCCACACTTAGGTATATGAATACCAAAAAGTATTGCAAGCATATATTCATAAAAAAACCTTGTCTATGGATCTTCTAATAGCCTGAAAGTGGAAACAAGCCAGTAACCATCAACTGGTGAATGCATAAGCCAAACATGGTATAGCTATGTGATGAACTACTACTTGGCAATAAAAAAAACAAAACGAAACAAAAATGTGCTGATATAGTCTATAATGTGAATGAATCTTGAAAATAGTATGCTAAGTGAAAGACAGAAAACAATGCATATTGTATGATTTCATTAATAATGCAATGTTTGGGATAGGTAAATCCATAGAGAGATTTCATTGTTTCATTGTTGTGTGATAAAACACATTAGCTAGATAGTGGTGATGCTTGTAACTTTATGAATACACTGTATGGATACTATAAAAAATGGGGGGAAAGCTATATTTGTTCCATGGTGACCTGCACCCATCCTAGACCAGGTAGGTTCATCATTGATTCAAGCAGCTTTCTTGTTGTCTTAGCTGTTCTCATGTTATCTACTGTACTCTACCAATCTCCACCGTACTTTGCTGTACTCCCCCACCACACTTCGGCTGCTGACGTCCCCATGATGCCAGCCTTATATAGCCAGTCTCTTTGCACAGGTGCACCCACCTATACACATGCCCACACCCTGCTTCAGGTGCTGCCATCAGGTATGTGCGAAGGACCGCAGGTGTCTATCATCGACACTAACGGCGGGAGGGTGGAAAACCCGGTAATTTTCATTGACCCTACACATGGGTAGTATTATTTAAAACATATAAGGGAAAATAAATAAGGAAGCACTGCAAAAAGGTATGGAAGACTTGGCTATACCAAGATTAAATCTAAACTAGGAGTCAGTTGCTCTATATCCTGAATTTACCCTCAACATAACATACATTCTCAGAGTTCAAAGGTTCACTCTTCCTTCCTAGGTAACGCCCTATTGCCTCTCTGTGCCAAACCACAAGGAGTTCCAGGAAGAAAGGAGAAAGTGGTTAAATTTCCCTTTGCTACTGGGTCTGAAATCTGCAATGCCTGTTATATGGAACATCAGAGAAAATCTTGTGAGTTTAAGTGCTTGAACTTCTGCCTGTAGCTCTGTCTTCCCTCCCCAGCACTCAGACCTGGTAGGTGGGTCCAGCTTAGGACCCAGCTGAGCTGTTCTCCATCCCCACAATCTCTGCCTGCAGAACTGTGCTGCTGTCAGCTGTTGGTCCCAGACAGTGACACTCAAGTTCAAACTAGAGTTCATTCAGCTTGGCTCCCCCTGAAAGTGTCTGGTATTTCATTCTGTACTGCTCAACCCATATCAAAACATCTTGAAGCCAAGGTGAAGAAACAAGAAATCAAATGAAGAAGTAGATTTTCTTGAAGTTTCATCTCTAAGGGATGCTGGTGTGCTATTTATTCCCTGAAAAAATGTTGATTTACCATCAGGGGAAGGAAAGAGGTGCCTCCTTCAATCAAGGACTATTTGAATTTCCCAGGGTATCTATGATGTCAGAGAATATAGAGGTGGAAGAAGTTTCACAGGGCTTCTGGTGCAATGTCTCCATGATTGCAGGATTCACTTCTAGTACATTCTTGGTTGATGACCGCCAAGCCTCAACTTGCACACATCCACATCTTGGTCAGAGGCTCTCTTTTTACATTGCTGTATACCCTTTTGTGGATGTATACTTTCTGCTTCCAAGTCCATTATCTAATATTCCATCATCAACAAAATCATGTTCAGCCCTCTCATTTTATTTTCACATCAATCCTATAAAAGAGGAATTGTTGCCTCCACTTTACCAGAGGAAACTGAGTGTCAAGGGCATTTGTAAAGTCAGGACTCAATCTCTTAGCTTCTAATAACAAGCACAAGGTTGTTTTCATCCTGACTTGTAACTTTTTAGAGCTTTTAGAGGATGAAGTTCATATGTTACTGCTTTTTGTATAGTACCTTAGTAAATGCACTTTTAGTAAATTCATTTTCCCCAGATAACTGTATTTAGTAAAGTATAGCAATAGTAGAATCAAACAGCTGGATTTGAACTTTGTCTCAACTACCTCTAAGTGTTTGAACTTGGACAAACAGCTTCACCTGCAAACATTTATTTTCTCGCTTAAAAAAATTACATTTTATAAAAAAAATTGTTATAATTTTGATAAACTATGTTATAAACAATTACATTTTATTTGTTATGTTTGCTACAGTTGTCTCCAAAGATGGCCCCTCAATGAGTCACAATTGCTTAGTAGCTGTTGTACAACTTTCTATAAGGCCCATGGTGAGACCAGATGGATCCTGTGACTCCTTTTTGACCATAGAATTGATGAAAGAACTGAGCATCATTTCTAACACTAGGGCATAAGAAATGTTAGCATTTCCTCTTGGTTCCTTTGGAACACTTAGTCTAGGAGACGATTCTGACCACTCTGAGATTGCCAAGCTTTGGGCAAGCTCATGTTGACCTGTGGAGAACGTCTTGGGGAGAAGCGATGCCCAGCCAGACAAGAGTGAAAGAGTCATCATGGATGCCCAGTGCAACTGAGTCACTATATGTCTCCAGCTCCAGCTACTGCTTACAGCAACTGCATAAAACCCCAAAAAGAACTGCTCAGCTGAACCTAATTAACCGACAGAAATATAAGGGGTAATAAAGAATTATTGTTCTAAGTCATTAAGTTTTAGAGTGTTTTGTTAAACACTAATAGAATATATGAGGATAACTATACCTACTTAGAGAAATGGGGTGAAGATTGCATGAGATATATATTCAAGCTTCCAGCAAAGAGGAGACAGTCAGTAGGTCACAAATTATTATCATCATATTTAATTCTAGGCCACATTGAAGTCCTTATTTAAGGTAGCTAGTTCAAGCATTTGGTCCACAGATGTACACTTTGAAACTCTGAGAACAGAGGATTTGCTGTGTAGAAGGGGAATCTACATCAACCAAAAATCCTAAGGAGTTCTGGACTCCTGCCCTTTGTTGTAAGGCTTTTAAATCCATTGTATCTGGTTTTATTGGGCTGGTTTCTGTTTCTTCCAGTTTCAGCCTGTGACTAGGATCTTATCTGCTGTGTTTAGGGTGTTCCTTTGATCCACCAATACAAACTACTTAAAATTAATTACCGTACACAGCTCTGCTAGTTGTCAGCTGGCACAAACTCTACTTTTCTTTCCAAAGTAAAAAAGTTTTTGTTAGCACAGACATTTATTAATCAAAGGACAAGAAGTCTGTTCTGCAATATATCAATCCTAATGCAATCTAAGTGGGAATATTGCCATGTTTTTGAGCACGCACAACTATATAATCATAAATTTGCTCAGGTGTAGTGTTCAACACTTATCCAATTTCACTAAAAAATGAGAGGGCATCAAGACTTATGAAGGATGAGGCAGTTGAGCCCAGCTGAACTAAAGGAGCATTTATTTGTAAATAAGGAAGAATGTTGTAGAAGGTGCCAACTGAATGCTCATATGCTTGACTTTGATAATCCTCTGATAATCTTTTGTGCTGGTTTCCCACTTTAGAATGTTTCCCATTTGAACCTACTGAGGACGAAATTAATATTGGAATTTTCATTCCCATTTCAAAGATGAGGGAACTGAGGCTCGAAGAAGTTAAACAATTTCTGCCAGACTTCTCAACTCAGTCTAAAGACTGGCTCCATGATAATAAAGTGACTTTTCTTAGCCCATCAGTTACCAACTAAGTGTGAAAGAGAACTAGTATTTTAGGAACAGATATATTGGGTAAAATTTTTCATTAAGCTTATTGAATATTTTTATGGTTTTATACAATTTTGTATTTGAAATCCTTGTGATTAGGTAGGCTTTCAAGCTATAGAATATTTTAGAGCACGTGTGCACACACACACACGTGCACACACTCCAGCAGGAAACACTTTATAACCAGGAACATTAATTTTTTGTAGTATGTGTATGTATTCAACCTCAATGAAATAGGTTATAATAGCTTCATGTCTTTTCATGTCAGATTTCACTATCCTATAAGCTTGCAAAACAAAGACTATTTTATAACTTTTCAGATTTTAGAATTGTGGGTAATGGATTGTGGAATTGCATTTAGACTCTGAACATCATCCCCTTTCTTGGTGCTTTCTGCTGTTGGGAACATCACTAGTTGAACTAGCGGGGCTTGTTCTCCAGTTTCTGTAGGAAGGCTGACTAGGAAAAAGAGTTTGCACCTGCTTGTCTGAATACCATAGCTGGCATGCTCTCAAAGGAAGGGCCTTGGCTAAGTTTGAAGTATAGTTCCAAGTTTTAGGGAGACAAGCCAGTGAACTCAGCTAATAACCTCTTTTATCCAAAATCCCTAAGGGTGAGAGGAGAAAAGAAAAAGAAATTAAAATGGAATAGCAGCTTGCTTTCAACTCCATGAGAGTTGATCTTATGATGAAGCCAGAGGCATCTCATCAAGAAAGTCCAAATTTGATGAAGCAATTTTGTTCTGGAAGCCTTAGACTAGTCAGACTGGCAATGAAACCCATTATAAGGTCATCAAGATGGGTTGATAGAAGTGGAATCCATACACTAATATTAAAGGCAGTAATAATTATGATACTACTGCCCATTTTAGTCCCTGCCCATGAGACAAGGGTGGGCCCTTTCCTTTGCCAGAGGAGACAGAGATATTTTCCAAAGATACAAGACTTGGAGCGTTTTCACAACTGGCCTTCTGTTCAGTAGACTTCAAATGGATCAGCGTTAGTTTACTGTCTATCTCTGGTGGTCTCCTCAGTGAAACACATTTTTTTTTTAAGATTTGTTTTTACTTATGCGTACAAGAACTGGAGTGTAGGCCACAGGTGTCAGAGATGAAAGGATTACCAGAGACAGAGTGGGGAGCATCTACTGAAACACAACTTCTGAGGGGAGCAGCAGGCGAGATGGTAGAGGTCTGCTGCGCTGTGTGGGTTAGCGCCCATCCAGGATAGAACTCAGGCTGCAGTGGCTGGTGATAGCTTGATAGTCCTGAGACTTAACCCCTGCACCACCAGGGATGTCCTGAAACACCATTTTGTGTTCAAGGTGACACTCACTGGGGTGGGTAAATGAAGGAAGAGGGGTAAGTGGTAGGGCAGAGGGTGAGCCCAGGAACAAAAGGCCTGATGTCATTCCTCTGCTGTGGTCTGCCTAAAGTTACTGAAAGAACATGCAGACAGTCGCTGCTTTTGCTGACTCATCGTGTGCTGGGAGTTTGGAGAAACTGCCCAGCAAGTAGTGAAAGGGAAAATGTCCCGCTCTGATAATGGAGAAAGGAAATGCATTTTGGACAAAGCTACTTTTCGGTCATCTTTTTAACATTTACACTCTGTTCACATTCATTTCCCTCATACTTTATCCACAATAATCTCGAAATCAGTTATTTGGTATCTTCCTTGTTATGAAGAAAAAATATCAGGGCCTTGAATCTCCTCAGTGCTGACTTCTTTTGCCGAGTGATTCCCTTATCTCTCGTAGCACCTGACTCAATTCAGTGTTTGAAAAGGCTGTGTTTTTTTTTTTTCTTTTTTGAGCACTTCCTGTGTGTGCAGAACTCTGATGACATAGATAACTGGTTTGAATTCCTGGCCTACTGCTTACTTACTGTGTGAATCTCGACAAGTTACTTAACCGTCATGGGATGCAATTTCCTCATATGTAAAATGGTATTAACACATGAGAAGTTTGTTGTGAGAATCAAATGAGGTAAAAAAGAGTGCTTATTACATAGTAGATGCTCAAGAAGGTTTAATTCCTCTACCTGTGAATGGGAACTGGAAGGTGAATAAACCACACTTTTTAGTGCAGGGAAAATACAGAAATGCTATTTTAAATGGTTCAAGGACAGTACAAAGAGAAGAGAAATTCATTAAAATTGTGAAAGGAAGGGTATACATTTGACCTGAGGCCAGATGGACACAGTATAACAGACTGGGAAATGAGAGCTAGGAGATTGAGGAAGTAAAAAATGCCTCTAAGCAGAAAAAAAAAAAAAAAAAAAAAAAAACATGACATGGAGGCAGAAGAGATCTGGGAAGGAGAAATTATACCCAAAGGCCTAGACTTTTCCAATATCAAACAGATGAAAAATATTCTCTCCCATTTTTCCCCCAATTATCCCTTTATTTGTCTAAACAACTGTTCTGATTTGGGACTTGAAAAATAGTCACTAACATCTGTTGTAGCATCTCAGTACATATCCTAGGTGTGAAATGAAATTAGGTGGGAGAGGAGCGTGGGAAGTTGGTTGAAGGGTCTTCAGGGCTCAGAGGACATGAGATGTCTTTAAGTCCTGTCCAGTGAGGAGCCCTGGCAAGCTTCAGGCTGAGGGTCAGAGGTCTCGGGAGATCCATCATCACTGGGCTGGATGGCTGGAGGGGAGAGAAACCTGGGCCAGGCACAGGGACTAGCTAGGGGGGTCATTGCTACTAGTGCAGAATAAGTAAAAATCATACAATTTTCCAAATACAAAACTAAAAATCATGACGTGCAGCCAGAAGAGCTAGTTCAAGTAGCAGGCTCAGGGCTACAAGAGCAATCAGGACTCAGGGCAGCTCTGCCCATGGCCCAGCCCTGGCCCAGGGGCTTGTTCTGTCTGCTCTGGGGACTTGGGCCACCTCCAGTGACACTACTTATCCCTTTCAATATGCAGCGATCCCCAAAAGGAATCACTATGCTGAGCTACAACTAATAAAGTTTCTCTCATCACAGAACTGCCTCCCAGTGGGAGAGGAGCTAACAGGACTGGAGTTTTGAAACAGGTGATGAAACCGGCAAAAGTGGATGAGTGCAACCTATGAAATGTAACTAGCTGCAGAGCCTACCGATAATCAATGCTCTGTGAGGAGAAGTCTGTGGTCAGTGTCGATGATTGTCTTTCTGTCTGAATGTCTGTCTTGACTTGCCTGTCAGCCTTTTCCCTTCCTTTCTTCCAAGAGGTGTGATAAGCCAACTATTTAATTGTCTTGCAGGGTTCAAGAAATGCAGGTAACCGATAACATGTATATAATTTAAAATATGCTACAATAAATTGGGGACTCTACATACATTAAAAGGCCTTCCAGCTGTGGGTCATTTTAGGGAGGAGACGCTTGCCAGTTCACCAGCCCCCTCCAAGTATAACAAAAAGGATTTCCTACTGAACTGACCAAGACTAGCAGAATGTTTCTAAGTCCACACCCCTGGAAACTGCTTTTTCTCTAGTACCTTTGAGTTTTCCTCAGGAGGATAATTCTGCTTCTCTCCTCTCTGAAGGTCAGCCCTGAGTATATAGCAGAAATTGCCTGCAGCTACACTGTTTGCCTTGAAGCACCCTCCAGAATGAAATCAAATGCATGCAGATCAGCTGTCATTTAAGTGACACACACAGGAATGTGGGGTGCCCTGGGAAAGGTGCTTCAAGCTCAGGTGCTGACTGCAAGGCAGACCCCTGGCTTCTGGTTGGAGCGATGGGGGGGAAGCGATAGAGCTGTTGTCTCCCAGGAAAACTGTAGACTTCGTAGCTACGCTTTTTGTGAGCATCGGTCCACCCTGGACTTGGCATGGACTGTCTCAAGATTTGTTTTGTAG
This sequence comes from Galemys pyrenaicus, assembly GCA_019455555.1. Lineage (NCBI taxonomy): Eukaryota > Metazoa > Chordata > Mammalia > Eulipotyphla > Talpidae > Galemys > Galemys pyrenaicus. The sequence continues at coordinate 5,080,475 of JAGFMF010011830.1, read as the reverse complement.
GCCAGTTTTTAAAAGCAACTAAATTGGGAAAGAATTGTATATAAGATGCAGAGATGTGTTGATACAGCTTACTAATAGCAAAGGCCTATCAGCTCTGTACATGTGCACACGCAATCATAAGCACATCAGATTGATACCCACTTCCAACACTGGCCCCCATTTGCCAAATCCCCCTCCCTTTCCCAAAAATCTTCAGCAATCTGGAATGTCCTCCTCATCCTACCTTTTTGTCTTTTAAACTCCTGTTTAGCTTTCTATACTCAATTTAGATCATACTCTTTTGTATCTGCCTTTTTTGCTCCACATGTTTGTAAATTCATTAGATTGTTGCACAGTCTTTTATTTCTCTGAATAAATCATCTTTACCATTCAGTGTATGGAATGACTAAAGCACAGATAATTCAGCTGATGGGCATGTTCTATTCTAACCCAGCTAACTGGTCTGATACCAACTGGGTGTGCTACAATTCAGTTCTGACATAAGCTACCCACTGTTCATGCCAACCTAACAACTAACTATTTATATCTGTAACTACACTATTTACACTGTTAGCTACATTTAACAGGATTCTGGGGGATCCAGACTGAGAAAAATTCTCTGTAAGACTCTTACTTAGGGTCAACTATAATTTGGTGTTCCCCAGACCACCCACTCTTTTGACTGACTGCATGAAAATTTGGAGGTTCCCTCACACCACCCTGACCAGGCTGAATGGATTCACTAATAAAACTCAGAGAACTCAGCAAAGTGCTATATTTAGACAGTTTTGTTAGAAAGGATACACTTTGGGCGAGGTCTGAGGGGCACACAGAGCTTCCATGTCCTGTCTTCACTGAGTCAGGATTTGCCACTCACCCAGCATATCAATGTGTTCTAGAACCATGAAGCACCATTGAGCTTTGGTGTCCAAATTTTTTTTTATTGTTTGTTTTGTTTTGCTTTATTTTTCAATCTCCAGCTCCCTCTATCTAGCTCCCCAGAAGTCAGACAAATCAAAGTCTCCACCCTCTTAGTTAAGAGATTGGTCTTTCTGCTTCCCAGACCCACCCTGAAGCTATCTGACTACAAACCAGGGCATCTCCTTCCCCTCTCCCCACAGACCTCATTAACACAACAAAGATATTCCTATTATTCAGGAAACTCTGAAGGTTTTTAAAGTTCTGTGCCAGGAGCCAAAGATCAGATATATTCTTTATCAGACCACAGACATTTGGTGTTAGGCTATTGTGCTTCTGAACTTTGGCTATGATGGTGAAAGCTGCTCTAATATTCTTATACAGGGCTCTTTGTGGACATATGTTTCATTTTTTCTTGGGTAAATACCTAGGAGAATAATTGCTGGATTGAATGCTAACTTTCTCTGGGCTGTTAACTTTCTCAGGAAATCATGTTAACCCAGTTTTTAAGCACTCATGAAAGACTTGGTTATTTTCCATTTAATGGTCACAAACCTCTTTGGGAGTAAGACTGAGGAATCACTGTTGTAACTCATGCTGTGGTATTGCACAGTGCTTTCTCATGTTCAGCTGACCTCTTGAAGGAATTCTGGCTTTGAGACTGAATCAGGCAGGAAATACAACACAAAATTTTGTCTTTCTATTGGGACATTGAGCAGTCTACTACTCATGCATTCTTCATCTACTGGAGGGAGGGGCAACAGATAAAGGGGAGAGGGAGGGAGTGGAGGAGAGAGAGAGAGAAAGAGAGAGTGAGTGAGAGAGAGAGAGAGAGACTGTTCTGATCTTGTGGCCCACTTTTCATAATGTCTACCTTGTTCTAATACTTCAGCATTTCCATCCATATGGCTACTACCAGATCCTATCTCTGTGATTATTGGGGAACCCAGTGCTATAATAGTACTTCTTACAAAGGAAAGCAGTACTTGAGCTTCTTGATAATGATGGGGTCTCTCTAACCTTGGTAATTTCTCTTACATTGGAAACCAGTGTTCCTCAGGCCATCTGTATTAGTCAGCCAGGACTGCCATAAAAAAAGAGCCATAGCCTCTATGGCTTAGACAACATTATTTTCTCACAGTTTTGGAGGCTGGAAGTTTAGGTCAGTGTGCCAATAGAATTGGTTTCTTTTAACATCTTCCTTCTTGGCTTGCAGATGACTACTTTCTCACTGCGTTCTCACATGAACTTTCCTGTTCATGCAGACACAGAGAGAGAGCTCTGGAGTCTCTTTCTCTTGTTAAAAAGAGACCAGTACTGCCAGATTAGGACCCCACCCTTATGACCTTATTGAACTTTAATTATCTCCTCTTATTTCCAAATTCAATTATATTAAAGTCAGGCATAAATATATGAATAGGAGAGGGCACAATCAGTCTATCACATACTTCCAAGGAGCATTATCAGCTGGTTGGTTTTTTAGTCTTATAAGTAGGCCCCTTCTAGCTGGCTCACTTGTCTGTGCTTAATGATCTCTTCCTCCCTGCCATACTTCTTTTAATATGAGTCATTGCTTTTTTCCAGGCTTCCAAATGCCTTCCTAGGAGCAAATTAGTAAGAGCTGGCTCCTGAGGCCCTTGCTAGGCTATTAAATCCTATGTTGTAAGAAATTGCTCACACTTTGACAAACCCTTCCTTATGCAGCTTTACATTTCACGCTACTCCCCTAGAGATAGTATCTTCATGATCCTCTCCTGGGAGAACTATCCTGATTTCTACTGGAATATGTCACCCAGGTCTTACGGTGACTTACCCTCTCTTTTCTTAGCAGGAACAGAACTTCCCAGTTGAGTCACATTGAGATCTGTCCCTAGTGACTATTGTGTGTGCCAGGAGGAAAGACAAGAAGATGCTTGAGGAAGAAAAGTATTATCTTAGGCTCATTTGAAATGCTATGCAGCATTCATACAAAGAGAGGGGGGATCTTCTATAGTGAACATTCAGGAAGATTGGGGTTCTCAGGGACATCTACCCAAATCTCTCCATCCCAAGTCCTCAGACTCCTACCCCTGATCTATCAGACCTCTGAGTCAGCTTCTCTTAAAGTCTACTTATCTTAAAATTAACAATTAATAACCGACATTATTAATCAATTATATTATGATACTTCCAATATTAACTATATGTTGATATATGTCGATATATAGCATTTTTATTACTTATAAATGAATATAAGGTAATATTAATGTACACTGATTAATAATTGATATATAATATAAATACTAATAAAATTGGTGTGACTAATAGTCAATTATTAATAATTAATGATACAACTGTTTGGCATTCAGCTTACACTGTCCTCTGGGAGAAGGAACTGAGGGTCTCTTTGAATAGTGTCCATGAGTCCCTTTGGTGCTCACATTTATTTTAAATTTGCCACTAAATTTCACAGTCCTTAGAGTCATTTCCCACAAATCTTTCAAATGCTACAGACATTTATAAACTAGTGCTTCCCAAGTCCCTGTTTTCCTTCTCATTTTTGTTTTTTTTTTTTTTAAGATTTATTTATTTATGCATACAAGCACTGGGGTACAGGCCAGAGGTGTGGGGGGGGGTGAGAGGATTCACCACAGAGAG
>JAGFMF010011830.1:5055464-5076728 GCA_019455555.1 Galemys pyrenaicus | reverse complement strand
TCCAAGCCGGCAGCAGGGATCGAACTCGTGCTGCAGTGGCTGAGGCTTGCTTCATAGTGCGTTCCTTAACCCACTGCGCCACCGGGGAGGCCCTGCTTCTCATTTTTGACACCCATTCTCTGCAAATGAGAGTTCTAGCAATGCTGTCACATCACACCAGGAACTGTTATTACCTACCACTACTGACAGGTCCTCATTGTCATCTGGCTACTGAATGAGCCAACTCCAGAATCCTTCATTCGTGGCTGGTTTCCAGAAACACTAGTTAGGTCATGTTGGTTAACACTGTTCTTCAAAACTTCTATATGCTTACTGATATTTACAACTTGTTCTACGGATTCACAAAGGAACAGCATTTTTTTTCCTTTTGGTCTGGGAGGGACAGAGAGTTCAGCTCCTCACAGGGGCTTCACCATGATGTCTGTGACAGTGGGAGCCCCCAAGCCACACCATGAGCCCCTGTGTATAATAGACAATAAAATCCTACTTCCTGTTTACTTCCTAGGCTATCAAATATCACCTTGTGAGAGGTGAGAATTTTTCTGGAGCACACATTTTTCTGGAGACCATTTTTGTTGTGGAGAAGAATTGGGTGTTGTTCAGAGCCATGGGGATGAAAGAATTCACCAGAGACAGAGTGAAGAATAGAAAAGGTGGATTTATTGGAATACACTGCTAAGAGAAGCAGCAGGTGAGACAGGAGAGGTCTGATACACAGTGAACACTATTACAACTTCCAAATATAATTGTGAATATATTTTTTTTGGGTTTTTCTTTGCATATTTGGAAAGTCTTTGATTATGTACATACATGTTAAGAATTGTTGTGACATCTTAATGAGTTGACCTCTTTATACTTTCTAATGTTTCTTACATATCCAGTAATATTCCTTGTTCTGAAGTTCACTTTAATGTTAGTATTACCATTCTAGTTTTATTTGGTGGTGTTTGTATTGTTATATTTCATTATATTCTTTTTTTAATTTAGCATGTTTTCATTTAAAGTAAGTTTCTTATAAACACATATAGTTGGTCCTGATTTTTTTAATCCAAGCTGACAAAGATTTCTTTTTGTTGCAGCATTGAGGCTGTTTACATTTAATGTAATAATTGTGATTGTTAGGTTTAAATTGACCATACTGGGGGCCTCACTGGTGGCCTCAGGGTTTTAAGTCTCAGTGCTATCACCACTAGGGCCTGAATTTGATTCCTGGGGAGGGAGCTGACCCACATGTGGCACCACAGATCTCTCCTGTCTTGCCTGATGCAGTGTATTTCAGTGTTCTGCTCCCCATTCTGTGTCTGGTGAGTCCTCTCAACCCTTCTCCTATATCTCTGGCCTACACCCCAGTTCTTCTAGACAATAACTAACTAAATAACTAACCGTATTGTATTTTTTCCTATTTGTCCCATCTGGCCTGTGTGTCTTTCTTCTTCACTTGCTCCTTTATTTTACTTTATTTTTCATGATCCTGCTTTAGCCTTACTATTGGTTTATTAAATGAATGTCTTTCAATTTTTTGATTGTTATTATTGTTGCTTATCTATCTTAATGGTAGATCTAGGATTTATTATATATGTCATTAGATTATCAAAGTCTACTTTCAAATTTACACATGGATACAAAGTTTCCTATAATATGTTCCACTTAGTCCATGATGTCATTCATTTCAATTCTATATATGGTAGGAACCCTACAACTAAAAAATGAGAAAAATGGCCTTTATATTTACATAGCTTCCCTTTACAATGTTTTTTATTCTTTTCTCATGGCAAATTCTTACTTGGTATCACCTTTTTTCTCCCTGAAGAACTTCCTTTAACATTTTTGTATGAGTTTGCTGGTTTTCCTTTGTGTGAAAATATTATGTATTTTGTCTTTTTGAAACATATTTTCAGTTGGTATAAAGTTCTAGCTTAACTGCTTTGTTTTCTGTTAGTGCTTGAAAGATATCACTTCATTTTCTGCTGCATAATTCCAACCACTTGTATTCTTATTTTGTTTCTATTCTATGATTATTCTCTATCTCTTACTTTCTTTAAATTCACTATATGTGACATATGTGGTTCCCTTCCTTTTATTCTTTTTGAGGTTTGTTGAGACTCTTAGATCTATAGATTTGCATTTTTGTTAAATTTTGGTGGTTTTCAACCTTTATTTCTTCAAACATTTTATGTTTTCCTTCTCACCTCTCTTTGTAGAACTTGATCTATCACATGGAAGGCCACTAAAGCATTAAGCTTGATTGAATGACTCTGCTGATTTTAAAGAGACTCTTTCACCCCACTCATGCTTCATTTTGTATTGTTTCTGCTTTTGCTTCTTTGTGTTCACTCATTTTTTATTTTGTAGTTTCTAATATGCAGTTAAATCCATTCAGTGTAATTTAAAAAAAATTACTTTTTTAATTTCTAGAAGTTCCACTTGGATCCACTCCATTTCACTTTTCTTTCATGACCAAATGGAGTATATATTGAATAACTAGTTTATGATCTCTCCTCCTAATTCAACCTCTGTCATTTCTAGATTTGTTTGTATTTATTGCTATCCTGTTTATGGGTGATATTTTCCTTCTTGTCCCATTCTTAGTGATTTTCTAGCTCATAGACATTCCGTTTTTAATTTTTAAGAACTAGGTATTGTTGCATTCTTTTACATAACTTTGGAATTTATTCTCATGCTGTTATTTGGAAATACTTTGACTTTCAATGCTTTCTCTTAAGTTTTGCAAGGTGGGTTCAAAGAAGCCTTTATTCCAGGGCTAATTTAGCCTCACCAAGAAGCAATATCCTCCAAGGACTAGTGTATGGTTTGGCTTACTCCATGTTTGTTTTTCTTTTTCTAACCTTGTGGCTTTCACTCCACACAAGCACAGGTCAGTTTTCAGCCAAAGATACAAAGGGGCCCTTCTGTGCTCTCTGTGCATTTTCTTCACTTTCGCACTTGACCACACTGATTCTGTTGTTTTGGCCTTCCTGAACCTGATCTCTGTGTCCTCATCTCAGTGGAACTACTGTCCCCTGCTTGTGTTTCCCCTTTTCCTGCATTGCAGTCTGGAAAGTGGGGTAATCATAGAAAAGTCTTACATCATGTGTTTCCCTTTTCTCAGAGACTACCTTTCTGCTTTGCCTTCTGTCCAAAGTCTGCAATTCATTGTTTCATATATTTTGTCTAGTTCTAGTTGTAAATATCGAGAAGGTAATTCCTATTGCAGTTAATAATTCGATACAATCAGAAATATCAAGTATAACATATTAAACATATAACATATAAATGTTAAGTATAACATATTAAAACATTTCTACCACTTTTCCTTAAAGTGGTTTTTCAGTGTATTCAGCATCATTTCAAAATAATTGTGAGGTAAATGTGATCTGTGTGAATGCATATTTGTGTGTATGTATGTATGTATGTGAGTATGTGTGTGATTTTCCTCACTACCTATAAATTGTCAGACCGGGAGTTTAGATGGAGAGGTTCTTGACAGAGAGTTTGGATAGTAAAGGATACGTTGTTATCTGACTCTTTGAGCTGATGAGTAACAGAGTTGGGAGGAAAGAGGATTCCAATGATAAACAGATCAGACAGTAAACTCAAAGGATTTAATGGAAAAGGAGTAAAGGAAGGCATAATTTTGAGATGTGTGGGCATGACTATGGAATCTAACAAGAATTCAAGGACTAGTATCAATGAGAAGCAAAAGGAAGACAAAAGGAAATGAGACGGAATGGTGTTCAAAGGTCCTCTGAGAAACGAAAGTTCTGGAAGAGGAGCTATATAACACATGATCTGTGGCTACAGAGGAGCTCAGTCAATGCTGAGGCTGTGAACAGTTCTGGGGAAATGGCTATCACTGGAGGTCTTTATTCACTGAGGTTCTTAGACCCTAAGATGAGGATTTGTATATGAGTAAATTATTGAGAAAGTGCACTCTGGAGTCACATGTAGGAGAATAGGGGAACAACATAAATAAGGAGAGCTTTTAGAGAAGGCAGATTCAAGCAAAATTCCACCCCTAGCTTGCCCAACAGGTTTTTCTGAAGTGAAATCATATCCCAGATTCGTCACACTCCATGGTTAGTCCCACCTCAAGGCAAGGAAGCTAATGGTTCATCCTATCATATCAATCATTGCCTAATCTCTGGGGAGTGGGGGTGGGTGGGGTAGGGTGGTGTGAACTCCCAGGCACTCCCAGCTCTCTACCTCTGCTGGATGAAGTGAATGGTTTTCTGCAGAAAATTACAGCTGTCAGTCACCAGAAGCAAAAGACATAGAAGCTGGGAAATAGACTTACAGAAACAGTGTCTGGGCATAATACCAATGGTGTCTACCACAAGGATAGAATAAAATAAAGACCCGAATCACACTCCCTATTGAGTTCCCTTTAACACATTTACTAGAAGGTAGAGGGAAAGGCATCCCAGGTGATACAAGTCCTTCTTAGTAGCTCCTTGGGGTATAGAGTAGACACTGGAATGTAGAAAAGGGATCTGGTAAGCAAAGTGAAAATAATTAGGACAGGAGGGATAGATTCAAAATTTTATGCATATTGATTTGGTTCTTGAGTTCATATAGTGATAGTTTGGAAAGCAATATATATCTGTGTATATACATGTAATTAACATTTATTATACTAATAACCATAATATAATAGCATGGATTGTGTGCTTAATGTTACCTCTGTGACTTTAGACCAGCTTCACTAGGACTAATTTCCCATTTATAAAATTCTAAACACCCCAAATTCAAGCTTCCTCTTTCCTACAGGGAACAGTTACTACAAATAACATGCCAAGTGATTGAGATGAAAAGAAATTCCTCTGAATTTTACTTGGCACTTGTAAACATTCACTATTCTTTGTGCTCAAGTTCCAGGTACTGATGAAATAGAAATGGAAAGGTATCCTGATAGTATCTTTAAGGAGTTTAGAGTTTAAGAAGGCATTGCTATTTGTGTTCTGAAGAAATCCTGAATAAAAGTATTATTTCCTGCTTTTTTGAGCATTTTCATGTATTTGATTTCCTCTTTGATATTTGGCACTATTACAGTAGAAAAAATTGAATTATTGGTAAGTCAAGATTCCAAAGCACTGTAATGAGTAGTAAGTTTGCACTGGAAGAAATAGGCCAGGAATCAAGTTTTGAGGGATCATATGAATGACCATATCCATGACACTGATATATAAGGATTAGCTATAATAAGCTGTAGGAAACACCAACTCTAGCATTCAGAAAACTTGCCCAGGCCTCCTGTTAAACCCACTAATGGTCTATCTAAAATCTGGGCTTCCCTACATATACTCACATAGACATCTATAGACCCAATGTAATGTATGTATTAGGATCAGGAGCTCTTTTTTTATTTTTGATGCCACTAATAGAAAATTTATCTCCTATTAACTTAGGCACAAATGGTGATCATAGTCATTCCATAAATATATCGAATGAACGAAAATACTGGAGAAATGGCAAAGGAGCTGCAGACTTGGGGTGTCTCAACCTTGGTCTTTTTTTTTTTTTTTTAAGGTTTGATTTTTTTATTTATGCATACAAGAGCTGGGATACAGGCCAGAGGCATCGGGATGGGGCAGGGGGAGGGATGGTGGTGGAGGTGAGAGGATTCACCAGAGACAGAATGGGGAGCAGAACAGGCAGAGTGACAGAAATACACTGCTGAAGGGAGCAGCAGAGGGTGAGGCAGGAGAGGTCTGCTGCGCCATGTGGGTGAGTGCGTAGTACTCACACTGCGTTAGCTGCGGAAGCCCCACAGTGTAGCGTTCAATCCCTTGTGCCACCAGGGAGGCTGGGTGTTTTCTTTATTGGTACGTTCGGCTTCAGTATTTATATTGGTTTCATTTCTCAGATAGATTTTTTCCCCATCTTAAGAGAAACATAACCTCAATCCTATCTCTAGTTTACTGCTACCAGGGTTTGAAGCTCACTCTTTCTGGTGCCAAGTGAAGAAATGAGAGGGATTTGATTGACCGAATTTGAGTCAGGTGTTCACCTCTTTGTTAATCATGGGCAAAAAGAGAGATTACTCTGATTGGACCTCTTTGGGTTATGTGCTCATGTAGTAGACTATTCTGACTGGGCGTCATTCAGACTGTGCTCACCCTCTGCCAACCAGTGGCATCATGACTGGGTACTGTGAGAGAACAGTTTCCTTTGACCCTTCTGAAGTCAGAAGGAGGAACAATGAAAAGGTTGATGTTTAGGAATATATTCTATAAAATGGTATAACTATCTTTATTTTGAAGTCTCAGAAAGGCCAAGGACTCATTTAGGGTTACAGAGGTAATAAGTGGCAAAGTTGTGTTTGATGAAAGACTGTATTGTATATCTATATGATAGGTTTTAAGATCTCAGACCTGGAGCCTCCCTGGTGGCGCAGTGGGTTGAGCACTGCACTGTGAAGCACCTGTGGCACGGCAGCACAAGTTCAATCCCTGGCCAGGGAGGGGAACCACATGGTGCAGCAAACTTATTCTGCCTCACCTGCTGCTTCTCCCCTCAGCAGTGTATTTCAGTTGATCTCCCTGTTTTTCTCCCAACTCTGATGATGGTGAATCCTCTCACCTCCTGTGACTCTGGCCTGTACCCCAGCTCTTGTATGCATAAAAACTAAATCTTAAAAACAAAAGAAAACATCTCATACCCTAGAATCACACAAACAGGACCCCAAATACCAGCTCTGCTACATATCAGTGTAGTTTGGGTTGAATTATTTTACTTTTTGCCTCTGGTTTCTCAACATAAATATGGGCATATAGTAACTCCTTCATAAGGTAATTGCTGGATTATGGGAGATAGTACATGGAAAGTACTTTGTGCAATGCCAGGAATCATGAAATCAATCACTGCTTAAAAATTTGCTATTATTACTGGCTCGGATTTGAACCAAAGTATGTTTGTTCACAACTACACCTAAGTGGTTTGTGAGTACCAGACCAATGGACTTGAGCAATGGACTGGAATTCCAAGACAAGTCTCAGAAATCAAAGATTCCAGTTGAGTCCAATCATTAGAGGACATTCTGTCTATTTACCTACAGAGCTAATGAAGCCTCCCAATTCAGAATGTTTAAGCCATCTGTGTCCCAAGGTGCTTCTGTCAACTGGCCTATCACTCACTCACTCATTAAATGTTTGTTGAGTACTGTGTTTGTTAGTTATGTATCAAGAGTCACTCCTAGTTTGAAAACCAGAAGGAGATTGAACTCTTGAATGGAAGACCAATAGAGGGAGGAAACATACAATATATATAATCTGACAAGAGTCCCCTTGAGAATAAGCTTGAGGAAATTTGAAAGTTTCTTAGGAATGAGAACTTGAAAATGAGAATTTATGTGTAATTACCATTGTTATTAACTAATGGTGATACTCATTTAAAAGCACAAAATGTACCTTTTGCATTGACCAAAGTACTCATGAACAAATTACAAAGAGAATATTTCTGGTAAAATAGATGATACTAAATGTATTTGTTTGAAAGATGTTTCAGTTGATAACCTGTGAAGAATGCCCATAATTTTTAACCAGAGTTTATTTATAGGTATTAATTAATTATATTAATATTTAATAGATCCATGGATCCTTTCATCCCTAATTTTCAAAGTGCTTTACAACTACTAATTAGTTCCTCCAACAAATTTGAAGTTAACTTTCAGCAAAACTTGCACCAATGCTCGGAATACCTTACTCAGTTTTGGACATAGACCATAGTTTTGTTGCCTGAAGCCTTGGCATGAGGAGGAGCCAATTTTCAAATTGTACCCAGAAGGAAACCCAACAGAGGGAAACTCTTCAGATTCTGTCAAAGGAAGAAATTCAGGGTATGTGGGAGGCCATAAATAGTGGTGTCATTTACAGCTGGCATGACATGGTGGATAAATCAAAATCTATGTGGAGTTACAGGAAAATATTCTCTGGAGTCCCTAAAATGCCCAATATCAGTTTTCACAACAGGAGGGAGTTGGTCTTCTCAGTGATTCAAATCCACCCAGTGTTCACACTTGGAGTGGGCACAAGAACCCAGTTACTAGACCGCCAATAATGATTCTACCAGCACTTGGTGTCCTAAAGTCCTTTACTCTCTGAGTCCTAGTGTCCTTTACTCTCTGAGTCTTTATTTCTTCATCTACAAAATTAGTTTGGAGTTATTTGGAGCTGTATGTCACAAACGAGCAGCCTGCACGACAGCATTGGCTAGTAGCTGTGTTTTCTTTGGCTCCCCACAGTGTTTTTGTAAAATGCACTTCTGGTTTGCTTCACTCTCCCCTCCCCCATTCCTTGTTACCTTATACCTGGTCTTTCTCACTTATTTATGTCACTTTCCTGGCCCCTGTAGGCACTTGAGGTTGTAATGTCTGAGCAAGATGATTTCTGATGCTGCCTGATGCCCAGTACCCAAACTAGGTCCTCAGAGGTTACTAAGCTTCACTAATCAGGTATGAGAATTACAGAGCTATGAAGCTCTAAGGGGGTTTTGCTTTTTTTTTTTACTTCATACTTTCCAGATGCTTCCATCTGAGCGCTGATGACATAATCTCTTAGGCCTCTTCCTATAAATCTCTGAAAGTAAGAGAATTACCTTTTGTATTTCCTGGTCATAGCAAGCAATATCACACAACTTAGATCCCTGACTTATTTTCTAATTACCTCTCCTTGACTTTTAAAGACCAGCTAAGGGAAATCACCTACTTGGCAAAGAAAGTTTTGTTGGGAACAAGATTTAAATTAATGGTGAGAAAGAGAGAGGTGGGAAAGAAAAAGTAATTGATATGGGAGACTTTCTTCTCCACTCCCTCCTCTCCCCCCTAGCAAATTTAAGTTAGAATCAAATCTTAAAAGCAGAAAATAATTCATGGGATTATCTTTTGTAGATTCCCAAGCTTCTTGACTCTGGCAGCTCTAGTTCTTAAGCATGCTGTTGAGGTTGAGTTGGTTTCATTTAGCTCTCTGGCAGGGCTCCCTCTCTGAAGAGAATTTGTTCATGTTGACCTGAGGGCACACAGCTGCCATGGGCCCCTGGGACACAGGCTCTCTGTACAATATAACCCTGTGTTGTAGAAACTTCCCCACACATGTCCGCACATAGGAGTTCTGTCATTAAATTGGTCTTGGTCATGGGGTGGAATGCACCAAGGGTGGGGAAAATAACTTCTTTTTCAAAAGCTTTCTTTTTATAAGCTTTGCTCCCCTGACAACTTGGAATTTTCTGTTGTAGCTAAAAAAACATATCTCTCTTAAACACATCCCAGGCATTTGTGTGTCCTCGACAATTTGTTGGTCAAACTGATAACCGAGGCAAGAGTCTGAAAGGACCCAACTGCATATTAAAATCAAGAAGCAGATCCCATGAGCTATATAATAATTGTTGTTTAGAAACTTTCCTTTCTTAAATAGTAAGTTGTCTACCTGATAATTAAAACTAATCATGTTCACTGTGGAAATCAAGGAAATAAATAACAATCACCTATGACCTCCCCTTCAAAGATTTATTTTAGCACATTTTCTGGAGTGTCTCCTGTACATAGGAATAGCTTTTTTAATGTCATTGAGATCATACCTGTCTCATCTCTTAAAGTCATGCTTTTCTTTTTTCCAGGACATTATGAAATTTTTCTCAGGGAAGATAGAAGTCCTATGTCATTTAATTTATTTATAATGATTTTCAATGGTTTAGGGGAAATGAGGACATTTGTCCAGAACAACAGAGAAGAGAGTCAATACGTCTTTAAAAATGCCACAGGTTATAGCTTTACTGTACATAGCTGTGGAAGCAAAAATAAAATCTCAAACTCTTGTTCACATATCTCTTAGATATGATTTCTAGCCATCTGTTCAGATTCACTGTTAATGAAAAATACTTAGGGAAAGAATGAGTTTTCTATTCCTGTTATTAAATCCTAACCATCCTCTGGGATTTCACTTTGAACCACTAGATTTTAAAGCAGTCTCAGGAGAGGTCCTGTTATGCCCCACATCTTAGGATTTTGTTCTGGGACTATGAACAAGTGTTTTTTATAGAGGGAGGGAGAGAGAGAGAGTGAGAGTGAGAGAGGGAGGAAAGGAGAGAGGGAGGAAGAAAGAGGGTATACTAAGGAAAGGAGAACAGAAAAGTGTTTTTAGTGTTGAAATTAAATGAAAAAATTATGCTAAAGTGACCATATGTTCAGCCTCAAGCTTTAAACAGATTGTATAGCACCATCTAGAAAACACAGCTTCACAAGAGAGTCAGTACCCCATAAACACAGTTTGTTATTTCCATTTTCAAGGTGAACACTCTAGGATGAATAGTTGAAGACTTTGACAAAGTGGAAGAACAGCAATACTAGGGGTCACGTCTCTTGCTCTGCTCAGCTGACCCCCAATCCAGATACAGAATGTACAGAAACCTGAAGCAGCCACACCAGGCAACCCTCATGGCTGCAGTGGGTCCAGGGCCCTTTGTTTTGACTCAGACATGTGTGAGGACCACACTGGCGATGGTCTTTCCCCAGATGAACCCCCTTGAGCCCTAAGCAATTTAGAGAAGAAAGAAAGTGAAATGCAGAGCAGGTTCATGAGGAGTAAGGACAGTATGTCCCCTTTCCCAGACTAATGACATCTCTCAAAATTCTTTCATCTAATTTACCCAGGCCTTGAAAAACAAGTGATTTGTCTGACAGCAGGCATTTACTAATAAATATGGGGTTAATGCTTACAATTTTTGCTGAAATGTGAACATAACCTGTGCTCCACGCCAAGAAGAGGGCTGACCCTTTTCAGTTCCTCGATGAATCACCTTTGGTCCCCACTCTTCAGGAAGTGGCATTGCTACTTGTGTCCTGTTTTAGTTGCCAAGTCAGACTGAGGGAGGGCCCCCACCTGCCTGACGCTTGAGACTCGTCCACTGCCTGACTGGCCCCACTCCTGGTATGTGGAATGCTATGGAACCTGGACCTCACTGTCTCAGGTAGGTCCCAGCAGCCCCTGTCCATTGTCCCGTCAGGCTAAGAGCCATGTATCCTACTGCACATCTGAACCCGGAGATGTACTAATCTAGGGTTCTTCTGGAAACTGCCCCCCACAGAATTTATTTATTGAGATAATATATTTACCCAGAAGATAAAAAATATTTTTACTTGTTTTTTTCTTATCACAAAAACAAAATCTGTTCATTGTAGACTATTTGGAAAATAAAGATATGTACCAGGAGGAAAGAAAAATCCACCCACTTACTAGAGATAACTAGTGTCAACACTTAATATCAATTTTTTTACACATTATTTGTGAGTATTATGCATAATGCCCATTACTTTATACCCTATATTTTAGACATAATATATGATGAGCATCCTTTCGTGTCATTAAATATTCATTCCTCAAAAACAGCATGTTCTAACAGTGCCAGGGGCTGCCTTCCGGTGACACCGGCTCCCAAAGGAGTGTCCACTTACTGGCACAGCTTGAATTATGAGGAAACCTACTAAGCGTTCTCCTAAGATATGTCCAGGCACCTCAAAATAGTCACAGAAGATAATTTTACAGTTAGACACAATAACTATTTTAAAGGCTATCCACTGCTTCTTATAAGAAACTTCCTGCAGCAGAAAGTTAGAGCAAATGTGAAAGAGGCTGAAATCACCACACAGGATAGAAGGGCTGAGAACACAGCAAAGAGGCCCGCCCGTCGCAGAGAGTCTTCTGCTTAGAGGGAGAGGCCAAGGGCTGCTTCCTTCAGCAGAGCCACACTAGCCCCCAGGACTCTGGGATGTTGGGTCAGTTCCATCTCCCCAACTCTCCCTTTTGAATGTGTGGAAGCCAGGGGAAGGGCTGACTACTATCTTGAAAAGAGGGGTGGGAGTGGGGGCTTAGAAAATTAGTCTATACTAAGAAAAGATAATTATTCAGTCAGAGAGAAGATGCAAGTCAGGTATCACATGGAACTCAGAGCCCAGAGCCCACAAGAGGAGAGTTTGCATTTTAAGACTCGTACTTCCAGGGAAATTAAAATACAAGGAATATGTTGACAGTGCTCCAGTGAAATGGTGATGGGAATTTTGCAGGGACTACACCTAAAGGGAGGAAGCATGCACTGCAAAAAAAGGAAAAATGATGTTAAAAAAAAAAATATATATATATATATAAAATCTCTCATAGCTCTGAACCCCTCAAGTCAGACATTTCTGCTTCTCCACAGCCACAGACTATTCCACTAAAACGTAAACCCAGAGACCTAGGGTGAGCTTCTCTGCCAACTGCTCAGCACACAGCTGTTGTTGCTCCATGGCTGTGGCTACAAATAAAGGCCCTATAATCTTTTCTCTCCATGTGGAGGAAGGCCTTCTATGGCAGGACATCGAGATGGAGCAGAGAAGGGCTACTAGTTCATTTTTTCTGAGCACAAGATCTCTTTCCTCACTTTGGAATCAAGCCACGAGAGAACTGTAACTGGGATACTCCAGAGTTCCACAAATAACTTTCTTGAGTCATTTCTACTTTATTCTTATTTTGCTTATCAAATGGAACTGCTTGGCTCTCAATTGTGCTGTTCAAGGTGAAGGTTTGCAACAAAACTTGTACTTTTATTCTCCTATATTGTTACGTAAGCCACAGATATTTTGGGAACAATCTGCTTCCACCCTTACTGTTTTCCCTGATAGTTTTGTTGTAATCTGTGCTTTCTAACTGGTCCAGTTTGGGGAGGTGATAAAATGGACACTACTCTATTTGAAAAACAGCCCAAGAATGTCACTGATTTTAATAGGCATTTTCAGAAAAATAATGGATGGAAATATTTCAGTTTTATTTTGTGGATCCATTATTCACTCACTCATTCCAGTCAACAACCACATATTAAGCTCTGCTACTATGCTGGATGCTATCGGTGATTAAAAAATGAAAAAAAGGCACTGCTCTCTTCTCTTACTACCTAATGGGAAGATAAAACTTGTTCACAAGTAAAGCCCAGAGTATCATTTAACCAGTATATAAGAGAAGTGAAGATCAATTCTGTGAGCCCTCAAGAAACAGAAGGAAGTAGTTAGTAGAATAAAGGGATACTTCATAGAGGATATGCATGATCTTTGAGCTGAACCTTAGCAGATATGCAGGAACAAGTGATTCCAGGCAGAGAGAACTGTGTAAGCGAAGGCTTAGAGATAAGAATGTATGAATATGTAGTAAACAAGTGCGTCCTTTTGAAAGACTAGAATAGGGGCTTCATAGAGGGACAAATAGACTGTATGATTAAAAATGAAAGTTAGATATTTAGGAGGGTCTTGAATATCAAGGTAAGGAATTGGATTTTTTTCCAATAGGCACATGATGTCATCTGAGTAGAAATGTGTTGTGATGTCAAGGGTGATGCGAGCTGGAAACAGTGAGGGATGAGAGAGGCAAGGAGATTACTTGGATGTCAGTGTCACAGTCCAGAAGGAATAACAGGGCCTGAACCAGGACAAAGACAAAACTAACCAGGAGGTATGGGCAGAATGCACAGAGCTTAGCAACTGATGGAGTGTGGGGATAGAGCCAAGGATTTATTTACTCTGATGAAATTTTCTAGGTCAATGGTTCTCAGGCTTTCACATGTCAGAAATCATGTGGCAGACTCGTTCAAATATAGATAGTGGGTCCCACCCTCAGCATTTCTGATTCATATCTCCAGTAGGGCCCAAGAAGTCGTGTTCCCAGCATCAGGGGATGTTGATGTGGTAGGTCCAATGTTACACTTTGAGAACCTCATCAGGTCTCCTTGTGTACCTTTGTGTCAGGAAACATTTACAAAGGGATAAGGGAGAGGAGGCAACAGAATCAGACCAAGCGAATTGGAGATTTTTTTCTTGTCCTAACCTAGTAGCATCTCAGATGCCTGGAGCAAAGGAACTCAGAGATATGTACTGTCTACAAAGACATTTATATTAACCTATGAGTTGAATTGCAGAGGGCATTAATTAAGACTCAGTATTGTTTTTCTTTGAAAATGTTCGGGTCTTAATCTTGTAAGGGGGAAGGCTGAGGATGTAACATTGTGCTCCGCAGCTCTGAGTTTGAGCCCTGAGTTTCTGCCAATAATTTACTTCTTGAAGTCTCAGTTATTCTGTGTTAAAATTGGGATAACAATGCCCAGCACACCAGGCTGTGAGAAATACATTGGAAACCCATAGAAAGCACTTGGCACCATGCCAGGCACACTGCAGGGCTCAGTGAATATTGCTCCCCCCTTACTCCAGCCCTTCAGGTGTGAGTAAAGTGGGTATAGCCTATGGCAAAAGACTTAGAAGAAGTACCTGTTTGTACAACAGCTCCTGAGAGACACCTGAGGTCCCACAGTTGCCCATTCAGATCTGTGGATTAAGCACTGCCTCTTGTTAGCTCTCTTTACAAAAAGAGGTATGTTGAATCCCCAAAGAATGTGGAAAAGCCCATTCGCCAGGACTTCTCTGCCTGCTGGAAGAGCTCTGAGAAAGACTGGGGATGGGGATTTGAGATGGGGCATAGACACAGAGGGAGGAGTTGCTGGAACAAAGGCAAGTTCTGTTTCCTCCAGAATGCCATTCAGGCCAGAGCAGTTGTCTTTGGGGCCTCTCTCACCTAGCAGTGAGACCTGTGTGAACTTAGATGACTACAGAGAGCCTAGCTGAAGGAATGAGCTAGTAAACAGATTTTTTTCTTTAACCAGATGAATCTGCTATCATACCATTCCCAGACAGGAAAGCAGAATGTAGATTTAACAGTGAATCACAAAGGGAAGAGTGTCCAGACTGAGCCTGGGTCACAGGAACTCAATGACAAACAAGGCCTGAGGTCCCCAATCCCCACCCCAGGAGAAAGGGTTTGGGAAACAGGCAGCTTCATCTTTTCAACCAGATGAAGTCAGGATGGTGCAGGGAGCCTGGAAGAGAAAAAGGCGTGAAGCCAGTGGCATCCTGCTGTGGGCTAGTCAAACCAAATACACCGGGTCAGAGTTTAGTAGGAAGCCTGGGACTCTATTCCTGACTCTAGTGGAAAGGTGGAAAGGAGAGGGTGGGAAAGTATGGCACTAAATGACTTCCACGGTCCCCACCCTCCTTGCTATTTAGTAACACTGTGATTGCATCTAACAAGTCTGAAGTTGCTTAAGTCTCCCCTTGAGTAATTGCATTGATTAGTAGTGAAAAGAAGCATCAAAGCTTCAGGTCCACTAGATCCCTGACTGTGAATTTACACTGAGCCCAGGTAGATCCAGTACAGGACACAAAAGAGGTCCATTCCACTGAAATCAGTGTGTTTGCAGAAGACTGCTTAATGATAAGGAAAGGAAATTCAGGTCCCAAAACAGTATAATCCTATTGTGATCTTAAAAAATAAAATATGAAACTGGAAAGATGTCTCAGGAGTTAACTCTGGTGGTTATATTACAGATTTTTTTCCCTTTTATTTTATTAGAATGTTTGAAATTATTTGCAAGTTAGATGTTTTACCTTTGAAGTATGAAATGTCAAAGTTAATTTAAAAAGTGCTAGAAAAAGATACTCCTTTTCACTAAATATGAGTATAAAGCATATACAATTTTGTTTCCTGTATTTAAACATTGCCGTGTTGTAATAATTCATTACTGTTTTTACTTCTTCTTTTTAATTATTACTATTTTTAATGGCTGCATGCTATTTCATCACATGACTAACATTTTTTGACACAGTCCCTAATTGTTTGCTATTTATATTGTTTCCAACTTTCTATTATTACAAATAATGCTACACACAATGCCTCCTTAGCTCATTTAAGTTTCCTATAGTTTTTTTTTTAATTAGATTTTATATTTTCTGTAACGATCAGGGCTGTAATGATCAGGATTAAATTTCCACATATTCACGAAGTTGCATAAACATCCTTTTCTTTTACATTAGATACCAACAAACTCAATATTTTTTAAAGGTCCTCTTTCACACGAAGATTTTATTTGTAAGAT
Organism: Galemys pyrenaicus; assembly: GCA_019455555.1. NCBI lineage: Eukaryota > Metazoa > Chordata > Mammalia > Eulipotyphla > Talpidae > Galemys > Galemys pyrenaicus. Next base: position 5,060,789 of record JAGFMF010011830.1, on the reverse strand, counting down.
TGTTTCAAATTGCCAAGCCAACTGTCAATCACAGACTTACGCCTTAGAAGTCATTCAGCTCCTGTCTATTTACAGGAAATAAGGCAAAGTCCAGAGAAGTGAAATGACTGGCCCAAGAGCACATAGTTAATTAATGATGAAATTGGAAGAGAAAATTCATGACTATTTTCCATGGACTGGGAACTTAGTAAGAAGATCAAGAAATACTTAACAAGCAAAGAACAGAGGCCGGAGAGAATGAAAAGTGATTCACTGGTAAGAGTGGGGAGGAGAGATTGACAAAGAAGACTTGGCTAGTGAGGAGAGGGAAAAACTGATAAAAGACAACAATATAAAAGGAAAAAGAAAAAATAAGTGAAAAAAAAATTAATATGTTGACATTCTTTATGGCTGGTTTCTCAGTGTTGGCATGATTGGCATTTTGGGCCAAGTGATTCTTTGTTGGGGAGAGCTATTCTGTGTGATACAGAATATTTAACAGCAACCCCTTGCCTCTACCCACTAGATACCTGGGGCAACCTGGATCCCCCCATTTTTGGAAACCAAAAATATCTCCAGAACCCAGAAATATCTGAGGGTCAAAATCAGGGGCCTCCCTGGTGGCGCAGTGGGTTAAGCAACACACTATGAAGCAAACCACAGCCACTGCAGCACAGGTTCGATCCCTGCTGCCGGCCAGGGAGGGGACCCACATGGCGCAGCAGAGCTCTCCTGCCTCGCCCGCTGCCCCCCTCTGTAGCGTGTTTTCAGTCAATCTGCCTGTTCTGCTCCCCGCTCTGTCTGGTGAATCCTCTCACCTCCTGCAACTCTGGCCTGTACCCCAGCTCTTGTATGCATAAATAAATAAATCTTTTAAAAAAAAATCAGCCTAAGGAGAAAACAGCTGCTCTATGGTATCATCTTCTAAATGATGCCCCTGGAGAAATACTTCCTTCATCCCTAATTGCTGGAAAGAAATCTAAAACATCTCCTGAATGAGAAAATTTTTGAAAGCAGTTTAGAGAGTTTCCCAAAGCAGTAGGGTTATGCTGAAAGATGGGGAGGGAAAAATAATTAAATAAAGCCCATTTTTCAGATAAAGAAATGAGACAGGATACATATAATTTGCTTTAGGCACTAAGATGAGTCAGAGAGAAACATGAACTTTGATTCTGACATTTAGAGAGAAGAAAAACAATTTTATCACTCACTCTGTATTTTGTGATTTATGAGAAATACAGATTTGGCTATTTTGATGACTAAAATATATTTCTCATATAAATTTGGTCTTCATCCACAGATCCTGGTTTACAAGTCCCCAAAACATTTGAATTGTCTAAATATGAAGAATAAGGTATCTCTTGTTATATTAATGAGGTGACTTTGGGGGAATCACTGTAAGGATGGGGACTGGTTGCAAATCAAGTGATTAGAATGTTGGAACTTCTAATCTCATGCTTCCAGAAAGAGGAAGACGGTTAGAGATTCAGTGCAATCACCAGTAAGTCTATGATTTAATCAGTCATGCCCATGTAATAGTGCCTCCATAAAATCCCCCAAAAGGAGGGGCTCCAGAAATGTTCTGGGTTTGTGGAGATTTGAGGAGAATGGTGTGCCCGGAGAGGGCATGGAAGCTCTGTGCCTTTTCCCCATAGCTTGCCCTGTGTATCTCTTAATCTAGCTGTTGATTCATAAACTTTCTCCCCACTCAAATATATTTGAATTATTTGAATATATGGTACATAAATTACATACCTCTCCTCGTTCCCAAGATTACAAAATGATAAAAACAAACAATAATTGAGCTATGCATTCTGGCACATTTGCCATGAGGAAGAGCTAGAGGTCCAGAGAGGTCAAGTTACTTGTCTGAGGCCGAACACTAAGAAATGTTAAATCTTAAGACAGAAATGGAGTGGAAATCTTCCAGTAAGATTAAAAAGAATTTCTACTTTCAATACATGCTGCATATATCCAATTCTGAGAGTTCAGTCTTGCTTCCTCCCACCAATAGCTATTGAAACCCTACCATGAGCTCTTCAAAGAAAAATGGTGCCTCAGCCAAGACTAGAATTCCTAGGGTGTGATTTCAGCACTGGATAGAGACATTCAATGTAGTAAAAATGTCCTTGCAATGTGAAAAACTCTTCTGCTTAACACTTCTCTATGGCACTACCTCTCCCACTCCCATTCTTGTCACAGGACATGCCGCTGACGTCCAGCACCTATTGCTTGTTCATCTCATCCACTCACCCCAGAGCTCTCCTCCCACTCTGAAAGTGCTTCCCAGGTTGAACAGTGTCTCCCAAGGGGCAAGCCCCATTGACACATCTCTGTGGCATGTGATGCTCTTACCATCTTCTGCTTCCTTGAAATTCCCTTTTCTTGAAATCATAGTGACCTCAGGAACCACCCTTTTCCCACCTACTACTCTGGTGCGCCTTCTCAGTCTATTTTTTTTTTTTATATATAATCAATCACTTGCTTTGTGCACAATGACCTCAGAGTGCTTTTGATGAACTAAATCAGCAGGCCACTGGGGGGAGGGGAGGGATTGAGAAAGCCCAGAGAGGATGACCCACAGCAGACCTCAGTGTGCCCAGACATGCAACGAGAAGCCAGCTTTTCCGCTCCAGTAAAGTGATGAGATTGCCTATCTCTCCCTGGCATTTCCATTCAACTTCAAAGCTTGAGCAACTCCTTGTTTGCTGGGAACTATATTTAGGAAAGACAGAGCCTGCTTGGTAAGGCAAGACCATAGCTTTGGGCAGAGGGTTGGGTTTAAAGACCTTGCTCTGTGAACATTTATTTTGTTAGCTGTTAATTTTAAGAGTTCATTTTCTAACATTAGGGTCCCAGTTATTGCAGGCCCTAAAGAGTTACAGGTTTCCCTCTGGTGACAGATTGCACAGCTACGTCCCAGAAGACATAAAACTCTTCCCAGTCATCCCAGAATTAGTCCCACAGGTTTCCAGTTATAGAAGAGAGCCATTCTGGGTAACTCAGCAGATTTTGTGCCTGAATTGATTTTGCATTAATTTATTGTAGGCTATTTCCATGCTGCTTAAATACCACTTTTTAAAGCTTTTGTGGTATTGTATTTTGAAAGCTGATCTGTTTCCACTGAAGAGAGGGCTCCAGGAGGCAGGAACTATTTTTCAAACCCTTCCCCTGTAGGAAAGCATTCACCAGTGAGGAAATCTTGTTAATGTACTGTCTCTTTGCACGATTCCTGCCTTAGTGTTCTTGTACTTCTCCTGTATTTGTCCTTCTGTGAGAAAACCAGGGCACAGTATTGGTTTTCATACTCCTTTTTGTAAGTAAGGTGGATATGAGGGAGCTCAGGGTTCTCATAATGGCACTGTATGTCCTTCATGCACCAATGGGGTTCAAATGTCTTGCACCCTAGGCTCTTGGCTCTCCTACTTGAACCAGATGTTTTAGAAACAATCATATGAAAAGCTAAAATAAAATTTATAAACTCATCTGCTTTTCTGAGAGAGAGATGGAGGGGTCTCCGTGATATGATACATGATACAGAAACTCTTCTTATACTTTTCAAAGCATGAACCTTCCTGCATATAAAGCACGAAAGGACACAGCAATGGAATATCACCTGTTCCTGCCACCAACACATGGTGTGATCAGAGGGACCCTGCAGTTGCATTTCTTTGTAAATGTGTTTATGTTGGCTAGTTTGGGTTGATTTTTGAGACATCTTAAAATAATTTGATGAGTTGAACCCTCATTCCCAATTAGGAACTATAGTACTGGAAGTACTGAAACTATAGCTAAAGAGAATGTACAACTTCAGTGAAAACTGAAGATTCCATGTTAATGGAAAGCAGTAAAAGAAATTCAATCAGAAGAATTCTGCAGGCCAAAGAGATAAACATAGACTGTGGAATTAATGGTTTGTGAGTGGGTAGAGGACGGGCACTAGAGTTGGGTATCTGTTATCCTAAAACTAATGTAAGAGAAGGCACTGGACTCAAGGTTAAATTGGCCGAAAAATACCCTATAGGAGAGTTAATTTTGTATAAAGCTTTTCTTAGGGATGGCTCATATTTAGATTCTAGCACCACCTAGCGGAGAGAAATAATTTCAGTTCACTATTGAGTCACAGGAATTTTTTGTGTCTATTAACTAGTTTGTTTTAAAAGCACTTTTACTTTAATATCTCATTTGATATTCAGGTAATTATCTTCAAGACACGAATTTCTATCTTCATTATGTTGATGAGGAAATTAATCTTTCAGTTATTGTGCAAAGAATTTGATCAATTATATGAGTGATTGAAAATGTCATCCATGAATTGATTCTTTTTTTTAAAACAATTTTATTCAGGTATAATTTACAGAAGTGTGAAATTCACTCATCTCAAATGCACAACTCAGTAATTTTTAGTAAGGCAACCACTGCCGTACTGCAGTTTTAGAGCTTCTCATTACCAAGAATGTTCCTGTCTCTTTTGTAGTTATCCCTCTTCTTTTCCCAGAGCTGAACAGCCAACAAAGTATTCTCGGTCGCTATGGATTTGCCTTTTCTTAGCATCCCATTTAAATGGAATCCTACAATATGTGCTGTTTTGTATGTGGTTTCTTAGCAGAATGTCTTAAGATTTATCCATGTGATAGCATTTATCTGCATTCAATATCTTTTTATTATTAAATAGTGTTCCATTGTATTAATAGTCCACCTTTTAGTTGTCCATTCACCAACTGATGGATTTATGGGTTGTTTTCAGTTTTTTGCTATTATGAATATTTGTGTGAAATTCATTCTTCTAAGCAAGAAACTTTCTTTACTAAAAAAGGCAGTGAACAAGATGTGTAATTATAAAAATTATATGTATTGGCGAGAAATATTAGGAGCAATCTAGAGATGCCAGAGGAGAAGGCATCTGGACTGTTGGTTTCCAGGAATCAGGGGACTCTAGGAACCACATTCTTTAAAACACAGGAGAAGTATGGGGAAGTAATTCAGGATTTGCTTTAATGGATTGTCAGGATTCAGACAGTTCTGTTTTTTTCCAAAATATTTTCTTCATTTATTTGCTTATTTTATGCTTCTAAATTTCTTTCCCCCCTTTATTTGTATATATTTGACATCGATTGTAATCCCCATCACCATATCACCAGTGCACCATCACCTCAGCCCTCCATGCTCCAGTGTGCCCTCAACCCTCCTCACCAAGTGTCCCCAATTTGTCCTTGTCTTTTCATTTTTGGTTTTGTGTTTTTATTGTTTTTATTATTATTGTTCTTATTCCTTTCCTTGATCCTTATTTGGTTCCCTTATATTCCTCCTAGGGGAGGAACCATCTGGTATTTTTCTTTTGCCTTC
>JAGFMF010011830.1:5007285-5049137 GCA_019455555.1 Galemys pyrenaicus | reverse complement strand
CCCTGCTCTCTGTGGTGAATCCTCTCACCCCCCCACACCTCTGGCCTGTACCCCAGTGCTTGTATGCATAAATAAATAAATCTTTAAAAAAATATATATGTAATTAAAATATATATATATAAAAAAAGAACTGGAAACACAAAATTCATGGTAAAATAGCAATAGCAGACTTTCATATAAATGTCACCCTAATTATAAATGGATTGAATTCACCAATCAAATGATTGTCATTTGATTGAGTGGCTATCATTTGATAGAATGATAGAATCCAAATTTCTGCTGTTTCCAGGAAATACAGCTGATCTCTAAAGATAAACCTAAGTGTAAAATGTTGTACATGTGCCAAACACAAGCCAATCCCAACTTCATACCCTTCTGAACCTTCGAAAGTTTAAACATTTAGTTTAAATTGTTAGAAAACAATCCACAAAGTAGGTGGTACCCAAAGGAAGTCAGGGAAAGTCATACTTTTATCTATAAAGTGATTTCCAACTTAAAAACATAACAGGAGTCAGGGATGAAATTACATAATGATTAAGGGAACAATACATAAGGAAGACATAACACTCATCTATCTATCCATCCACCCATCCACTCACCAAATGAAGGAGCATCAAAATATATAAGGCAATTATTATCAAATCTGAAAAAAGAAATTGGGAAAAACATATTCATGGCTTGAGACTTCAACACCTCACTTTTACCAATAGACAAATCTACCAAACCAAAAATAATCAAGGACACAATAACCTTGAACTAAGGAGCAGACCACATAGACTTGAAAGACTGTACCCCCAAAATGCTGAATACACATTCTTTTCAAGTGCACATGGGACATTTTCCAGGGTTGATCACAAATTAGGTCACAATTCAAGTGATAAATTCATGAGGCTTGAAATCATAGCACGCATCTTCTCTGATCACAATGGTATCAGACTAGAGATTAATCACTCAAGAAAAACCTCTACTATGTGGAGACTGCACAGTACACTATTATATGATATTGGGTTAGTGAAGAAAACAAAGAAGAAATTTATAAATAGTTCAAGACAAAGAATAATGACATAACCATTCAGAGCTTATGGAAAACTGCAAAAATGATACTAAGAGGGAAGTACATAGCAATACAGGCCCACATCCAGAAAAAGAAAGAGCTCAAATAAATAAACCTCTCACTTTAAGGAACAAGAAAAAGATGATCAAATAAAACTAGAAGTCAGGAGACTGAAGGAAGTAATAAACATTAGAACAGAGATCAATAAAACAGAAATGAAAAAGATAGCCTAAAAGATTACTCAAACTAAAAGCTGTTTTTTGGAAAAAGAAACAAAATAGAGAAATCACTAGTTAGGCTCAAAAAAAAAAAAAAAGGAGAAAACTCAAATAAAATCAGAAACAAAAGAGAACTTACAAAAGACATCTCAGAAATTCAGAGTATCATGAAATTATGACCATATGCATGCTAGTAAGTTTGAATAACCTAGAACAAATGGACAAATTCTTAGAAATATACAGCTCTTTGACACTAAATAAGGACAAAATAGAAAACCTAAAGAGACCAATTATAAGCAAGGATATCAAAACACTTATGTCCCCTCGAAAAACAAAATTCCAGGACCACCTTAATTCTATCAAGCCTTCAAAGATGAGTTAATATTAAAACTTATTAAACTCTTCCAAAAATTAAGAGGGAATATTTCTAAACATTTTATGAGGATAACATCATCCTAATACCAAAACCAAAGATACCACAAAGAAAGCCAACTACAGAATGATTTCCTTAATAACATAAATAGAAAAATCCTCAACAAAATGTTAGCAATCAAATCCAACAATGCATTAAAATAATCATGCACCATGACGAAATGGGATTTATTCCAGGGATACACGGATGATTCAACACTTGAAAAAAATCAACATAAACCACTACATCAACAAAAAGGAAGATTAAAAATCATATAATCATATTAATGAATGTTGAGAAAGCTTTTGATAAGATTCAACATCCATTTATGATAAAACCCTCAAAAAACTAGGGATATATGGAACATACCTCAACATAATAATGGCTACATATGACAAATCCACAGCTAACATCATTCTCAATGGTGAAAATTGAAAGCCTTTCCACTAAGACAATGATGTCCACTGTCCCCACTACTATTCAACATGGTATTGAAAGTTCTAGCTAGAGCAATTAGGCAAGACTAGGGCATAAAAGAAATCCACACTGGGAAAAAAGTAAAGCTATCATTATTTGCAGATGACAAGATAATATACATACAAACCCCCAAAGTCCACTAAAAAACTAATTGAAACAATAAATCATTTTAGCAAAGTGTCAGGTTATGAAAACAATCTTATTGATAATTGCATGAAAAAATTAAATATGTAGGAGTAAAATGAACAAAAGAGATTAGTGAACTACACAATGGAAGCCATAAGACACTGTTAAATAGAAGGAATAGAAAACAAAATGAAATAGATATTCCCTGCTTATGGACTGAAAGAATTAACATTGTCAAATGGCCATTGTACATAAAATAATATACAGACTCAATGCAATCCCTATTGAAGTTCCAATGACATTTATTAAAGATATAGAACGACTACTACTGAAATTCATAGGGAGCCACAAACAAAAGTGAATAACTAAAGCAATTTGACCAAAAAAAAAAAAAAAGTATAAGAATGGTGGCATCACTGTACCCGACTTAGAACTTTCCTACAGAGCTAAGCTATGATAATAAAAAAGCTATCGTACTGAAAGAAAAACAGCCACATAGACTGACAACCTAGAAATATGAACAGTTAAACTATTACAAAAGGAACCAACAGTATACCTCTCCTGCTGTGCCTGCTGCTCTCCTCAGCAGTGTACTTCTGTTGATCTGCCTGTTCTGCTCCCTGCTCTGTCTGTGGTGAATCCTCTCACCCCCCACAACTCTGGCCTGTACCCCAGTACTTATATGCATAAATAAATAAATCTTTAAAAAAAAAAAAAAGGAACCAACAGTATACACTGGAGAAAGGAGATTTTCTTCAACAAATGATGTTGGGAAAAGTGGATAGTCCCATGCAAAAGGATGAAACAAGACTATACCAGCATGAACAAAAACTAGCTGAAAATGAATAAAAGACTTGGAATGTAAGACCTGAAACCATAAACTACACTGACAAAGATAAAACACTCCACATAAGCTTCAGTGATGTATTTGTGGATTTATATCTGATGTCAAGGAAAACGAAAGTTAATAAAAACAAATGGGACTACATCAAGCTAAAAAGCTGCACAGTGAAAGACACTGCCACTACAAAGACATCCTACTATATGTGAGAAAACATTTACATAACATACACCTACAAAGGGACTGATACCCAAGATCTATGAAGAACTCATACAACTCAACACAAGGAAAACAAACAACCTGATTTTTAAAAAATGGGCAGAAGAGCTAAATAGCCATTTCTCCAACGAAAACTTTCAGATGACCAACAGGCAAATGAAAATATGCTCATCATTATTTATCGTACTTATTATTTGTACTCATTATTTGTACTCATTATTATCGTACTCATTATTTGTACTTATAGCAAATCAATACCACAATGAGTTATCACCTCACACCTGTGAGAATGACCCACATAAGAAAGACTAGAAACAGTAAGTATTGGTGAGGATGTGGAGAAAATGGAACACTTCCTACACCACTTGTGGGAATGTAAAATGTTCCAACTCCTACAGAAAACAGTATGGAGGTTTTGTTAGGGGGAAAGGTGGTCCTGAATGGATTACACAAATAACTTTATGGACTCCAGCTACCACTTCCGACCACCAATATTCCAGAACTACAAAACCAATAAGATGATTATTGAAGAGAGGGTCACTGGGACCTGAGAGTGGAGTTAAGCGGCCAGGCTGGGTATAAATCCAGAAATGTGAGCCTTGGGAGCTCTCTTCATTCGGAGTCATCTCCCTTGGTTTGGAGCCAGCTCTCAACGCGCCATTGAGTTCCAGCTCAGAGGATTGGGTAGGATATTTACGGATTTGTATTCCTCTCTTCTCCTTGTGTTTATTTCCCCTTCTTTTGTAAAATAAAACCCTTTTTTAACTCTTGTCACGTGTGCCTGCAGTTGGTGCTTATTGTAAGTGCCTTTCGAGTGTGCGGGTGAGGACCCAGTCAGGTAAGCCCATTTTTATATTAGGGTTGCCCTGTAACAGTTTCTCAAAAGATTAAAAATGGATTACCCACCATATGACCCACCACTCCTAGGTATTTATCCAATTCCAGTATTTACTCAATAAAAATACAAACATTAATTCAAAGGGATATATGTACTCCTGGGTTCACTGAAGCACTATGACAAGAGTCAAGTTGTGGGAAAAAACTAAGTGTCCCAAAACAAATGAGTGGATCAGCTTGGTGTGGTACATATAACAATGCAACACTACTCAGCTATAAAGGAAAAAAATAAACTATTGTTGACTACTGTCATTTTTGACAGCCATCCCAGTTTGCTGTGAACTAAGGGATTTCCTAGGACACAGGACCCTCAGTACCTTTACAAGGAAAGTCACATAGATAGAGATGGAGGGGAGTATGGTAAACCAAAGCAATCAGGAAAAAGATAAATATTGGATGGTGTCACTTAGATGTAGGATATAGAGAAACAAAACAAAGGGTCAGATAAAGCCAAAACAATAATAAATAAACCATAGCAATCTGACTGTAGAACTGGGGCTATCAGTGGTGGAGGAGAAGAGGAGAGAGAACAAATGGGGTAGAGCCCAGTGGTCTATGGTAGAGGATTATGGGTGGGTGTGGTGTGTAACAATACCTGAAAGGGGGAATCTTATACCTCAAAATCATAAACAACTAAGTAAAAATTGTCTCAGCTCCTTGCATATAATCCTATCTGCTTCCCACCTCCGCATGCCCCACCACTTATTTTCTGAGAGGGGCAGGGCATCGGCAACCATTTTCTGACTCAACGAAGGAGATTAAGTCAACACCCAAGTGAAAGTAGAAGATGAAAGCTAGAGCAGAGGTGGGGCATCATTCCAGACAAAGAACTTCATCTTGCCTTGAGAGAAGAAGGATCTAGGCAGCCCAGTCTGCATGTAGTGTTGGCCTACATGCTATAACCACCCCAGTTTGTTCTGGACTAAGGGATTTCCTGGGACACAGGACTCTCAATGCCTTTACTGGTCAAGTCACTGGCTTGCATACTAGAAATGTCAGGACTTTTAAAGGGTCAATGATACCAAGGAACAGAATTCCTGGTAATAATGGGGCTATTCGATTACATATTGCCATGTAACAAACTATTTTAATTTGCTATTGCTACATAACAAATTATCACTTAGCGGTTTAAGGAACACACATTTATTATTTTACAATCTCTGTGGATTAGGAGTCTGCATATGACTCAGCTGGTCCTCTGCTCAGGGACACACAAGAATGTAATAAAAGTGTGGCTAAGCTGCATTTTCCTATGAAATTTGATGGGAAAAGAATATTCACTTCAAATTCATTCAGGTTGTTGGCAGAATTCACCTCCTTGTAGCTATAAGACTCATGATAACTTGCTTCTTCAAAGCCATCAATAGACAAAAGAGTCTCTGGCCTCAGGGAGGACTCTGTGACTCTTTTAAGAGGTTGGTTAAATCAGGGTTACCCAAGATAATCTCTCATTTGAATAATTCATAATCAACTAACCTTAATCATCGCTGCAAAATCCCTTCCCATTTGCTGAATTATATGGACTTGAATCAAAACAAAGTTTCCACTCACACTCAAGGGAAGAGTTTATGAACATTATGAACATGTGAAATTGGGAATCCTGGGGGCTATTCTACAAACCGTGTGCCATAGGTCTTCTTAGAACATAGTGGCTGAGGCAACGGCTCTCCTGCCCACCTGTGCCTATGCACCTGTGTCTCTCTGCCAACCTTCTCCCTTTGCCTAACAGCAGAGTCAACTCTCCCAAGATTTCCCACCTGTGACTATGCAGGTCTGTCTTTTAACAAATCTGTCTCTTTGGGGCAGCTCTTTTCTGCCTTTGTGTCTGTGCAAGTGTCCTCTCCTCTCCTCTTTTTATAATAAACCTCCTTTTTGAATATTATAACAAAAAGAGCATAGTGCTTAAAAGCCAACTTTGAGTTTTCTTATGATTCTGTGGATCAGTATTTGGACTTGGATGGACAGTTCTTCTGCTGTATTTGAAGTCACTTGTGACTGCAGACAGCTGGCACTTTGGCTGGCTACATGGTGGTCTAGGAGATCTTAGCTGGAGTTACTTGACTCTGCTCCATGTGGGCACATCCTCATATCCTTCAGTAGAATGACCTTAGTGTTCCCACAGTAGCAAGAGAGCATGTAAACACTTGGTACACTTGTATCACACTTGCTAATGTGTGGCCAAAGCAATTCACATGGCAAGAGCATGGCTACAGGGAGATGTGATTCATTAAATGTTGTTAGTCTAACAGTGCACTGCAATGGCATTGAGAGAAGCATCAATGATCCCCTTGCCCAGATTTAGATGGAGGGCTACAGCTACCTGTCTCCAGTGGGACAGAAATGTGCAATGCACACAGCAACAGTAGCTACAAAGTCCTCATGACTAGAGGCCTGTCTGTCCCTAAGTTTTTTCTACTGTCTGAGCTTCCTGGGTTTCTTAAATGACCCTAGATCTAGAGGGAGGGAATCTTCCTAATCATGATTGATGTCAGTCTTTTCAGCACATTGGCAAGTAAGGATTTAGAAACAGCTTTGTTTGATTTATGAAAACAAAACACGGGAGGGCTGAGCAGTAACTTCATGCCAGTTATGCATTTCACCAGGATATTAAGAATCCAAAAACATCACTCCTAGATGAGTGTTCTTTAGCTTCTCCTCACAGCTCCATAAATCAAACTGGATAGTTAAATTCCAGTGTAGACAATGATCTTTATGCCAACTCCTCATAAATCCCACTGAGATATCAGCATCATAAGCTGACATGAATGAAAACACAGAATTTAAATGAGGAATAAGGAAAACTTAATAAGGAGATTGAATACACTTTCTGAATAAATGAGGAAGAGGATTATATGAAGGGGATGATAAAGCAGGAGAAAGAAGCAGGTGCTTTATTTCTTTGTCAGGTATGACCCAGATTCAGTAACAGGACAGAAAAAAAATATAATTTTTACTATCAATGTAAATTGCCTCTAGAAAATTGACCTTCTACAAGGTTTGGTTTCTGTGATGGTGGGTACTACCTCCCATGATTGGAGTTTTTGAACACCTTAGGTCTATTTCACAACCTCCCTACTGTTGTATGTTATGGCCATAGGAAAGTCAGTTGGAACTCTATCACACATTAGAGAATTTGTCAGCAAAACAGCACACTAGAAGTCATGACTCTTCTTTAAAGCTCAGGAAAGAAGTCATGGTCTCATGCATGACTGCAGGTTCTGATATTCTGAGAGTAGGATTTTACCTTTTTTTAGCCAAAAGCAGGATTGAATCAGTTAATGTAATCTTCTCTTAAGTGTCGATACACAGGACTTAACAGAATTCTAGACTTGAGGGATTACTCTGATAGTGCAGAGTGTGGTCTGACTTTTGATATCACATGTCACGGACATCACATACTGATGAACACTTGTTTTTTTAATATGTATTACACCAAGTTGTTTTTGAAAAATCTGATAGATTAAAGACAAAGCTAAAATCTTTTCTATGACAGCCCTCCATTCTCTAGTTCATTCCCAAAGGGAAGCACCATTCTGTGTGCATCGTCATACACGTTTTCTATGAATTTTAACTTAGATATATACTTTTAGACATTTTACAATATAAAGGTCTTACATTGCCATGTTATTCCAAAATAAATCTTTTGATCTCCCCAACTTTTTGTTATAAAAATTTTCAAGCACATGGAATATATATATGATATATAAGAATAATGCATAGTATATAAGAATATACATAACAAATATATGGAACTTATATACAATGCTCCTTCTCTAAAGTCCAGTAAGAATCTTCAGCAAGTGTGACCTAGAGAGATGTGTCCTGGGAGTCAGTTTATTCTCCCTTACAGAACAGTGCCTGGTTCTACTGATACCTTTCTATGAGTTACAGGTATCTTTAGTCCAAGCTAACCTCCCTGAAATTTTATATCTTTTTATTGTCATTAATCATAGGTCTTGCATATCCAGATACAAGTTAACTTTGAGTACTATTTTTATTTCTAGAAAGCTTTACTGTGTCCAGTCTACTCTATAAAAGTTCCCTGTTAAAGACTTATTTCTTGAAAAATGCAGTCTTCTCTTATGAGTGTTCTTTGCATATTTGTATTCTGTGCCCTGTCACTATTGATCATCACTGCCTGTGTTCTCTTCCACAATCATATGGATTGTGATAATGCTTAGATCAAATTTTTGATATAAGGAATTATTATTTAATAGAAAGCAGACCGGAAAAAATATTCAGACATTAAACTATTCCAGCAAGAACTCAGTGGTGTAATTATATCACACCAATCGCACATAGACTTCCAGGGCATTGGAAGTTCTTGCCGTTGAAGAACAAAGATGGCTTTGCTGAGTCACAGACATACTTGGGATTTCCTGTCTTGAAGCTTGATACTAAAATATTCTTTTCTCAAAGTTCAGATTAATGGCATTCAATTTAAAATGTTTACTTTCTCCTCCCAAGCAATACAATATTCCAGAGTGACGTTTAAAATATGGTAACTTTTAGAGAAAATAGATTGCACTACTTAACTTTTATAACCCCCTGTCAACTAAATATTTGCATTTATATGGATCTAATTATCTTTGTTTCCCTTCTGGTCTCTGGATTCTCAGATGACCTTCACAGATAGAGGCTCGGTGTTTCATTCTACTCTCTGGTAGCTTTTGAGATGGGTTTGACAGATAAAATCAAAATGACCAGTTAAATTTGAATTACAGATAAACAATGTATAATTTGGAGGATCTGCCACCTGAATCGTGGACAATTTTCTGAGACCATTAGTCCTCTGAGACTCACGCCACCATCACAGCTCACCGCAGTATGTCTATGCTCGTAAGGAACACGGCCAGTGACACCAAGTCTGAAGATTTATGACATGAATTTGGTCACTATGTTCATTATAGTTGATGTGTACAATTCTCTTGATTTCTATACTTGCTGTGCAAGAGAATTTGCTTATGTTCATTTGGAGAATGTTTGTGATGCTGAAGAGGATTTACATAATTTGGGGAAAAAAAAAACAAAGGAGGATTTGTAGACCCCAAATTGAGATAAAGTTTGCACAGGGGGATCAGAAGACTCCAAATAAGATGAAAGCTAAGAAGGGAGGAATGTATACAGTTCTCCATGCTGTGATGATTAGGACACATACAGGAGGTCTGGAAACAGAATTTCTGAAAGGAGGAGCTCAAGATGTCGGTCCTTCAAGCACAGTTATAGAAGATCTTGTTCTAGAAACAGATCTATTAGAAGACCATCACAAAGAAGAAGCCATCCTGACAATAATAGACCAAACTGCAGCTGGGATACTCTGTGTAGTTCTGCTTACATTTCAAGAAAGTGCTGAGAAAGTGGAAGAACAAAGGAAGGGTAATTCAAGCTAAGGAAGGGCCAGTGGAAGGTGTTGCTGCAGGATTATTTTGAGTCTGTTCTAAAGAGATAAAAGACTGTTATTAAAACTTCACGGCTTAGGGGACTCCCTGGTGGCGCAATGGGTTAAACAATGCACTATGAAGCAAACTGCAGCCACTGCAGAATGAGTTCAAGCCGGGGAGGTGACCCACAAGGTGTGGCAGACCTTGCCCGCTGCTTCCGTCAGCAGTGTGTTTCAGTCCATCTGCCTGTTCTGCTCCCTGCTCTGTCTCTGGTGAATCCTCTCACCCTTCACCCCCCCATCTCTGGCCTATACCCCAGTGCTTGTATGCATTAAAAAAAAATCTTATAAAAACACAACTTCATGGCATAATTGAAGTTCTTTCAAGTTTGAAAGCAAACATTTAGGACAAATAAAAGGAGCTTTAACTTTGTACTTGTGGAAACTAATCCCTAAATCTGAACAGGTTTATTTGATTCATGGATAACAATTCCATAATAAACTACTGGTAACTAGCATGTCTGAGTATGGAGGAAGACACCATAGTCTCCTATGGTGCCCTGTTGGTTTGTTTCAAACTAAATTGGGTGAAAAAAGTTATGGCCCAAGATAAATATTATCTTGGTGAAAGTCAGTTGCCATTGGCAAATACTGCCTCTATTCCAGAACCAGTTTTCTGCTTAATGGTTTGCTTTGTTGGCATTTGAGTTTGTTTGCTTTTATGCCACGTGCAGTTTACATATTCCTTAGACATTAAATTCCAGTTATACTTGACATCCAGTTAAAAGACTCAGTCCATCTCTTCTCGCATCTTTCTTAACCAGTGTTTACAGCAACATATATTATGAACAAAAATTATACTGGGCGATGGGAGGGAAAATAGATAAAGTTTAATTATTAAATGTCTACTGAGCACAATCTCGTGAATGGCCTCACTATCTTGTCTGAGGTGTGTTATTCATAACTATTTTGCAGCAGTCATATGTTAATGTAATTATAAAGACTTTGAAAACTCAAAGATCCATAATTGTATGGTTATCTACCATTTAAGCATCCATTATTTCTGCGTGCGTTCTATTAATACAGATAACCAAAAAATGATGTTTTAAACTCTAATAAAATCATTTGTTGTACACTGAATTAATCCACTAAAGTTATATTAAATTTTAACTCTGTTTCCTCCAACACCTATTAGGAAATAATCCACAAAATAAGGATTTAACTTTGCATTAGATATAAAAGAGACATTGCGTTTATTCCTAGGTGATAGGTGTTATCCCAAGTGATTCAATATGTTCTATAATTGAGAATATGTTCACCAAAGTATAACTTCTTAGTGATTTTCATGGACATTTTTATAGAGGACATGTTCTGTATATAATGAATAATTTTATAGTATCAAAAAGTGTCTTTTTATTATAAGCATGTCCTATATGAGAATATACATGAAGAATACTCAAAATATTTAAGTCTATGCTGCTAAATTTAACAAAAGATGTACAAAATTTACCTCTGAAAACCAGAAAAATAGTTTGACAAGCTTGTGAAGACCACTAAATGGACAAAGAATAATCTTTTCAACAAATTGTGCCAAGACAAGACACGCATATGCAAAAGAATGATGCTAGACCTTTATATCACACCACATACAAAAGTTAACTCAAAATGTATCAAAGACATAAATGTAAAAGTTAAAGTTATAAAGCTCTTAGAACAAACCAGTGCGGGTAAATCTTTGTGACCTCTGGTTTGGAAATAGATACTCAGATATGATACCAGAAGCACAAACAACAGAAAGAAAAATTGGACTTCATCAAACCTAGACACTTTTTATAAAAGACACTATCTTAAGAAAGTGCTTTAATACATTATTTTGAGGCAGACAGTAGTTATCCCAATTTACTTAGTATGCTCTGTAACTGAGAATATGTTCACCAAATTATACTTCTTAGTGATTTTCGTGAATTTTTAAAAAAGATTTATTTATTTATACATATAAGAACTAGGGTACAGGCCAGAGATTTGGTGAGAGGACTCACCAGAGACAGAGTGGGGAACAGAACAGGCAGACTGACTGAAACACACTGCTGAGGGGAGCAGCGGGACAAGTCTGGAGAGGTCTGCTGCACCACGTGGGTCACCACCTCCCCGACTGGAGATCGAACTCATCTGCAGTGGCTATGGATAGTTTCATAGTGACTTTTTTATATACATTTTTATAGAGGTCATGATCTGTGTATAGTGAATAGACCTGGAGAAAATATTTGGATCTAACATTATGTTTTTGCAAACTATAGACCAGGAGGAAATATTTGCAAATCATATATCTGACATAGAATATAACTCCTACAACTCAATAATAAAATGACAAAAGAGTGAAAAAGTGGGCAAAAGTAACATTTAGCCAAAGAAGATATGCAGTGGCTTAGGAACCTATGAAAAGATGCTTAGCATTAGTCATCAGGAAAATGTAAATAATATTTATATTTAGTAAAATAATATTTCATACCCACAAGTAAGCTATATTAAAAACATCAGTTAGTAACAAGTGTTGATGTTATCCAGACCTCATACACACTTATAGGAGTATAAAATGGTATACCCACTTTGAATAGCTGTTTGACAGTTCCTCAAAGAGTTAAAAAGTTACCATTTGACCAAGAAATATATCTAGGTGGGATATATCTCTAAGATAAATGAAAAACTATATCCATATAAAAACAATTTTTCACAGCAGCATTATTCATAATAACTGAAAAAGTTGTTAACAGCCCACATATATCCATCAATGGATAGATAGATGAATAAAATTTACTATATTCATATAATGAAATGTTATTCTGCCATAAAAATGAAGTAATGATATCTTTTGCAACATCCATGAACTTCAAAAGCATGCTATAAAGAGCCAGCCATAAAAGACTAGATGATTCAATTTATATGAAATATCCAGAAAAGACATATCTTTCTGAAAACAAAGTGGATTACCGGTACCTAGGGGTGGTAGATGTTTGGGGGGGTAATAGCTAAAGGTATGAAAATGTAAATTGTGGTGATTTTTGCACTTATCTATGAATATACTAAAAATCATTCAATTTTACATTCCAAGTGCTTAAATTGCATGTGTGTGTGTGTTACATATCAATTAAGCGGTTAAGAAATAAAGTGTTCTTTGTTATCCAAAATGTAAATTTAACTGAGGGTCTTATATTTTTATCAGCCTGTATATTTTTAGGGGAAAGTGCTAATTACCTTTTACTAGTTGCTAGGTTCCATTTTACTCCAAAACACCTATTCTTCTGTTTCTTTGGCTCAAAGGGACTACTTCATGTTCTCCTCATGGTATTTGAGGAGCAAACTGTTCCTCTTATACCTCTCACAGGGTGGAAGTCTAGCCTACATTTTGCTATTGTAAGAATTAAATTCCCTTTTTCCTCTAACATTTTACAGTTTTTCAAGCTGAATAGAAAATGTTTTGAACAAGGCTATATTGTGATTTCTTTCTGTTTTGGAAAATGTTATTTTTTAATGGCAAATTAGCTGTGAGGTTAAGGAGAATTTAAGGATTTTGACTTCTTCTTTTTCTTTTAAGCCAGAACTTCCAAACATTCCTGGATAGTAACATGACTTGGGGATATTTTAAAAATGCATATGGCTGGATATTCATAAAGCAGTGCTCTTTAATTCACCCACATTTCTGTGTTTAACATTTCACACTAAAACTACCCTCCCCCCAAACCAAACAAAGTTCATGGTGGATGATAGTGGTACTCCATGAATTTAGCTAAGTAGGACTCCCAGTTACTGCTGCTCTGGTAGGTACAGCATCTTCAGGTGAGGCAATCAGCAGAGCTTTTACACTTAAACTATGGCTATTGATCTGGCAAACACATTCTTTTGAATTTCCAGTAGGGAAATTTAAAATGGGACCCCACAGCCTCTGTGTGTAGCTTTGTTGGGGCTGAGGCCTTAGCTCACTGCCTACAGGCATTTCCCTCGCCTCACAAGGCTCACTCAGGTCAGATCTTCCTGGAGACAATATGCCCACCCAATGCTCTAACCTAAATGCAGGGTGGGCTGGACTGGGCTGGGCTTTTCTTCCTTTCATATCTGGCTCTAGGATTCAAAAGTGGATCGCTTAGCTTCAAGCCCACTTCATTAATCAATTATGCAGATTGAAAAATGGAAAAGGACCTAATTGTTGCTAAGTGGTACTAACTGGTCCATTGAAAATGGTTCGATCAGGCTTGTAGGATGGGATACTCTGTAGGGGATTTAAGGCAAGACAAAAGCCACCTTGCCCAAGGCCTCCAAAAAGAGAAGGTTTCATTAGATTACCTTCAAAGAAGAAGAATTTGACATATGGCCTCTGGTGAGAGATAAGCAGGCAGCATCTCAGTGGGATTCACCAGACCTTCACAGACTTAACTTCTAATCTCCAGGCCTCCACAGATCTTTGCAGAGACTCAGCCACTGTACCTGATTCCAGCATGCCTTTGACCTCAAGGAGCACACTGGGCTGGAGCCAGGATCTCACAGAGGTGATTCTCACAGTCTCTGATTCTCTGACATCACCTCCTGGTGCTGAGTCTATTGCTGTCTGGTCTGGTGTCCAGCCCTTCAGACTGCTGTGTGGGATGTTCCAGCATCACCTCATCTTCCACAAGTAGCCCTTGTTTGGGACTTCTGGACACTGTGGAAACTATCTGGGTGTAGCTGGTCAATCACTTGTGGCCTCAAAAATTCTTTCCTTTTCTCCAGTTCCATGTTTGTTAAATAAAGCCAGTTGCTGTTGGACTCTGAGCCTGAGTAACCTTGTAATTGTGTGCATGGGTGGGAACCTACAACTGTGACCTGTACCTGCTTTGGTCATTATCCCTTAGTACTGTTTTAGCACTGTTTTCAGTGCTCCTTTGACTGCTTTAGCACTGTTTCAAGATGATAAAAAGTAGTTTCCTGTTATATATTGGAAGAACATATTGACTTTCTTATTTCAGGGCTATATTTACTTTCCTACTCTTTGAGAGAATATACTGGAAAGGGGTGTTAATTTTTTGATGTTCACACTGTATTGATGGTATCCAATTGCCCAGCCATAGTAAACAGAGTATGGTGAGCTCTCTCAATGCCCTGGCCTGGATATCCAGACAGAAATCTGAGAAGAACGCTATGAAGAAACAAGAGTCTCCTCTAAAAAGTTTTAGATTCCTTAGGTAGAGGGCACGTCAGGATATCCTCTCTAAGAAAATGGACCAATGGCTTCATCTACATTAAGATAGAGGAGCCACCTTACTAAAGCCTCTCAAAGATTCTAACACCAACAGGCCTGGGTCACCTCCTCAGAGGTCTGGGCTTCAGTCTCATGAGTCCCCTCCTTCAAGCATCTAACTTTTAAAAACTCCATCTTCCCTTAGTTCCTCTAGCCCTGGAGTAGTAGCTGTTTCCTGCAGATACCATCTTTGAGTTATTTCACAATTCCTGTTTGGTCTTTTCATTTCTACAAGAACTGTTTGCCTAATTCCTATTTTAAATGTTCTCTGTTAAAACAGCCAGTGTATGTCCTTCTTTCCTTTCTTCCTTCTTATCAGCCAGGGTTCGGCCAGAGAAATAAAGGAATAGGAGATCAGTATCAAAAGTTGTATTGCAAGGCGCTGGCTCATGAGTTGTGGGAACTGACAAGGCAAGCCTGAAATCTGTGAGAGGATGAGGAATGGTAGATTAGAGCTCGTGGGCCCTAACTGAAGCTTTTCACTGTGGGCAGACTTTCTTCTACCTTGGGGGAAGCCTCAGATATGTTCTGAAAACTTTCAAGTGGTTGAACCAAACCTCTCAAACTATCTAGGATAATCTTCCTTACTTAAAGTCAACTAATTATGAACTTTAATCACTTCTACAAAATACTTTTGCTGCAACACTCAGATGAGCATTTGATTAACTGAATGCAATGTATAGTCGTGTTGATACAGAAAACCAAAAACCATAGTGTACCTTTCAGTTCCCCTGAAGCTATGGGAGACAGTTTCCACACCGGAGACATATTTCCACCTCAAGGGTCAAAGCACCTCTGATGCTTTGCCTGAGGATTTTCTCAGGGTTGTAGGAGTTTATTCTCCACATGATACATCTGAAGTGGGACTGAGTCTTGTTTGCACAGTGGAAGCTCGCTTATTAACACAACAGTGATTAGTGCGTCTCTATTCCCTGTCTCACTTTTTCTTCCTTGGTGCTTTCTAGAGTCACCTCCCATACAAAATACCTGCATACAAGTCCATTATGCAGTCTGCTTTTAGGAAAACTCCAAACGTAAATATCTTTGTCAACTCCAATTTTTGTCTGCCTTACCGCCTTATAAAACAGAATGATCTCTTAAAAATGCATTATATCAGATCAAGGGGGAAAACAACAACAAAACCACAACAACAAAAACAAAAATAAACAGACAACTATAAATCATTCTGCAGGAGAGGGGGAGGTATTAGGATCAAGACAGGGATGGGAAGAGCACAAGGGACTATGGTAACGGTATATGGTGAATAAGTTGTGGATATTATATGGGAACTATACCTGAGAGAAGAAAGCAAACATTATAAGAAAAAATAAATTTTTAAAAATGCATTATATCAAATCACCCCTCTAATGTAGAATTTTCTAATGACGTCTTAAAAACCAAAACAAAATTTGTTGCCCTAACTAAGGTATAGAAATCCTACCTGCCCTGCCCCTGCCTGTGGCTCCAATGTCATTTCACCACTATTATTTTGTATATACTTTCAACCACACTCACCAGTCTTATGGCCCTTGCACTTGCTGTTCCTACTGTTTGTGATATTCCCACCCAAGTTTTTACAGGACTGACTCCATCTCACCATCCAGAGTGCTCTGAAATGCCACATCACGAGAGACCCTTCGTAATCACTACCACACACTCTTCCTTTTAGGACACACAAATCCATTTTCCTCCATATTTTACCACCATTTCTCTTTAGGATTTTTACTGTCTGAACTTCTTTTTTTCTTCTTTTTCTACTTACTTCCCCTCTGTAAGCAAGAGTTGGTCTGTTTAATTTATCCCAGTGTCCTCAAAGTTCAGAATAGTGCAGGGGATATTATAGAGCTTTGTTAAATATTTGCTAAGTGAATACATGATTATAAAAATTCACATAGTTAAAAACCTGAAAATCACTTCAAACCTTGTCTAAGAATCATAGTAGGTGGTAACTGTGAACTTCACTAACATGCAGTGTGGCTTAAGGTGATAAGAGTTCAAGGTGTTAAAAGAATTATCCATCTAGACAAGGAGATAAGCCTAGTTAACTATAAAAAGCAAATGAAAAAAATCTGTGAGTTGAGAGGCAGTGACCAAATGATTGGAACATGAAATGTAAAGAGTGATGAAATATAAAATTAGTGTTACAGCGAAATAAGTCAGAAGGCAAAAGAAAAATACCAGATGGTTCCTCCCCTAGGAGGATTATAAGGGAACCAAATAAGGATCAAGGAAAGGAATAAGAACAACAACAACAACAATAATAATAATAACAATAAAGACACAAAAACCAAAAATGAAAAGACAAGGACAAATTGGGGACACTTGGTGGGGAGGGAAGAAAGGGAGGGATGAGGGCAGACGGGAGCACGGAGGACTGAGGTGATGGTGCACTGGTGATATGGTGATGGGGAATACATGGGGATTGCAACTGATGTCAAATATATACAAATTAAAAAAAAGTTAAAAAAATTAGAGTGTTAGACATTTCTATAAAATTTTTCAAACTCCCCTCCAGACCAAAACAGTCATTGTGTTATCACATTGTGTTATTTCCAGGGGCAACCCAATAAACATATTGTTCATTTCTTATAGGTTTTCTTGACAGGTTTTCCATAGTAATTTCCTTCAAATGTAGAACAGGGTCTCACACGTATTAACTGGTCAAAAAATAGTTGTGTAGTAAGAGAGAGTGAGGTTTAGCATGATTGTGTTATTTGCCCAAAGACACCCAGTAAAATCCTGACAGTGCTGGGATTTGACTCCACAGTTTATTCTCTTAACTATTAAGCAATATTTCCTTTATCTAAAGAATCTTTTCGTAAGTAGATTTATGTTTTCCTTTAGCGTCACAAGTGCATATGTTTAAAAAATGGCCCTATTTATTTTTAGGATAAGATTAAGTTAAATAGATCCTTGGGATTTGTGGCATGGATGACAATGAAACATTTAAACCTGGCTCGCAGTTAATGTTATTTGAACCCTGACAGTGTGGGAGAAAGGGAAGCACAGATCATAGGCTTTTTTAGCTCAGTCTCTCATCCTCATGGGACATGGGGGCTTAACTCAGTCAGATTTAAACACCTAGGAGGTATGTTTCTCTCTCTACTGTTATTTAGATTTACCCAAGTTATTTAATCTCTCTGCTCCATAATGTGTGAAATAAATAAAGGACATAAAATAACAGCTGCTCTTATCTGCCACGAGCAACTTCTGAGATCATATTTGGAAGTGTTTATAGTGCTTTGGAGAAGGGTGGATTATCTAATGGTATTATGTCAGCTTTCTGTAGTCTGACCTGGTCAGTATCTGTTCTATGTCCCTGACATGTTCTGGTGAATGAAGGTTCTGAAGTGGTAAATGCAAGAGCAGCATGATCTATGGGAAAAACACCCACAAATATACCCATATCATCTGAGGACCAGACATTTTCTTGGCCCTGACTCCTTGCTGTCAAGTAGAGATATATTTACCAAAGAAATTCAGGGTACTTTGTCTGGTATATTCTGTCTGGATTGCTGAGCTCAAAGCAATGATCCTGAAGTAATTCTGAAGCTATTTCTGGTCTTAGGCGCGTGGGTTTTTTTGTTTGTTTCACATGACCCTTTATAATTTTCTGAGTACTTTTCTTATTGACTTATGTATCTTTATTACAAGTCACCTCTCAAAGTCAAATCATCAACATGCTCTTTGATGGTTGTTCAATTAATATTACTTGTATTTTATTCCTCTAAATTGCCATTCCTGACTGCAAATCTCTGGAGAGATCAATCTGGGCAATAAAAATCTGTTTGATGGCATTAATGCCATCTCGAAGGGAATAAATTGATTGTCCTCTGACTTGTGTCGGCCTCAAGGTAGGTGCTTTCCTTACCCAGAGCCATATCCACAGGCCTGTTAATGGTCTACCAGACCACTATTTCAACAGAGGAACACAGAGCTTTTTGCGCCCCCAAGTACTCTGGGCACCTCAAAATAAAAGGAATGAGTAGTTAAGATACAAACTGTATAAACTCAGATAAGGTTGAACGCTTTATTTTGTGCCCCATCTTCAGGCTGGGTGTACTGTTTCCCCTCAGATTCTCATGTTCATTTATAGCTCCCTCTGGGTGATAATGGCTACATTTGTACCTAACAGCATTTCTGTTCAATGATTAAAACATGGCATGGGTAAATTTACATTCTTTCTATTATTCCTAGTAAAAATGAATATTTGGTTCTCTTTTATTGCTAAAAACAAACAAGCAAAC
Source organism: Galemys pyrenaicus (assembly GCA_019455555.1). Lineage (NCBI taxonomy): Eukaryota > Metazoa > Chordata > Mammalia > Eulipotyphla > Talpidae > Galemys > Galemys pyrenaicus. The sequence goes on along the minus strand of JAGFMF010011830.1, from coordinate 5,029,997 downwards.
AAACTAAAGAATTCTAACAATTAAAAACAAACAAAATTCTAAAACATTTGTCTTCATAATCACAGTGATTTCTAGTATTGTTTTTAAGACTTTGGGAGATTTTGTAACTAAAGGAAGGTGTGGGGGCTTCCCTGGTGGCACAATGGGTTAAGCAATGCACTGTGAGGCAGACCACAGCCACTGCAGCATGAATTCGATCCCTGCTGCCAGCCAGGGAGGGGACCCACATGGTGTAGTAGACCTGTCCTGCCTCACCCGCTGCTCCCCTCAGCAGTGTAGTACAGTCAATCTGCTTCTTCTGTTCCCCACTCTGTCTCTGGTGGATCCTCTCACCGCCCCCCCATACCTCTGACCTGTACCCCGGTTCTTGTATGCATAAATAAATAAATCTTAAGAAAAAAAGTGTGTACCACTGGAAATCAGATTTATCACACAAATAGTCAACTCATGCAAACAACGGAGAAAAAGAAATATCTACCTGGGGGGGGGGGGGGAAGAAATTAAAAAAAGGAGCATAATGTCCAATATACATAGTGGATTTGCTCTAACATGAGCCTGAAGATCCCAGCTTCCTAGTAACCATACTCAGTATAGTCTCTCCCATGCTGAGTCAGGTGAGCAGCACAATCGATAGATTATTGTTACCATGATAGTTTGTGGCTTTGAAGACTAGGTCATAAAAGGCATGTGGTTTCCTCTTTGCTCTTTCTTGGATCACTCACTGAGAGGGAAGCCAACAGCCATGTCCTGTAGTCACTCAAGCGGTTATAGAATTAGGAATTTTGTGCAGGATGTATGGGGTAGTGTGTAACTACAGAAATCATGTCAGTTTTTATAAGATGATGAGTGAAATGTGTTATAACTTTAAACACAATGCTTAAATACAAGAGGTTAGACTTACATATATCTACAGGGTAAGATATTAAAAACAGTGCTTTACTAGAAATAGTTACCAGCTAAATAAATCAAACTTTCTCAAACAAAACACATTTTACAAGTAAAATATACTTAACACATTTCAAATTAAAATATGTATGAAAATACATAAAACTGCTGACCTTAGAGAAGAAGGAGAAAATGCACAGGATGTGGAAATAAGATTCAGTAAATTACATAAGGGGGTCTTAGGCTGAGGAATGAAATCTACTCAACTCTCTCTACTAGAAGTCAAAAACTAAAGTAAAAAGAGAAAAGAACCAGATCCAGTAGTTGAAAAGAGTGGGTGTATGAAAGTGATAGAAAGGGAGCATTGCATCCAATGACACCTCAAACCAGTTTCAAATAGAGAGGAGTCTGTGACACAGATTTGACTTGTTCTAGGCCTGAAAGAATTGGTGGGGATGAGGGGAGGGTGATTTAAACTGCCAATAAGAAATTCCTGATTTGGCTGCTACCTTGGGGTCCCTATATCTTTTTCTAGAAAATGTACTGAAATGTAAAATTCCTTTGAATGAAGAAGACTTATACAAACCAGATTCAGAAAGTAGTCTATTTTATATTGAATTATTTTTTGTTGCGGTACTGGGGGCTTATAGCATTATATTATTCACATATATAGGTTGACACCTCTTCAGATACATGTTACCATAACACATCCACCTCCAACGCACCACTAATCTACCAAAATCCATTGGGTCCCCTTCACCTTTTGTTTGCCACTTCCTACCTTCTCCCTCTGTAGCCTTACTTTTATAGTCAGATTTCTGGGGCTGGTTATTTGTTTTGTCTGATTTTTTTTTCTTTATATTCCACATGACTGAAATCATCTGGTATTTATTTTTCTCCTACTGACTTATTTCACTTAGCATTATCCCCACCAGTTCCATTTATGCTGTCGAACATGGTAAGGTTTCATCATTTTTTTATGGCTGAGTTTTCCATTGTATATATACCACATCTTCTTTATCCACTAATCTGTCATTCAACACTAAGGCTGATTCCATACTATGGTCTTTGTAAATAGTGCTACAGTGAACCTAGGAATATATATATATGTATGTGTGCATATATATGTATGTATATATGTATGTGTGCATATATATGCATGTAATGTATGTATATATGTGTATATATATCCCTTTGAATTTGTTCATTAATATTCAATGGAGAGACCTAGGCAGAGATCATATGGTACATCTATTTGTACTACTTTGAGAAACCTCCATACTGTTTTCCATAGAGGCCTTACCTGCAGTATGTTTGCTGAAAAGCCCCAATGAAAGGCTCATGAGAGTACTCTCAAAAGTTACTTGCTTTTTTCCCCCTCCACACCTTCAACATTCTTGAACTGGATTCCTGATAATTTCGCTACTATGTCATAGTGTAGGTCTCAATGCATTTAGATAATCATGTGTTCCTTTAGCTTCATGGAATTGTATATTTAGTACCTTCCCCAGTTTTGGGAAATTTTCCTTTACTGTTTCTTTGAATAAGGCCTCTGTAACCTCTCTTTCTCTTCCATTTCTGGGACACCATTATCCTTAAATTGCCTTCCTAACAGAGTCAGGTAGCTCTTGAAGTGTTTCCTTATTTTTTTTTTTCTTTGCATTTCTCACTCTGCTTCTACTTTGTTCTACTTTGGTACTTGTGGTATACTATATTCAAGATCACTGAGCTTGAATTTGCTCTCCATTTGGTTTATTATGCTTCCAAAACTTTCTTTAGAATTTTTAAATATCTATTGAGCACTTTACATACTTGATCTCTGTTATTTTCTCACTTAAAGCTTCAATTACTACTTTTTGTTAATTGATTTTATTTCTCTTGTCATTTATTATTTTCTGAATTTTGATATGTATCTTCAATTAGCTTTTCTGACTTCTTTTATATCACTTTTACCTGCCTTTCTGCATATTCTATTATCTCCTTGATTTTTAAAAAAATGATGGCAGTTTTGAGCTCAGTATCTTATAGGGAGACAAAATCTTCCATGACTTTGTGGTTGGATTCTGGAGAGTTGTTCCCTCCTTGTGATGTCATATTTCCCTGAGGTCTCAAGTTGCCATGTGTTATATTTTTTTCATTTGCCTATTTGCTGTGTTAGATTTCCCTATTTAAAAATTAATTCCATAGTTTTACTTTATGAGTTGAACTGCTTTCAGTTTTCCTTCAGGTGGTGTTACAGTTTTATTAGATTAGATTTTTGTTTTGGGGGGCTTTGCTGTAGGTGCCGAGACTTGTTTTTTGCAGCTGCTGAGTCAGAGGGTGAGGGAGAGGTCTGGAGGAGTTCATCTGCTGATGTAAACGTCTTGGATGTAGGTAGGGCAGCTTGAGATTTCTGCATTGCTATCTCCTCTCTGGAGCTCCAGATCTGAGCTCCGAAGCCTGTGTGCTGACAGTGTACCTCAGGAGGTCAGTGCTTCATGGGGGAGGAAGAGGGGAAGTACAGTCCAGCGCACTGCCTTCTTTCTTTTCCTTGGGGTCTGGGCTTGGGGAGTGTCCCTGCTCTTCTGCATATGTTTCCCCTTAGGTGTGTGTACCTCCCCGGTACTTAGTTCTCTCCTCACCAGAGTTTCTGGCTTAATTAGCAGGCCTGAATCTATGTCCTCTGGCGTGGACAGCAGCTTCCAGTCTTTTCTATCTCTCTATTTAATAAAGTATGACTTTCTTCTCTGTCTCCTCTGTTGCTGTCTATGGTGTTCTTTGATGTCTAAGGGGTGGTTCAAGTTTTGCTCTGAGCCATAGTAATATTCTACTAACTGTTAAAAGACCCTCTTGGGAATCAAGCAAATAACCACCTCTGTTATCATCTTGGTGGAACTTAGAGTGACTTTATTATAAAGACCTAAAAAATGCTCTGCTACTTCTTTCAATATTTCTTACAGACTACAAATGGTTCCCTTTATCTGGTGTAATTTTAAGTTATTCTTTGATATATTATCAAAAAAAGTAAATAGTTAAATATCATGGAAAAATGATTTAATTTTAACATTCTACAATATTTTAAATGTAATTTTGGCTTGATACTTAGAGGTTCCATTATCACAGCTTTAACTGTATTTTAAATTTTTTTTAAGATTTATTTATTTATGCACCTCTGGTACAGGCCAGAGGTGTGTGTGGGGGGTGAGAGGATTCACCACAGAGAGCGGGGAGCAGAACAGGCAGATCAACAGAAGTACACTGCTGAGGGGAGCAGCGGGCACAGCAGGAGAGGTCTGCTGCGCCATGTGGGTCCCCTCCCCGGCTGGCAGCAGGGATCGAACACGTGCTGCAGTGGCTGCGGTTTGCTTCACAGTGCATTGCTTAACCCACTGCGCCACCAGGGAGGCCCTAACTGTATTTTAAATTTTAAAGAAGTGATTGAGGCTTCACAGATACCAAAGAAAAATTTCAAAATTCATTGCTTCCTCTACTCTAACATAAAATCAACTCATTTCATTGAGTTTATTTTGAACTTTGGATTGACCTAATGAATCCCACATTATTAATACAGTGTAGGGAAATAGGATAGAAAGGTCATTTTTCACATAATCTGTACAGTGTTCTTTGCACTGTATAAGGCCAATATGAGTAAAAAAAATTGGAAGACCTCTTCCCTCAGGGATATTATGAGTTTCTAGAATAGATGTGAATTATAATTGGCCAATCTTTGAGTGACCATATTACCTGACCTGGCAACTATCACAGAACCTAGAAGAAAGGACCCTTGCAATTTCCAGCTGTTGGAAGAAGTCACACAGGCCGGAAAGGAGTAGAAGGTGGTGCTAGTGCCTAGAGGATGCACTGCTGGGGCTTGATCCTCCCCAGCAGGGGATGACAAAGAAATGACACAAAATGGACAGGGATGGTAATTGGGCCTGCAGGAACAATCTGTGAACAACCTTAGAATAGAATGTGGCCCTAAATACCCAGGAACACTTCCCTCTTTGTAAAAGCTGTAGCCAAAATTAATATAAATGGAGTTAATAGAACTAATGGAGTGTCAGGCACAAGAGCTAGCAAAGTGGCAGAACTGACAGCATCAAAGTTGTCCTGCAGGAGCATCAGTGCCTAATGACGTCTAAAGAAAATATGATACTCCATTAGCTGCCAGAGGGACAGTGTTAATCAATTAATCAAAAAGAATAACCACAGGCCCTTCTACCACCTCCAATGATTTAGGCAGTTTTCATTTTCTCCTAAATATTCTTGATATCATGTAGACCTCAAAGAACTGAAAGGAAGCTCCAATTCAAAGAAAATTTCTTACAATACTATAAATGATACTAATATTTTGCCCATTTGAAATATATGTGGTTCTATAACAAATTACCACCCAGATAAGTATAACCACCATCTGCAAAGTTAAATTTCTGGGATGAAGAAGGCAAATTTAAATTAATTCCAATTTTAATTGGTGTGGCATTTCTAATTCAGCTGTGAAAAGACACATCACACAGTCCCCTTGTTGCTGATTATATGCCTGGGGTATCTTCAGCAGCTTTCCTCCCTCTGCTTCACTTCTTCCCTGTAATAACCCTACAACTTGGGGTGGCTTATTAGAGTAGAGGTGAATATTTTAGGTTGTAGCCTGGGGGACCACTGCTCAGTATGTGGGAGTGCTTGTCTGATTTCCTCTTATAAGTCTTAAATGATGACCCCCCCCCCCCGCATCCAGGCATCATGCTTTCCCCACTCTCTATTACAAACTCTTGAATGAAGAATAAGCCCCTCTATTCTCATCTGAAATTGACCTTTGGTGAGGAATTCAAGGTTTTCCCCAATTTTTTTCTACCACCTTTATCAAATGATATTACTTTTCCCTTCCTCCTCAAGTCCCTTTTTGTATCTTCAGCACCTAACACTCTCTATGATTCTCCCATGCTCTGGCCAGAAGCCACGAGGTAAGGTCAGAAAGAATCTCCGACCTCCCACATTTAGTTTAGGAACCACATTTATTTGCTCTTCAGCAGTCTGGGCAAGGAATATTTGTTCTCCAGCCTGCCCTCTCTGCTATCTTCAACAGCTGATTTTTTTTTAGCTCAGGTTTTGGTAAGGTGAAAGACGTCACCAGGGTTACTCAGACGTGCCAGCTCTCAAAGTCCTCGGTAGTTAAACTTGAAGAAACGCCACGTGAAGACACTTGTAAGCACATATGATCCCTCTGAAAAAATTGCTTTCTTTTCCTATAGCTCCCTTTGCTTTTAAAACTTGAGATTTTAGGGCTCTCATTTAGTCATTCATGCAATACATTTCAGTTTAGTTTAGAATCTAAGAACTGGGACAAAAAGAACATTGAATTCAGTGCCTACCTTGGTTTTGTGCTGCTGCTTCTTGAGGTTTTTAGTAAGGATACTCTGGGTGCACAGCCAATTCCCCAAACTGGTTTAGACTGCTGTTTTTCTGCTTTTCTCTTCAAAACCTCTTAATGCTGAGATAAGCATGCATACTGAAATAAAAACAATCCATTGTGTTGTATAAGTGTTTTTTAATTTAGTGTTAATTTTACCTTTTGAGGGCCTCCTTGATGGTGCAAAGGTTAAGCACCGCACTATGAAGCATCTACAGCCACTGCACCACGAGTTCAATTTCCTGCCAGAGAGGTGACCCACATGGCACAGCAGACCGCTCCTACCTGCCCCCCTGCTCCCCTCAGCAGTGTATTTCAGTCCATCTGCCTGTTCTGTTCTCTATCTCTGGTGAATTATCTCACCCCTCACACCTCTGGCCTGTACCCCAGTTCTGGTATGCATAAATAAATAAATCCTAAAAAACCACCATTCAAAGCAGCAAGTATCCAATCTGAAAAGCAATCAATGTTTCCATTTATCTTTTTTCTGGATAAAACCTTTATTATAAGGATTCAACATCTTATAAGTTTAACATACCAATAATCCATAAGCAGTTTCTTTATTGTCCAACCATTGCCTAATTTTAATTTGGGCGTTAACATTTAAGAAAAAAGAAAGAATTATAATTGAAAAATATCTGTTTGAACTATGCAGTTCCACTTAATAGCAATAGACACCACACCAGAGAAATTAACAGAAGACAACTTAGTGGTCTCACTTCTGGGTCAGTTTCCAATGAAGAGGAAAATATAGAAGTCCTAGAAAATAAACTAATATCGGATAATCTGAAAGAGGTTTTGATTACTCAAAACTGTGTTTGTTTTGACATGGACACTCCTATACTGATGGCACTGAGACTAAAACAAATGGTGGGAGAAGGATTGATACTGCCTAGAAACATTTTTTTAGAATGAAAAACACAAAGGTCAGGCAAAAATTTTGAGGTACTTCCATAAAATTATACTCATTATGAATGCCTCTCCCACTATCCTCCCAGCTTCCCTAACTCTTCAGCCTCTGCTACCTTGAGGCAGAAAGGACAACCCAGCCTCTTCCTCCTCCTCAGCCTGCTCAATGAAGACAAGGATAAAGACCTTTATGAGGACATGCTTCCACTTAATAAATAGTAAACACAAAAAATGTGTCAGTCATCTCCTTATGTTATTGGTAATGCATCTGGTCATCAGCAGACTTTTAGTAGTTAAGTTTCTGAGGAGTCAAAAGTTATACAAATTTGCTACTTCCCTATCCTCTCTGTTCAATGGTCAAATGTACTATGTTATGCAAAATCAGAGGCCCGTTGCAGGGTATACTGTCGATACTTCACTGTATTAGCCCTCAGTCCACTTGTGAGTCCATCCAAGGCCCAGAGGGCAGTCCCTCCTGAACTTTTCCCCTTATAGGGCCTTTCTATTTTCACTCCCCTTTTCTGACCCAAGACAACTGTAGCATCAGGAAAAGGCAGCACTGGAGGCAGGGTTCAGGATGGTTCTGGGCAGATGGGTCAAGGAAGGAGAGTCTTGGAGCCCTAGGTGGCTTTTCATGCTTTATTTAGTAGAGGTGGCCAGGTACGTGGCAGGCATGGGTGCCGGGGGGGCCGGGAGGCTGGCAGGCCTCCCAGCCCCCAGCGCATCTCACCCTCTCAGCTGCTTCTTCTCTCTCTGCTGCTGCTGCTCCTTTGTCCTGTCGGTCGGCCGGTCCTTGCAGTTCTGTCTGTTAGTCCTCACAGTTCTGTCTGTTGGTGCTCGCAGTTCTGGCGTCCTCATGACGCCGCCCATTTAAGCTCGTGTCCCAACTCAGGTGCGCCCACTTGCGCATGCCCACCCTGGAATGCTCGCAGCACCACAGGTGTCCATCATCAGTAGTGGGAGGGTGGAAAGACCTGATCAACCCTTACCCTACAACAACTAACTTGAGCCTGCTGTGGCTATTCCAGAGGAACTGGTGTTTTGACCACATTCAACCAATGAGAAATGGTAGTTTGTGGATAAAGACTGCATCTTGCCCACCTCTCAGGGTCCCCAGCGTGGCTGAGCCCTGTGGCCTTCCACGGTGTAGTGCCAGCAAGGCACTGAGCAAGTTCCTGATGATTCCGGAAGACAGGTCAAGGAGGAGTCCTGGAGCCCTCGGTGGCTTCTTTAGGCTTTTATTACATCACTATATTAGAGGCGACTAGGTAAAGGGCAGGCCTCCTAGCGCCTGGCGCATCTTCACTCTCTTGCCTCTCTCTGTCTTTCTCCTCCTCTTTTTCTGGCATCCTCATTATACCACCCTTATGCGCTTTAGGTCTCAACCCAGGTGCGCCCACTTGCGCATGCCCACTTAGGCACGTGTGCAGGACCGCCTGCATTCCATGGTGGACACCAATGGCGGGAGGTCGGAAAAGCCTGATCACTTTTCCATTTACGCTACACACAGCCATGCTACCGCATTCTAATAATAAGGAATAGTGGGAAATCTGGTGGCCTAGAGACACATGTCACATTGAGTGGACACATTCTCAGCACCAGCGAGAATTCATGCCATGTGGCCCATTGCTTATGGATTTTTTTTCCCCCACAAAATATATAAAATGGAAATATTATGTGAAATCTCTTAATTTTTATATTTGGCAGCTAATTTACAATGTCAAAGAAATATAATGTGGTCCAAAGAAACATGTCGTGGGCAAAATGCAGACTGAGAATTTTGAATTTACAACCTCTGCATCAGAGTATGACAAGATTTAGAATAACAGATCTTCATTCTCCAAATAAAAGTGGGAAAACATTTCAGAATTTAACCCTTTCACTTTGACCTGTGGGTTATCAGCTCATGCCTTTTGGTTTATTTCTCTGGTGCAGGAAAGGGATCAACCAATGCAAGCATAACAGGATTAGGAAGAAACTACACTATTGTCTTACCTCCGGAAACACCTCTCTCTGCCTGCTCTCCATCTGGGCTTCTGGAAGTATGAAAATAAGTGTGGACTGTGGTGGGTGTGGGCATGGGGGGCGGTGGTGTCTTCTCCATTCAAGACACCTGGATTCACTTTCAAAGAGTAAATGAAAGGCATCTGCTGTGGCTAGAAAGGCATCTGATTTGACAGAAAAGATCTATATGTAAAGGCTTTGTGCTTTTACCTGGATATCTCATTGACCTTCCTGAGTGAGGTGTTCGTACCATGTGTTTGAAAGCCTCACAGGTTCTTTTGCTTAGGAAGTCTCATTGGTGGCAAGTAGCAGGGCTGAGTTTTTAGGTGGGCATGGTTGAATGAAGAAGCCCATACTTTTCTGCTGGTGGGAGAAATCTCGGGGTGAGACAGGAGACACAGAGGATGAAATAATTCATCAGTGACAGAGTAGAGCACAGAAAAAAAAAAGTACTTATGGAAATGCACTGCTGAGAGAAGCAGCGAGTGAAATGGGAGAGGTCTGCACGAAGAGGATTTGAAGCTCTCTTTTATACGCTGTTTTCACAGGCTTTCTAACTTGGGGCGCCAGTTTGCACCAGTTATCTGCTGGGATGTCTGGTCTTGGGTGCTGGCCTTTGACATAGAAACATGTCCTGCCCCTGCCCCTGGGGCTGGGTCGGTAGTTTTTGTTGTGGTGGTGGATTTTATGGCCTCGTTAAGGCAGTCTTACCAGTTTCTAATCAATTTCTTATCAATTATCTAGTCAAGCCTTCCAAACCTTTCTGTTAGGCAAGGAATGGGGGCTTGGATTTTATTAAATTGTACCCCAACATTTTCCCATTGGTACTTGCTTCTTGTTTCCACAAATGTATCTGAAGACTGTATAAGATTCCACAGGCTTGGAAAGGGGAAAAGGGCACCATCAAGGCCATGGTTAGGCCTGAACATTGGTATTTGTTCATCTCCCCAGAGTACCAGATGTAGGACTAGTGAAGGAGCTGAAGCATGTAAGCATGAAGGGGCTCTGGCCAACAAAGTCACCAGTGTTCACTATTGTTATTACTGTTATTGGTAATAGTGATTGATATTGTTTCATGGTTCCTACTTTGGTGCCCTTAACTCTAATATTTACACAATCCAGGCTTTTCTGTCTCTCCGACTTGGCAAATTTCCTACACTTGCACCCAATTGTCTCATATTTCAGCTACTTTCTTATTTTGGGAATGGAAGTAGCTTTACACTTCCATGCACTAAATGTAGGTGCACCGGGATCAGCTGAGAATGCAGAGATTTTAACAGACCCCCAGGAGGCCCACAACCAGTGTGGGGTGTCGTATTCCACAGATGTGTTTTGGACTCTAGCTCAGATATGTAGCAAACTGGCTTTAAATGCTCCTGTGCAAGACAAGGGATTTATTTTCAAATCGACTTCACACTTTGTTTAATGAATATTTTTTATAGAAAAAAAAGCAGTTATGAGATCAGGCATAGAAAGCAGAAATGGATACAGGTTATCATTTCCAATGCTTCCCAAAAGGAATATTCAAGGAAACTGAGTTTCCTGAATTCACGATTCTTATTCTGAATAAAAGCCTTATCCATCCTCATTTACATAGTACTTTAATGACAAATATTATCACCATGTTTGCCTCTGAGTGTTCATTTGGGAGAGGCCTACTGTAGCTGACAATATCTTTCCAAGACCTGAAAATATGTGGTTTTCTTTCCTGAAGCATTTGACATTATTTTTAAATAATTCCACTACATAACATTGGGCTCTGGGATAGGGAGACTTGAAAATCCTGTTTTTTGAAGAGATTCAAGTTTTCCCATATCTGTTCGGTTGAGGTACTCTGCCAATATTCTGATATTCTCTACTCTCTATAGAGGAAGAATCAGCAAGCTTTTCTTAAAGATTGTAAATATTTTAGTATTTGTGAATTATATGAAGTACCAATGAATGGACATGGTTGGATTCAAACAAAACTTTATTTATAAAAACAGGAGGCCCAACCCTAGTCTTTTAAACTCTGAAGTAAGGGTAAATATAGCTAGGAGCTTGTGTTCTGTCCAAAATATTTGAATATTCTAATGGATGTTCAGAAGATGGTTTAGTATTTGGTTCTTATGCCGGAGAGAGATGTGCTCCAACAATAAAACTCTGGAATGACCTTTTAAATTAAATTGGTTAGAATATCAGCACTTTAGTCCAAACCATTTTATGTGAAGATTCCAAGGAGGTATATTCTGGACTTGGATTAGTGTGTATATGGAGGAGGGTATATTTCCCAGATTCAAGAAGAATTAACATGACATTCACTTAAATGCATTTGTCTAGAATAAAATGACTAATGGTTGATGCTTGGGAATAGGAAAGAGAAACTAAGCCTTCATTTTAATGTAATTGCTACCCCAGTGTACTTTAAAATGATTAGTTTGACAACTTTCATTTGTCCTATGCTTGATGACCTTTTGTTTTTAGCTTAAACATTAAAATTGTCTAAAGGAAGACTAAAATAATCATCCATATGAAATTAAGCCATATAATTTTTGGTTCCTTTCAGCTAGTCAGTTAGTAACATCTCACATGTGAATTAAATGCCATGAAGGGCCCTATTATAGTATCTTCCCCCCTTAAAAATAATGTAAATCCATTGATACCTTACCTGAAATTTTTAAATAGATGCTGATGAATTCGTTTTTTAGTGATTTTCTAGATCAATAATTTCCCAAGACTGTGCCTGGGTAAAGCCCATTTTAGACCTTCAAGCTACCAGTAGTAATTGGCCTCAGAGGATCTTTCAATAAATGAAAAATGTACTCCTAAGCACACTTAACATCCTTTAGCATTTGCTCATTTTATACAAGAGACAATGGAGAGACTAGACCTGAAATGTCTTCTTTACCCCAATATAGAGGGTGACAGGCATAGGAAAATTCTCAAGTACCAGACAGATCAGAGGTATTACAAAGGATTACCTCAGTTAAGAAATGATGATATTTTGTTAGTCACTTTTTAGAGTGAATTAAACTGAAGATTTATTGTAGAGGCCTCATTTTGTTCCAGAGACCTTTTTCTTGTCCTTTGAAATGGTTTACATATTAAGAAGGTGTTCTGGCGGGAGATGCAGGTTGAAGGAGTAACAAATTAGACAACAGAGAGAAATGCAAGTTCTTTGTGAGTGACATAAAACCTGCTTTGTGTGGACTTATATCTGCAAAATTGCTTCTCACTGTTTTCTTCTGGTGGACTGTTAATTCATGATAAATGATAATTTTCTACATTATTACATAGATTAACTTCTTACATTTTTTGACATGTATAAACAACATTTTCCCCAAAGGTGCTATTAAAATATTTTGTTTTAGAGTATGGCATTCAGTTATTTAAGGACCAGCTCTCTAGACCATTCTATAGTGCATTTCACAACCTCCCAGTGAAAGAATGAGTTGCTGGGCAGACGCTTACTACAGAGTCAATGTCTGTACCAGACCTGATATGTTAAGAGGATCCTCCAACAATCAAGACTGGCCAACCTGTATAGTTTTAATAGGCCATGATGGCTTTCTACCCTTTAGTTCTTATAATCCCAGACATTTTCCTTCTTGAAAATAAAAATTATTACAAAGATTATCAGACTGTGAGATACAGTATTTATAGACTTGTCAAATTACTATAGTGAATTCAAAAGTTTGAACAGATTCACTATAGTTTTTCAAGGATTTGAATTATACTTTTAAGTTTATATCAGACATCATTATATTAAAGATAAGCTATTTGAACTTGCATTGGTAGTAGTGGTGTCAGACAATGTGGTCATTAAACCAGACAGTACATCTCATGTCCACAAGCCTTGTGACTTTCGTAGAATGCTGCATTATGAAACTGCTATTGCAAAACAGGCAGTTAATGCATTGAATTTCCCATAAAATCCAAGTAAATCTTGTGGCTTGTCATCTTTGGGGATAAGCATCTTGCCTTTTAGAAAAGGCAGTAAGGAAAAAAAAAATGCCACACAAATCAGCAGTTTCTATGCCTGAAACTCCTTAAGTTTTTAATTTCACTAATACTCTTCTACACCTTGTTTGTTTATTCATACAACATTTACTGAGCAGCTCTTCTGTGCCAGGCATTGGTCCAGGTTCTGGGGCTACTCTGCAAGTATAAGTCTCTGCTCTGGAAGACTTATATTCTAGTAGGAAGACCCAGATAAGCACAAATGCCTACTATTTCTAGGTCTAAATGGTTCCAAGATATCCTGTCTGAATATCTCCACTTGCTGCATCTCTTCATTTTGGGGCAATAATGAAGTGAAAAAGGCCAATCATGGCCTGCATTACTCAGACAGTTTCATTAGTCTCACTCTTACCATCTCTAAGTTGGGTAAACTGAAGTGTACTTCAACCAATCTGGGTCTCGTTTCATTATCTATACAATGCAGATTAAGTGATTTTTGGATTAAGTGATTTTTAAAAAGAGAATGGGTATTTTCATGCTTTTATTTTTAATAGTTTTAATAGAGGCATCTTGCACAAAGTTGAGAGCCACTTTGTTGACTATTCTATATTTTTAAAAAATGGGGCCCAGTGGGTTGTGGTGTGCTAACTGCATGAAGAGGTGTGAACCTATATCTCTAAATCATATACAGTGTTTTAAAACAATGTTATCTCAATAAAAATGATAGAATAAAAAAAAAGATAAGCAATCCTTAGATATTCAATATACACAGGACATTTTCAATGCCAATCTAAACTTCCTTTATAAATAGTAAATATCTCAGTCATCTGAGAAATAATTTATCCATAAATAAAAGCACATTTATCTCAATTGTCGGTTACATGATCCCACCTCATTTGTGAAATGTGGTCTAGCTGTGAAATCCTGTCTTGGATGTCACACGGTCTCTCTCCTGTTAACCCAGATCACTAACTTTGGGTTCTGTTTAGCTTTCCCATCGCACTATTAGCTCCATGAAAACAAGGGTTGGGTTCTCACTTTTCTGAAGAAAAAACCCAAATGAGATTCCACCTAGGTATCACAGACATGTAATCATGCCACCCACACCATATTTGAAGGGTACAGGTCATTTGAGAAACACATTAGCTACAAGCAGCTGTCTTAATAAATTAGAGCTATCATATACTAACTGGTACGCTAACATCCAAAAAGGAAATATGTTTCTAGAACAATTCACAGACAATATGACAATAGATCATAGTGAATTAATAAATATTCTCACCTCCTCAGAAGCTTTGGTGGAGTGTTAATGTACATTAATGATGATTCATTATTAATGATACAAGCAAAGTAGCATGTATTTTACAATCAGTTAATTTTTCCTAAAGAAGATAAAAGTAGCTGGAGAGTTGAATGTCAAATAAGGTTAGACATATTAACTTGGTAGGAGTGATGAAGGCACTGATTCTCTTGCAAGACAAATTGGTCTCCTAGTTTGATTTTGAAATGTAGAAACTCAAATTTCAATCAATCCAGCAGCTAACGATGACAGGAAATTTTATGGGACTAGAAGGATGCTCCCTTTCTTATCTGGATCAGATCCCACCACCCCCTTGGAGGATTCTGAAGGCTGCAAGCTCTGTCTTTGACTTTTGTCACTTGCTTTATAATAAAATATCCTATACACATTTTCAAATTTGATCAGTGGGCCCTATCAAAAGGATACATCTTGTCAGTGTCTTTGAAGGCACAATTAAATCTCTGCCTCAAAAACTGAATTTAATTCCTTCCTGTTCCTCTGTGGTGTCAAGATACATAGTGTCAGTGTTATCAGACATGCCTGACACAGGCTCTGGGCTCACAACATCTGTCCTGTCCTTCCAGTCACTGGAATAGTCACCACATCCTACAGGACCTGAGGCAAGGCACCCAAGTGACCTTGAAGAACCTTGAAGCGATATCACATCTTCTAGCAATAAACTAGCTCAAACAGTGTATGGACCATGAGGTGAGGGCAAGTCCACAGACATCAGCTGCATAAATGAAGGTCAGAGAAGAACAAGAAGGTTCAGACAACTTTTAGCAACCTAGACCACAGTTAAAGTTAAATTCCCGTTAGCAAAGGAAATGCACTTTGGTGTACCTCATGGAATCTGGGTATGTGTTTAAATTGTTGAGTGTGTGCTATCAATAAGTACTCAGTTCCTTTCTCACAAGGACAGGGCCAGGAATGACAGCCCTGCTGATGATGCGTGTTCTTACATCAGCAAGACTGCAGCGCTGCCCAGGCTGCGAGGTCAAGGGGTCCGTGCTTAGGCACAAGAGTGCGTGGGTGTTGGTTTCGCTGTTAAGTCTCCAGAAAGTCACTTTGTGTGGTGTACTCTTCAGAAAGTCCTTGAATTGCAAACAAATACAGCTCTTAAGTCCAAACCTCCATGGGCACCATGGCTTCTTTAGTTCCAACAGAAGGTAGCAGGCTTTCTTCAGACAAGAAATAAAAGGGGAACTGCACCAAGAAGCCACGGATCTTTTTCAGTTCTTCCTCGGCTCGAATGGGATCTTCCTTTGCTAGTATGGGCTTGGTGATGAACTCTCTCAGCTGAATTAAATTGTGTACTTCGTCGCTGGGGAGGCACCGGAATACCTGATTCAAACACAAACAGGAGACTGAGTGATAAAAGTTCAAAAAGAAGCATATGCTCTTTATGAAAGATTCCTATTCCAACAGACAAAACTTTTGTTTTAGGAAACACATCTCAGTTTTATTTTATAGCACAAGCCTGACTGAAGAGTTGTTACTCTTTTTCACTACAATAAACTGCTAGATTTGCTTCCATTCCAAAAAATCATGACTAGATCTGTATGTGGAATGTACAGAAGCTATTAACCCCAGGACAAAGTCAAGTTTATGAATTTCATTGATGCTACTCCATTTATGGTTTATTTTTTGGAAAAGAGTCATCTATGGATTTCACTGTATATACTAGTCTAAGAGAAAGCTTACATATTTTCTCTAACTTTTTATTGTGAAAAATGGTCATAACTGTACTTTTATTAGTGTTTTCAATTGTGTACTGATTTTGCTCAATTGTTTTAATTTTTAATTAAAAGAAGTTTCAGACATTGTGTCACTTTACAACATGTTTTTTGTGTATGTGTGTAGGAGAACTGGGGTATAGGCCAGAAGTGTGGGGGGCGAGACAGGGTGGGGAGCAGAACAGGCAGATATACTGAAATACACTGCTGAGGGGAGCAGCGGATGAGACAGGAGAGGTCTGTTGCGCCATGTGGGTCCCCTCCTGGCTGGGGATTATATTTAGGCCATAGTACTGATAGGACTGAGACTTAACACCTAGGCCACTAGGGAGGCCCCTCAACACATTTTTTCTTAAAAATAAGGTCATGTGCTTAAATAACCACAATATCATTCTGGGGACTCAGAAAAATCAATTGTGTGTCATTTAAGTTATGGTCTACATTCAGATTTATTCATTATCCCCAAAAAGTATTTTATAGATAATATCACCTCAAATGAGGTTGGGCTCTGCAGATCAAATATAAAGCTCCATAGACAGTTGTCATGATTCATGAGGAATAGTGAGGCCTCCATAATAGAAGGGGCTCTGGAAATCATAAAGGAACACTCACTCTTCTCCAGTTTCTGATAGATGGTTAATAGATCTCAGTTTAAGTATTTTCTGTGACAGAAATCTGGCTACTTAATGGAGTAACCTGTCATGCTATGTGGGACCACTCTTAACTTTTCTTTGTTCTTTATCACAACCAGTGGCTATAACTTAGCAGAAGATGCATCTGGCCTTCCTATCAAATGGAATTGGTTTCAAAACACCTCTCCCAAGTTAGACAACAAGGAAATTTCTCACTATTCATAAATTTCATCATAAGAATGGAAACCATTTATTATACATTAAGCACTAAATACATTTAACAGATCATTCCCTATTCCTGTGATCACCCTAGTGAAAATCTCTCCCAATTTTTAGAAGAGATGTTCAAAGTCAAGTCACCATACATGGTTATAGCAACGGCAATTTGGGGAGCTGAGAGCTGGGTGGAACATAGGTCTGCCTCACTTTTTGGTACCATATGCTTCTTTAAAACATCAACTATGATGCCTTTTGACTCTTGTTTTTTAAGTGTCTACAAAAGGCATTTTACTACAATTTAGAAATGTGTCAGTATTTTTTCACTCATAACAATATTCTGTATTAGTAACTTGCAGAAATAAGTATGTGCTTTTGTGACATTCCATTTACAAAAGAGGGGAGAATCATGCAAACCTACCTTATCATAAATTGTAGCATTTCGAGCTGCTGTTGAAACCCACACTTCCTTGAAGAATTTGTCACTCACTGGATCCTGAATGTCCTCACTTGGGTCAGAATGATAGCCAAGGACAACCCTGAAACACAGGTGACCTCCGAGTTCAGAAATTAAAATAAAGCAGTTTGCAGTAGGCATTGTTTATACTGGTGATGCAAAGCAGTTACCCACCCATAGATATCAACTTTTTTTTTTGGTCAGCCTATCACTTCAATTTTATTTATTTAGTTAAGTTCCATTGTTTCACATCTTTCTTAATATTTTGACAGAATAGGATTTCTCCCCTCAGGTATGTTCACTCAGGTATGTTCACCTGCGCTCTCCCACCTCCAGAGCACCCATACTCTTCCACCATAGTTCATTGTGCTCTCCAACCCTCTACCTCACCCCTCCCCTTCCTCTCTAGGATGACTCAAATCAACGGTCAGTTTTCAAGAGTTGATTTTAAAGTTTGTCTTTGTCTGAGCCTTTGGTTTCTCTATATTCCACATCTGGCATTTATCTTTCTCCTCCTGACTTATTTTGCATAGTATCATCCTTTCCAACTCCATCCATGTTGCCTGAAATGGTATGAGCTTATATATATACATATCTATCTACTTTTTTTGATAGCTGAGTAGTATTCCATCACATCTTCTTGATTCACTTATCTGTTTTGGGGCATTTGGGTTGTTTCCATAGCTTGGGTAGTATAAGTAGTGCTGCAATAAACATGGGGTATAGGATTCCTTTCAAATTAGTATTTTTGTGTTCTTTGGGTAGATACCTAGGAGTAAACTGTTAGATCTTAAGGCAGATCTATTTTAAGTCTTTTGAGGAACCTCCACACCACTTTCCAAAGGGACTGGACCAGTTTATATTCCCACCAACAGTGAAGGAGGGTTCCATTTTCTCCACACCCTCGCCAGCATTTGTTATATGTACCATACACACTGGTATGAGTACATTATCACTGTAGTTTTGATTTGCACTTCCCTGATGATAAGTGATGATGAACATTTTTTCATGTGCCTTATGGCCATATGTATGTCTTCCTTGAAGTGTCCTTTTAGCTCTTCTGCCCATTTTTCTGATTGGGTTGTTTGCTTTGTTTTTGTTGATCTGCATACGCTCTTTTTTTTAAAAAAAAATTTATTTATTTTGTGTAGAAGAACTGGAGTGTTAACCAGAGGTGTGGGGGGTTAGAGGATTCATGAGAGACACAGTGGGAAGCAAAACAGTCAGACTTACTAAAATACACTGCTGCGGGGAGCAGCGGGAAAGACAGGAGAGGTCTGCTGTGCCATGTAGGTTAGTTCCCTGGTCAGGGATTGAACTCAGGTCATGGTGGTGGGCCATCACAGTCACAGTACTGAGACTTAAACCCTAGGCTACCAGGGAGACCCTGTGTAAGCTCTTTGGAAACAGTCCTTTATATGCATGTATTTTCTCCAAATGTGTAGGGTCTCTTTGTTTTGGTTGCTGTTTTCTTTGCTGTACAGCTGCTTTTTAGTTTGATGTAGTCCAAAGCCTTTTTCTCACATGCATATTAAGTTCAAGGATTATTAAACAGGCTGGTACATTGGAGGGAGTAGAGGGGAGGATATAGTCCTCAGAAGAACTTTGGTTTCTATGTTGAGTAAAATATAGACTTACGACAGATATGCAGCAGATGAGCAACAGGTTCTTACTCACTTATTAAACAGGGTGCTGCACTGAGGATGGGCTGTTTGAGGCAAGGGTTAAAACTGGGAGAGCAGACAGGAACTACAGTAATGCAGGTAAAAAATAATGGAGGCTTAGGGGGTGGACATCAAATTCAACATATTTTACTGCTAGAGGAGATATTTATTGAGTATAAAAAGTCAGACATCCACCAAAACTAAAAGGTATTCAGTTTGAATAGATAGGAGAATGCAGTTGTCATTTGTTGTGATGGGGAATTCTGTGGATAGAACCAAGTTGTGGAGGAAGACCAGGAACTCAATTTGAAACCTGTTGAGACATCTATTAAATATTCAAGTGGCAATGCCATGTAGGCAGTTGGATAAATAACTCTGGAGGATTGAGAAAAAGAGCTTGGGTAGGAAATATAAATTTAATACTTACTCTTATATATAGTCATAAAGCCATATGACTTTAACTGAGTTTCTAGAAGAAGTATAGGGCCTCCCTGGTGGCCTAGGGATTAAGTCTCATCGTTATCATCTCTACAGCATGAGTTTGACCCCGGCCAGGGAACTGACCCACATGGTGCAACAGACCTCTCCTTTCTCATACGCTGCTCCCCTTAGCAGTGTATTTTAGCAAATCCACCTGTTCTGCTCCCCATTTTGTCTCTGATGAATCCACTCATCCCTCAAACCTTTGGTCTACATTCCAGTTCTTCCGTGCAAAAAAAAAAAAAAAAAAGGGAGTATAGACAGAGATGAAGACCCAATGAACTTCAATAGTAGAGGAAAGGAGGAGCAGCTAGTAAGCAGAGGATGTGATATGTTAGAACTATGATAAACTCAAGGAATAACCATTGAACTTAATAATGCGGAGGTAATTATATTACCTTCTTTGTTTTTAAATTAATGTAGAGTTACATCATCATTTTTAATGGCTCCATAATTTCTTTTCATGGGAAATTTATTTAACCAATTATTTTATTTAAGGTACTTTGGATGGTGTCCAGGTTTTAATTACTGCATACAATGGTACAGTGAACATAATTTATTCATCACATAAAATAATTTGTGAATTTCTATTATTATTTAATTAGAATTAAATTCCTGAGTCAAAGAATATGCAAAATTTACTGCAAGAATGGCAGTTCCAGGGGCCTCCCCAGTGGTGCAAGGCATTAAGTGGCACTATGAAGCTATCCACAGCCTCTGCAGCATGAGTTCGATCCCTAGCCTGGGAGGTGACCCACATGGTGTGGCAGACCTCTCCTGGCCTGCCCATTGCTCTTCTCAGCAATGTATTTCAGTTGATCAGCCTCTTCTGCTCCCCACGCTGTCTCTGGTGACTCCTCTCATGCCCTGCACCTCTGGCTTGTATCCCAGTTCTTGTATGCATAAATAAATTTTTAAAAAAAGAATGGCCACTCCAAATCATATGCTATTAATTAACCAGGCAAGTTCTCCCCAGTGATTTCTAACATTATCAATCCCTGAAAAATCTTGGTCAGTTATATAGGAGTAGGAGGTCATTTCATTTTCTTACTAGTCTGCACTTATTTTAATATAGAAAAAAAATCTTTAAAATAAATGTACCTGGCACTATGGGTTTATTAGGATTTTTAGAGTTTTATAACCTTAAAATTTTATTTCCATTTCAAATAATGTCTCTTTGGACTATAAAGGGTAACTTTAAAAAAGGATTTAAGGGATGATGTTTGCACATAGTTATTAAGACCCAAAGCAAAATTTTCCTGTATCATATCTGAAGGACAGTTCAAGTTACGACAACAAGTCAATTATAATAATCCCTTTCATTTGAGTCAGTTCTAACCAACTGAACATTTGAGAAAAAGAGTTTTATGTGACTTTCCTATCAATTTAGGCAAGAGGTGAAGTACTGTGTACGTGAAAACATCAATTAAGAGCTTATTTGTAAAAAATATTATTTAAATAAGTCTATACAGATATTTAGTAATAATTTATTTTCCTTGTCAGTTTTTTTAAAAGATTTATTTATTTATGCATACAAGAACTGTGATATAGGCCAGAGGTGCGGGAAGTTTGAGAGGACTCACCAAAGACAGTGGGGAGTAAAACAGGCAGATCAACTGAAATACACTGCTGAGGGGAGCAGTGAGTGAGGCAGAAGAGGTCTGATGTGCCATGTGGGTCACCTCCTTTCTGGGAATCAAATCTGTGCTGCAGTGGTTTCATCTGCTTCATTGTGCAATACTTAACCCCTTGTGCCAACATGGAGGTGCCCCACACACCACCCCCCTGTCAGTTTTTTAATTGCAAAATAATTATATGAAAATGCACAATAAATTAACATGAAGTACTCTGGATATTCTTTAGGAGACTAGTGTTTGAGCAAAAACTATTTTGAAGTTATGTTGATGTTTATGCATCAGTGGGAGAGTAAGAAACTCCAGAAAATTCTTTCTACTCCGCACGTCTATCACTTTAAATGATTCTGAGCTCTGCTTGTGTGAATAACCACTTCTGTTGAGGGATGGTTTCATCTGTAAGGTTTGGATAATTTTCTAGGACCTAATGAACTACTCCCCACATAGTTGTGACATTCAGTGCAGTACTGTGATGTTTGACTCTATTTAGAATTGATTTCACATTGAAATGTGTCTCTGTTTCTATTCAAAAATGGCCCAGATGGAAAATGGATTGAAGTTGCATTTCTTTTTTTTAGAGCGAAAATGACTGTGCCCTAGGCTACAATATTTATCTTGGAGAACATTTAATAAAAAGACTAAAATCAACCAAAAAGTTTTTGTGGTGATTTTTAATATAGTATCTGATTTTGCCACTGAGTCAAAGTGAAAATGAATGTTCAAGAACAACTGTCTCTTTAAAACAGTTTGAAAATTACCAGGAAAAATAAAAGCACCTTGGAATAAACTTAGCATGAAATGGATATGATTAGTGTAAAAAAACAAAAACAAAAATTAAACTCAAGTGGTTAATGAAGAACTTCCCTCACTCCCAATAATAAAAACCCAAAAGCTTATTTAAAAATAAAATAATTGGGACATATTGAAATTCATACATTGTCCTCCTATAGGATGACCATCCTTTTTTTATATTAACCTATAAATCCAGTGTAATCCCAATAAAAACTAATAAGAAAACTTGCATAAATAATTCTAAAGTTCTTGTGGAAGGACAAACATTTAAGAGTAGACAAGATTATCAGACAAAAGAATACTAATTAAAAAAGTATGGCAAGAAATAATATTAAAATGAATGATTGTAATTAAAGTGGCATTACACTGCCAAGAAAGTAAATAGATTTTAAATAGAATTTAATAGAGAGACTAGAGATGAGTTGGGATATTTAGCACTTCTGTGTAGAGGTGCATTCCATATTAGAGGGACACAGAGTACTATTCTGGATCAACTGGTTCACTGGAGAAAGAGTTAGAGTCCCTACCTCATTTCCTATACTAAAACAAATTAAATACAAAAAATATATATATAAAACAGGGCCACCCCTGGTGGCGCAGTGGGTTAAGCAACGCACTACGAAGCAAATCGCAGCCACTGCAGCACGAGTTCGATCCCTGCTGCCGGCCAGGGGGGGG
>JAGFMF010011830.1:4978797-5004599 GCA_019455555.1 Galemys pyrenaicus | reverse complement strand
GTACCAGGGTTCCTTTTTCTCCACATCCTCGCCAGCATTTGACATTGTTGGTTTTTTCAATGTGTGCCATTCTTACCGGTGTGAGGTGTTACCTCATTGGACCACAGATATCTTTAATACTTTAGGTGTTGCAAAAGATCCATAATCTTCCATGATTGTGTTATCTTAAATATAGGAACTAAAGTTTCCACATCTAAATTTAAAACCAGAAATTACTCGCATTTTCTTTCAACATTTTTGTATTTTTACATTACTGAAACTATTTCAATTTTAAAAAATAGACTCACTATAAAAAAAACTTAGTCAGGCCTCCCTGGTGCTGCATGGGGTTAAGTACCTCACTATGAAGCATTTGCAGCCACTGCAGCAAGAGTTCCATCCCTGCCCAGGGAGCAGACCCACATGGAGCAACAGACCTCTCCTGCCTCACTTGCTGCTCCCCTCAGCAGTGTATTTCAGTCTACCTGTTCTGTTTCCCACTGTCTATGGTGAGTCCTCTCACCCCTGACACTTCTGGCCTATACCCCAGTTCTTATATGAATAAATAAATAAATCTTTGAAAAAACAATACTTCGTCACTGGATGGTTTCACTTAGTCTGTTCCTAAATCCAGCAATACATTTAAAGTGTTGGTTTTCAATACAAGCAACAAGAACTATTAAAATACAGTATGTTTGTATCCCACATAAAGTCATCTCATATACCAGTGGTGGTTCACAGGGACACTAGCCAGTGGTATTTTGGGACACTGTTTAGATAAAGAAGCTGGAGAAAATGGTGTGTGCGCTACTGGCAAGAAGCTGGGCTGGTTTCAGAGCCTAAAGTAGTGGAAATCCATGAGAGAGACACCGCTTTGGAGGACCCACCTAAAGCACTCTAGCCGAAGTCCTTGGGCAAACCGGCCAGCCTGGTACTCTTCTCCATTCATCACCGAAGGGACCATCTCTGTGTCCTCCACTATAACAGCCATTTCACTATCTCGCTTTCCCAGCATGCTCCGGTCATTTATGTTGGCAGAACCTAAACAGTGACACAGTGTAATTGAACAATTTTCCCTATACACATTTACCCACCCCATTAAATTCTTTTTTGCTAACAAAACCCTAAATTTTTAAAAAGGAGACCTTCCCCTGCCCCAGGGATTAATCTTGACCACACTGAGCAAGCCAAGGTAAATTCACTATTTGTAGAGTGACTGGCTTAGTTATGGGCAGTTGATACAATTCTAGTCAGTGTGATGCAAACGAAAGTCCACTAGAGCTTTTGAGAGTTTTCCTCCTTTTTATAATTGGACACTAGAAAAGGATGCTGTCTCTTCCAGTCTTTGGATATTTTGACTTGAAAGGCTGGATGAAGACTCTTCCAGTTGCTGCTGAAGCCATGTTGTAACAAATAAGAGACAGATAATGGCAGAGCAGAAAGAAGTAAGACTCTGGGTTTTTAAATCAATAAACCCTAGGACTTTCTAACCCTCCATTCTGTGAAATAATACACTTCATTACTGGTTCTGTTACAGGGCAGGGAGAGGAGCACCCCAGAACCCCCAAACGTGCTCTCTCTAAATGGGCTCTGCTATCCACCGTATCAAGACAAACATATAAGGCCTTTAATGGAAAGGAACTTTAATACAATTAGGGAACAATACAGAAAAGACAAAGAACATAGTTACTAAATCAAGCATCCAAAGTTACCCATCTCCTTGAGGGTAAAAGTCCAGCCAAAAGGATTGCCCCAATGCAAGGCCCAAAAGCCTGCCATAAGTCTAAAGCACCTTTCAGTGGAGAGACCCTTAGAAAAGGGTCATCAGAAAGGGTCAGACAAATCTGGGAGGAAAAGAGCAAAATCAAAATCAAGATGAAAGCTGCCATTATTAAGCTTGCTATGGGTCTCTCACCCACATCTGTTTTAACCAGTCCAGGACCAAAAAGCAAGCGCAGTTTCTTCACATGTTCCTCTACTACACGTGCCTTCTCCACATCTCCTTGCTGCTCTCCATCCTGCTTCCTTTTTCCTCCCTTCCTTCTGTCCTCCTATCTTTTCTCTCTGGCATCTTCTTATCCCTGCTCAGCTCCACCCCACTTAGGGCGGGACCAGGATCCTTGAACTTCTCCCTTTTCTGAGGACAACCCTGTTACAGGTCTACTTGAGTTTTCTATCTTGTGGTTTAGAGGATTCTGACTGATAGAATCATCAAACACACAAATTGATTGGTTCAATAGAGAACATGGCTTTGCTTTTATACTAAAGAATCAGACTCTGTATACCGTACTTCATGTCACACAATCATGAATGTCAAAACCCAAGGGTCCCTGCATGGTCATTAGCATCCACTCTCACATACAGATCAGCACTGGTAGCTTGGGTTTTCCGTTCTCTTGCTGTATCTGTGGACCGTGTCAATGGCTTCAGTATCGATTTCCCTCCATCCTACTTTTAAATCCAAATGAGCCAAGAATATTGACTTTCCCATGTGAAGTACAAGTATCTGTTTGTTCAACCTGTACTTTCTGTGCTCCTCTGCAGTGTTTTCAGAAACCCTATAATGTTTACTTTTTGCATTCATCACTGCAGATTCATGTTTTGGAATCTCTGAGGATCCCACAAACTACAAAGGGCCTGACTAACTCCTTTTCTTTTTGTTCCTCTTTCCCTAGTCATGTATGTCACTGCTCCTGCAGACATGGTGCAAAGGTGGGGTTGAACAGCTGCACGTCTACTTACCATGAGGGCATAGTCATGATGTAAGGTGAGAGCAGCTCTACCCCACACTGAAGGATGGGTCATCAGAAAAGCTGCCCCTTTGATGACCTTTGAGCCATTTGCCACCTCATTGTCATGTTGTTAATACACAAATTTGTGCTAACTACAGATGTGAATGGTGGCCCACAGTGGCCTTAGGTGACCAACAATGGAAAAACTTCACAGAATGTGGGAGCACTGTGCAAGTGCTGTAAAGTGGGAATTTGAAACACTGTTTTGTGTGCAACAAGTCATGCTTTATACTTACATTTGATTATGTTATAAAACTTGTAGTTTCTATGTTTGAGTTTGACAAATGGCCCAGCATTAATGTGGGCAAAGTCATTTCATCTTTCTCAGCTTTAATATGATCTTTTATAAATTGAGATCATAATGAAGACCTTCTAGGGTTTTTGTGAGAATTAAGCAAGATCATGTGACATGTGAAAGCACTTTCTGATCTAGAAACTACAAATGTTAATTATCATTGGCATTATTAACAAGTACTTGTTAACTCTATAATACCTGCATCAGAGAATATTGCTACAGGAAGGGACAATTTGTTGGTATGTAACATTTTTATTAAAGAAGTGTCCTTTTTGGGTAATCATCTCCCACTCAGGTGTGCAAAGTGTAAGAAGGTAAGGGTTCTTGTAGAAATGATTTGGGACTATACTACTCTGAAGTTCTTGTAGAGGTCACTCTCCTGCTGGGGGATGCTGCTATGGGAGAAGAACCTTTTTCAGGAAAAAGAGGTTATAAGCCACCATGGGAAGGCATACACACACACACACAGATTTTCCTAGAGTCCCCCAGGCTTCCTCATCAGCAGAGGGAGGAATACATTCCAGGCTTGCTGAGCTACAATTCTCTGTCACTTCTCTTGTACTTCAGGGGCCAAAATGGAGTTACCCAGAGGAATGTGAAGAAAGATCAAGAATATTTTAGATGTATTTAATTCCTCAAATACTAAAAATGAAGTATTGATGGATTTAAATGCTACCTACATTCTTGTTAAATGGTCCCAAATTCTGCAAATCAACTTTAGAACAGCAGATATGGTATATTCCCAATTCTATATAAAATGAGGAAGTGAGAACAAGGAACCTAGATAAGGCATTGAATTTCTAATAGTGGCAAATACCTCTGGAAAAGAGATGAAGACAATAGGGGATTTTTGACCTTTTACTCTATACACACCCTTAGAGTTTCAATTGTTTACAACAAATATGCTTTGGACTCAAGCATTACATTTTACTTGGCATTTTTATTTGGATGTGGACTTGATAATTTAAAATCACTTAATTTTCTGACTCTCAGTTTGGTTTCCTCTGTATTCCACATATTAGTGACACCATCTGGTGTTTAACTCAATTAAAAATATTAAATAAATTTTACAAATTAAAACCGGGGCCTCCCTGGTGGCGCAGTAGGTTAAGCAACGCACTATGAAGCAAACCACAGCCACTGCAGCATCAGTTCGATCCCTGCCGACGGCCAGGGAGGGGACCCACATGGCACAGCAGACCTCTCCTGCCTTGCCCGCTGCTGCCCTTGGCAGTGTGTTTCAGTCAGTCTGCCTGTTCTGCTCCCTGCTCTGTCTCTGGTCAATCCTCTCACTTCCTGTGACTCTGGCCTGTACCCCAGCTCTTGTA
Organism: Galemys pyrenaicus; assembly: GCA_019455555.1. Lineage (NCBI taxonomy): Eukaryota > Metazoa > Chordata > Mammalia > Eulipotyphla > Talpidae > Galemys > Galemys pyrenaicus. The sequence goes on along the minus strand of JAGFMF010011830.1, from coordinate 5,000,205 downwards.
TACATTAATAAATAAATCTTTATAAAAAATAAATAAATAAATAAAAATTAAAACCATTTAATTTTTAGAAAATGATCTTTTCTAAATCTGCTAATATCATGGATTCATGGATCTTCTAAAACACTTTACAATGCAAAAGAGTATATGAAAACACATCTGTAAAACTTCGGCAATAATAAAATAAACAGGACTGAATTTATCACCCAGGATGAAAAACAGAACATTACCACATGGGGAAGTCCTCAAGTGTCTTCCCATGCATGTTCTTCCTTTCCGGAGAAGGAGACTTTCTTAATTTTAATTATTTTCTTACATTGTTGTTAATTTTTGTACAGTATTTGATTTCTCCCCTCAGGTGTAGTCCTCATAGTTCTCCCACCACCAAAGCACCTGTGATCCATCACCACAGTCCCTTGTGCTCTTCCCTCCCCTGTTTTGAGCCCTCTTCAAGAGGGAGATTTTCTTTTTTTTTAATTTATTTATTTATGCATACAAGAGCTGGGGCACAGGCCAGAGTCCTGGGAGGCGAGAGGATTCACCAAACAGAGCCAGGAGCAGAACAGGCAGACTGACTGAAACACACTGCTGAGGGCAGCAGCAGGCAAGGCAGGAGAGATCCCTGGCTGGAGGCAGGGATCGAACTGGTGCTGCATTGGCTGTGGTTTGCTTTGTAGTGTGTTGCTCAACCCACTGAGCCACCAGAGAGGCCCCAAGAGGGAGATTTTCTAAAGTTTTGTGTTTCTCATCTTCTACATATTTTCTTAATCAAAAAAAGTTCACTCGACTTGTTTTTAATTTTTATAAATGCAATCATATGATAAATAATCTTTTTTTCATATTTGTTTCTTTCATTCAACATTATGACTTTGGAACTTATCTGTCCACAATCATAATGCTTTATTTTTTTGAAATGAGCACACCAGGATTTATTTATTCATTCTCTTGTTAATGGATGTGGGCCGCTTCCAGAATTTTGCTATGAAACACAATTATGTTCTACGTGGTTTTGTGTCTGTTTCCTGGTATACACAGGTGGAAGTTAGGCTCTATAAATAGGAGTGCACTGATGAGCTGTTGTGTGTGACTTTACTTGTTAAGAGTTATGCAGAATGTTCCAGTATCCAATTTATATTTCTACTAGCAGTGGAGGCCACTTCCTGGTATTCCACAACCTGGTCAGTATTTGAATTGTCTAACCTTTTTTATGATTTCCAGTTGGTAATTTTAAAAACTGTTCCTTATCTAATTATTATATTAATGAAAATGAACATCTTTTATATTTATGAACCTCAGGTATTTCCTCCTTGGTGGTGAAGTTTCTATACAATTTTCTTTGCCCATTTTCATTTGAATGTTATCTTTTCTTTTTGATTTATAGGAGTTCTTTGTGTCTTCTGAATAGTGTGTGTTGTGAATATCTTCTTTCGATTTTTGGTTTCTCTTTTTATTCTCTGTATAGTGCATTTTAATGAATGAAGTTCTAGATTTGGATTCAGCTGGATTTATCTATTCCTTCATGGTTCCTAAGATTTTTTAAGCTCTTTTGAAAGAAATTATAACTCTCTGTGGCAGACAGAATAGTGACCAATAAAGATGACTATATCCTAGTCCCCAATGTCTGTGAATACATTCTGTTACTGTCACAGTGGGGCTTGAGGCTGCAGATGAAATTAAGGTTGCTAACCAGGTGCCCTTAAAACAGAAGAGAGTCACCTGGACTGTCCAGGTGAAAACAATGTACTCACAAATGACCACAAGCTTAGTGACTTAAATGAGCACAAATATATTATCTGTTATGGCAGTAACAGACAACCAATGCACCAAATCTGAATCCTGTGATAGCTTATTTGTTTTAAAGAAAATCTTAGTCTTCTACTGATCCCAAAAGGTACTCTATAGTTTCCACTTATTGTGTCCCCTGTGCTTCCTGATCAGAAGTTTTCAGTTAGACTGCATGTGAGCATCACAAGGAATTTTTAAAACACGACTATGCCAAAAACAAAAGCAAAATAATCCTGATGTTGGGTCTCAGACTAATTCATCAGAACCTCTGAAAGTATGAAGCAGTCATTAATATTTTTCCCAATACCACTCCATCATTTTATTAATATATTACTATATATTATTATATATCTTATATCTTATATATATTTATAGATATATATATCTATTAATATATCTTTTGGGGGATTTATTTTCATTTTTATCCTTGTTTGACCATTGGTTTACAACCTAGATAATATTTAGGAGTATACCTTCACATCTAGACAAATGTGAGATTTACTTTGAAGTAAACTGCAGACTATCCCCTAAGTGATGTATTTTTTAAATACATCTCGGGTGATTTTAATGCAGCCAAGACTGAGACTCACCGGCCCAGATCAAGTGTGATCCCTCATTCCTGGTTTCCCACTGTAGAGTCAGAGAAAATTGTCAGGCGTGTCTGCCCTCCAGCCATTGGTGTCCACTATGGACACCTGCGGTCCTGCACTCATGCTTGATGGCAGGCACCTCAAGTAGGGTGTGGACATGCACAAGTGGGCGCATCTAGACTGAGTCACGGGTTGTCACAAGGACACCAGGAGAAAGAGAGAACAGAAGAAAGAGAGGAGAGCAAGCAGAGAAGAAGCAGAGAGAGACAGGGGAGGCTTGAGAGCCCAGAGAGTGAAGAAGCAAGTGGGGGGCAAGTAGGGGGAGTTGGAAGCCTACCAGCCTCCTGGCCCCCAGCCCTGCTGCCTGCCATGTACCTGGTCGCCTCTGATATAATGATGTAATAAAGGCCTGAAAAAACCACCAAGGGCTCCAGGACGCCTCCTTGACTTGTCTGCTGGAATCATTGAGAACCTACTCGGTTCCTTCCTGTCACACCCACCCATGCACTCTTGTTGATTGTCGGGGTCAGCAATATCCATCCTGCTGGCTCTAATGCAGGTGGGAAGACTATATGCCTCTCCTTTAGCCTTGATCTCTGGGGCAGTGAACTGTTTTCCTTCATGGGAGTCAGCTCCCTGTTGTGCTTTGCAGTGGCTTAGTGAAGATGAATATACAATCGTTTCACAGAGTCTACAGGATAGCCAACTTAAATTCTACATAAGGTTACTCTTGTATTGTTTAGGAAAGCTAGTAAACGTAAGTTTGGTTAAGTGCCAATATCAAGATGGACTTGACAACTGGAACTGGTCACAGATGTCATGATGAGCAGGGTCACCCAGGGCAACAGACAATTAAATCAATGCACAAAAGATATGTTCAATGTGAGAAAATAAATATTTCCTCGTGAGGAAAAAGATGAGGATAGTCATTTTTCTCATGTCATATGTTCAATAATTCTGGCATCAATTTGCCAAGTTAAAAAATTAATCACCGGTTACTTTAACTTTTTTTATGTTTAAAACTTATAAAATATTCTCAACCTAACTTCCCTAACTCCTCTCTGAGAATTTTAAACATGGTTCTCTGTGTTATGAACTTAAGCAAGGCCAATACGTGAGAACAGCAATGAAAATTCTATTTAAAATTAAAGTTTCCAGGGAGAAAAAAAAAAAATACCTATGGATTTTTCTTACAGGAAATGTGTTCTGCCCTTGGGAAAGAACTAAAGAAAGACCCAGCCTCCACAGACTTAAGTGAGACTCTTTCATACTCCCCAGGCTACAGCTTTCATAGGAAGAGAATTAATAAGAATTATATGCAAAATTGGTCAATTGTTGCTAGCCTAAGTAAATTGCTGCCTTTGAGGATTCAAAGACCTTTCTAGAAAGTAAGTGAATTAACAAACTCAACAAACCTATTTAACTGTTAGCTCTGTTACTAAAAACTACTTTGCATTTCTACTGCATTTCTAAAGTAAAGCAGGTTGAAAGTCAAAATGACCTCTAAAAGGAAAATATTTATATCTACCAATTTTTACTTCAAGAGTTCTTAAACCTTACTTAAGAGATTCACTGAATTTTATTTGGCTTGTTTCATTTTTCCATTTCAGCAAACATCAATAGTTTTCCCTTCTAACTGTCACTGCCAACTTTAATATAAAAAAATTGTTAAGATTGGCTTCTGAAGAGCAAGACAAGTAGCTTTGGGGAAATAAGAGAAACATGTTTATTGGGGGAACAGGGGATAGAAATAAATCCCTATAGGGAGCTTCAATCCCTATAAAGCAAGAGATTGAAGATGTATTTTTTCTTAAATGCCCTGATTAAGTATTAAGCTCTTGCCTATGCATGAAAGAGAGTATATGTATGTACCACAGTATATACATTTTTCTGACTTCACAACTACTTTTTCTTTCTTTTTTTTTTCAAATTATGTTTCAGATAGGAAAATCTCATTACTCCTAGACATGAGGTGTTTTTTGTTTTTTCTTTATTCAGTGGAGGCGCAAGAGGCAAAAGCATATTCATTACTTAAAACTTAAACACTACTCAATATTTCTATTTAAAGAATGGAAAAATATTTTAGTTGTGGAATTATATTTTACTTAAAACAGATGAGCAGAATTCCCACTAGTGCGACAAATCATATATTGACATAACTTCTCTCTCTGGTCAACTCCTTTATGTACTTGGTTATTAATACTGTTTTTCATGCTGTCTTTTCACTGTTTCTGTAACATAGTAGTAAAAGGCAAAGAAATTCAATGATGGGAAAACAAAGCTTTTCACATGTATAAAAAGATGAAACTGAACATCTACTCCCCATGTTGATATCATCTGCATGGAATATATAACCAATAACTCTCTCTCTCCTGAATCTGCCAGTAGGGAGATGACTTTTGAGAAATCTGCTGTGTATCAATTATAAGAAAAAAGGGCAGATTTTAGCCTAGTCTATATCACGTCAGTACTACGCAATTTCTCTCTCTCTCTCTCTCTCTCTCTCTCTCTGTCTCTCACACACACACACACACACACACCACAAAAAAGCTGTTCTCTGCATTCTTTAGAGATATCAAAACATAGACTATGGAAAAAATGGTAAGTATTGAGGCAGCAATATTTTAATATAATTTTAATTTTGACTCAAATTCAGATCTGTGGTAATGATTAGTAGATGCAAACAGGCATTTTACCACCAGTTACAATTTTGTGACATATCCTTCCCCTTTCTCCAATTTTAATCTCCCAAATCCAGGTACTTGGATTCAAAATTAAAATGAGGAGATAATAAGGAATTAGTGAAAGCGAACAGATTACTGCACTGCTATGTTTAAGTTGCTGCCTTTGGATACTGTAATTTGCACAAAGGCAATTTAATTGTTCTCTACCACTGCTTCTTCATAGATTAAAAATAGGAACTAATAAGGATGCAAGAAGAAAAGACTGCCTAAGAAAAATTTAGATATTGCATTACTGTCCTTCTCAATTCAAAGACAGCTTGGGAGGAATACAGAGAAATATTTTTGTGTTGGGTAAGTCAACTAGCAAGGAGTTTAATTACAGACCATGTACTTACCGATAATAACAGTGTTGTCATCAGCAATTAGCAACTTGCTGTGGACATAGATGAGCTCAGTGACTAGGTTTCCTTCAAGTGCCGAGTGTGTCCTAAGGCCACAGAATGATATGTAATTTATCCACTGGTTACCAACTGTAAATGAAAGAAGAAATCGCTAAAATTAATATGACCAAACTCAGTAAAAGCACATAAAATTTTCTTGTCTTTCAAAATTAATATACTGCTTCCACAGCTTTTAAGAACTAAATAATAGGCTATAAGCACGGGGTACTGAGGTGATGGTGCACTAGTGTTATGGTGATGGGGAATACATGGGGATTACAATTGATGTCAAATATATGTAAATTTAAAAAAATTATAAAAAAAGACTAAAAAATATAGGCTATAGTTAATGTGTGTGTGTGTGTGTGTGTGTGTAATTTCAGAATTCACCATGGATCTAGTCTGGGTGGATAGACATTTTAAAAAAATTATATTTAACTGGATGTCTATGTTTACTATTTTTCCCCCCAGTCTATATTTTGCATATCATTAATTAGGACAAAAAGTGGAAAAGTAGAGTGGAAGGGGTGTGTGTGCGTGTGTGTGCTTGTGTTGGAAATTATGTAATATTAATATGGTGTAGCCCTAGGCTGTCTTCCCTTGGTCAAGGCAGTCCAAAAATATACTCAAATATGAAAATTTTATTGTAGTGATTTGGTGGGTAACTACTAAAGAGTGCTAATTAAAACTGAGCTAGAGGAGACTGCCCACGAATTCAGTGTGGCATTTGGCATGTACTTGGTTGGCACCTGCTGCAGTATAAATCAGACTCAAGGTGTGTATCCAAACTACCTGATGTTAATATATATATAGTTTGTACCATATGTAGCAAAAAGCAGATTTAAATTGTACAGATTTAAATTTGTACAATGGTTTTACAGATAGAAATGTTGGCAATTACAGTCCACTGCTAAATTATTAAAATTAGGACATGAAAGCATTCTGGCTACATTTGACATTGGAGAATTTTCTACAAGACAAACAGAGCAGTACTAGGTTTATACTTTCAAATAGTGCCCTCTTGCCATGTGAGGGTCATTTAGGTGATAAGAAGAAATACATTCAAGTCCTTCCATAATCATTACCCTAGAAGGAGAGTTAGTCATAGATTTTATGGACTCTCTCCCACATAGTAGTTGTTCTGGGTAAGCAAAGCCTAATACTAAGAGTAAGTGGAGTGGAACCTAACCATCACAAATTCTAACAGAAAGAAAATAGAAATTTTTTTTCCCCTTTAAGACAGCCTGACGCATACTCAAAAAAAGCAATGGTAGTTCATGTTCAATTTACTAGCATTTTCTTGTATTACTGGTGTTTTCTATTTTACAATTGATGGTATTCATTGTTTCTATTAAAATTTGATTATTTGGAAAGAAACTCATTCATAGGTTTATACAGAGATTTTTCCATTTACAGTTGACCCTTTCCTCTATGAGTGATATTGTAACTGTGCTCGCCAAAAGCTGATGTGTTGGTATGTTATTATATATTATGTAAGAGATGGATTTCTAAAAATTTTTATGTAATGAAATTTTTTAAAATAATCTTCTCTTTTTTGTTAAAGTATGTTGGAAAGATGCTTAATCTAAAGCATCTCCTCTTCTTTAAAGTCTTTGATTTAGGAGAGAGAAGCATTTCCTCTTTTAGGTTCTTCCTGCCCATAAAATTCCTGGAAAGTATTTCTAATATGATTTTACCAATATTTATTTAATCCTCCATTTCTCTTACTATTGTGGCAGTCTTATATATCTTCACATTCTTAATCTTTGCATAGTTTCATAAACAACTGAATAAATGAATGGATGAATGACTATTCAGTTGAAAGCTACTATTTTAGCTTTTTATTTTTCTGTATCGCCTACTTTCCTGCAATTGGCTTATGATCTAAAATTTTAAGACATAAAGCAACTTTTAAAAGGTATTATGAGGCGAATTCTTTGCTAAAATGAACACTTTTTTGGAACTAACTTTTCATTACAAATGTTCATTGAACAATTTAGTGGAACCAGTAGTTCTTAGTGTATGTTAGGGGACCAGTGTATTTGGGGACCAGTTAGAAAAAAATCTGGGAATCCCTTCCAAGGTTTTTTTTTAAAGATTTATTAATTTATGCATACAAGAACTGGGGTACAGGCCAGTGGTGTGGGTGGTGAGGAGATTTACCAGAGACAGAGCAGGGCACAGAACAGGCAGATCAACTGAAACACAATGCTGAGGGGAGCAGCAAGCAAGGAAGGAGAGGTCTACAGTGCCACCTCCCTGGTCTTCCTGTGGGTCACCTCCCTGACCTTTGGCAGGGATAGAACTCTTGCTGCAATGGCTGCGGTTTGCTTCTTAGTGCGTTGCCCAACCCATTGTACCACCAAGGAGGTCCCCCTCCAAAGGTCTTAATTCAGTAGAAATCTATAATTCCATAAGTGTGTTAGGGGATATAATTTTTTGAATGATACTGCAGTGTAAGCTTAGTATTTATAGATTAAAGATTAGCAATACACATTCAGAAAATAATACGCCATAATCAAGCGAGATGTATTCCAAGGGTAGAAGTGTACCCGGTGTATGGAAATTCATTAATTTAAAAAATTATATGCTTTTCTTGGTTTAATCCCCATAGGATTCCCATTACCAATTCACTCATGCACCATCACCACAGCCCCTGTATTCCTCCCGTCCCTTCCCTAACCCCAGTCCCTTCCTCTTCCCTCCCTAATGACTCTGACTGTAATTGTCTTGAACCATAGTTGCTTTAAAAATGTCTTTGGTCTTCAGAAACACATGTATATACTTAAGGGTAAACAGGCATCATGGCTGCAATTTACTCCCAACTGATTCCCACCTATCTATCCTATCTCTCTCTCTCTCTCTCTCTCTCTTTCTCTCTCTCTCTCTCTATCCTATTATCTATTAAGAGAAAATGATACAATAAGGAAGGCAAAATGTTAACATCTGGAAAATCAGGATGAAGAATACATGGTAGTTCTGTATACTCTTCCATAAATCTGAAATTATTTAAAAACAGTTTTCTTAAGATGAGTAATATTGACAAGTTATCAAAAACCTGTGGGTGTAAGACATGGAATACACTGTAATTTTCTAAGGCACAGATCAGTGCCATTCCAGAAGGAGGCTGGAAAGCACCAGCAATATATCAGTTAGTTAGGGAGCCTCATCCCACAGTACATACCTACACCCCACTCATCTATGCCTACCTAAAAATTCTCTTGAAGTCATAAAACCTTTGTCTTTACAAAAAAAAAAAAAAGTTCCTAAGAAAAAGATCTAATGGTTAGTACCAGTAACATGACCCCACAAAATGATGTGTTCCAGGCCAGAAAGTGGACATTTGGTCCATCAAATGCAATGGGGCATCCTTGCATGATGTTGATGTATCTACCACACACACCACATGAGAAGTAAAAGCAAGTGGGGAAGCTTATTTCAGACAGTACTTTATTCTGTGAAGAAAATTGGCTCAACAAGTAATAGGTAACAAAGTTGGTGATGTTAATGAGTGGTATGGACATATATTAAAGAAACAACTGCCTTTCAAGGGACGTGTAAGAAAGCCAGAAGCATGTACAAGCACTAATATGAAGCACTGGATGTTTAGAGAATCATGGAAGTTTCCAGATGATATGTCATGGAGTTATTTGAGAAGCTGGGAGATTTATATAGACCCTTAGGGTGTATCTGTTATAAACACTGGTACCTACAAAGGACTCAATGTTTATAAGGAAATTTTGTGAGAGGTCTTCAAGAGCTGTTACAGGATTTTGCTACTTAAAACATTTGTAATCCTGATTGGACTAACTCTAGATTTTTGTTAAATTATACTAAATTGGCTGCTTAAATGCCACAATCCACAGAAATTATAAAATTATAAAGAAATGCTTTGAATTAAACACTAAATCCCTGAAGGCTGGAGTATCAGCTAATTATACAGCCATAGCTACTATTTTCTTCAGGAATTTTAACATATTCATAGTAGCAGTTTTGTTATTTCTAAAGAATTAAAACAGTGGAGAACTATAGTTCTCTATTGAATTAAAGATTTGCTAGCACATGTGTTTAAGTCCACTACATGTTGAAGAAAACCAAAGTAAGAATGCAACACTGTACCTCAAAAGGGGTATTATGTAATTAATCAGTTCCTCATGTTTAGAGTATCAACGTTTTCCCCACAGAGATGCCTGCTTTTGACTTTTCAGTGTACTTGTACTTGAAAGTCTTTTCATCAAGGGCTTAATATTGAAACTACTTAAAACCCAATCCAATTTTCCCCTCTGAATAGGCAAAGGCAGGAAAAGGTTCCAGAACCAAAGGAAATACTTTACAATGTGCTCAGGATATTTTTATGGTTGAGAAAATAATAGGCTTGTTCTGACTTTTTATTCTTCTATAACCTCACTTTTGTATTTTTATTTAGCCATTGTCCACACTGAAAGACATTGTTGGATTTGGTTTTATCAATATATCTTTTATATACTTATTCATTCACTATCATCATCATTCATCCATCTTCAATGTCTTCATTCATCCAAGACACTGGAGAGTAAATATGGATAATGCTCTGGTAAATATTATCTGTCCTGGATGCAATTAGAAGCAATTTTTGAAAGATTTTATTATTGGTAATGTGTGTTTCTTTCTTATGTTTAAAATTGATCCTGAAGATTTTTAGACTGAGAAAACCATTAGTGAACAAGTAATTAATGCCTAACACATGAATCAAAAACTTAATTCCTAAATTTTTAAACTTCCAAATCATTTAAAAATCCATATACCATAAAAGTCACACCTTTAAAGTGTACAAGTCTGGGGCTTATTTAATATATTCACAAAGCTGCACAATTATAACCTCTAATGTAAGACATTACCACCTCAAAAAGGAAAGCCATACCCGTTAATTACTCGCTATTCCACTCTCTACTTGGACCCCAGCAATGACTAATCTATTTTCTGTCTTCATAGATTCACTGCCTGGCTGTTTTCCAAAGAGACCACACAATTTTGAATTCCTAAAGGGAATTCTTACTAGCTTGAAAGTCTAATCAATACCTTTTTAGTTTTTTAAGTTATAACCGAATCAGTAGGTATGCAGTTGTACCTCATGGCTTTTATTTCATTTCTCTAATAATTAATGTTGTTGAGCATTTTCTATGTGGCTATTTGCTATTTGGATATCTTCTTGGGAGAAATGTCTATTTAGATCTTTTGACCATTTGTAGCTTGCATTGTTATTATTTTTATTATCAGCTTGTGTTGTTTATAGATTTGTGATACTACGCCCTTGTTGAATATATAATTTCCAAACATTTTCTCTTACTCTGCATTTTCTTACTTCCTTGATGTGTCCAAAGGAGTGCAAAATCTTTTATGTTTTATGAAATATTATTTTTCTTTTTAGGTCTGCTTTTGCTTTTGTTGTAAGATCCAAAAATTCATTGCTTAATCTAAGGTCATAATTTATGGCCATGTTTTGTTATAAGAATTCTAAAGTTTTAGCTCTTATATTTAGAACGTTAATCAATTTTGACTTTTTAAATAAATGTTATGAAGTAGGGATCTATCTTCATTATTTTGTACTATCCATAATTTCCAGCATCATTTGCTCAAATGCCTAAATGCCTACTTTTCTCTACTGAATTTTATTGGTAATCTCATTGAAATCCAATTTACCACAGTTATAAGACTTTATATCAGAACTCTCAAATCAATGTCTTTGATCTATATGTTTAATCATATGTCAGTACTACACTGTCTTTATTGCTGTAGAACTGTAGAATTTTGAAGTCGGGGGTGTTCTTCATTTTCACAATGTTTCAGCTATTCTAAATGCCTTTTGATTTTAGGAACAGTTTGTCAATTTCTGCAAAAAGGCAGTTGGAATTTTGATAGGGAGTATGTTGGATCTAGAAATTAAGAGAATGTAGAGATTTGGGAAGTTTGGAAAGCTAAAGGTTTGTCAATTTTGCCAATGTTTTCAAAGAAACAACTTTTTGTGTTATATTTTATTTACTCTCTAGTTTTTTTTAATTTCCTTCATTATTTCTTTGAGTCTAAATTGTGGCTCTTTTTCTAGCTTCTTAAAGTATAGGGTTTAGTTATAGGTTTAAGATTGTCTTCCTTTTTGATATAGGTGTTTATGCAGTTAGAAAATCTTTCCGCAGTGACTTTTATGTGTCTGCTGTTTTGATATGCTTTTTTAAAAAATTTTCATCATCTCAAAACATTTTTTTTTAAATACTTGTGTCTTTTTTGATTACTTGGTTATTTAGGAGTATGCTATTTAATTTCTATTTGTGAGTTTCTAAAATTTCCTTTTGTAATCGATCTGTAAGCTCATCCTATTTTGAACAGAAATACTTTACATGATTTCAATCCATTTAAATTTAGTGAGACTTGTTTTATGGTCTCTTACATGGTCTATCTTGGAGAATGTTCATGAATACTTGAGAATGTGCATTCTGTTATTATTAGGTAAACTCTTCTTCATTTAAGTCTTTAGTTTCAATGCTGATATTTTGTATAGTTGCTCTGTACATTATTAAACATGAGGTACTGAAAAATCTATTATTTTTAATTGTCTATCTCTTTAATTCTGTCCATTTCTTTTAAGATTTATATATGCACACAAGAACTTGGGTACCGACCAGAGGTGCAGGGGGTGAGAGTATTCAACAGAGACAGAGTGGGGAACAGAACAGGCAGATCGACTGAAATACACTGTTGAGGGAAGCAGCGGGCGAGACAGGAAAAGTCTGCCTCACCATGTGGGTCAGCTCCCTGGCAGAGGGTGCACAAGGGACTGAGGTGATGGTGCACCAGTGAAATGGTGGTGGGTACTCCCTGGGGACTACAAATGATGTCAAATATAATTAATAAAAAAAAAATATCTCCTTTGTCTTATATATTGGTATGCCTCTCCAGCTATATTTTTGGTTGATGTTAGTATAGATTTACTTTTCCATCCTTTTACTAGCAATCTATTTATGTCTTGAATCTAAAATGAATTGCTAGTAAAGTGCATAGAGTTGTATCATTTTAAAAAATGAATTCTGCCAATCTCTGCATTTAGCTGGAGAGTTTGATCCATTTATATCTAATGCAAATGTTGATCAGGACTTACTGCTGTCATTTCATTATTAGTTTTCCATGTGTTATATATTGTTTGTTTCTCAATTTCATTTCTCCATTTGTCATATTTTGTTTTGGCATATTTTTTGTGTACAATTTCAACTTTTTACTGTATTTTAAATTCATTTTTAAAACTTTTCCTGTGTACTACAATTAATATCTTTTTTATGTACTTCGGTACATTCTTTCATAAGATTTTGTTGGTTGTCTTGAGTTCAGTAAACAGACATTTCAATTTGTACATAACTTTTTACGCACTGAAAGATCTACAAATTCACGTAGTTGTGATCCTTTTCCAAATAGTTATTCCAGTAAATTTCTAGCTTAAAATTTAGAGACAAATTTTCCTTAACTGAATATCAAGTACCAATATCTTCAAATGTAGATAGGCTTTTACTTTTCATGTCCACTAAAACACAATTTAGAGTCATATATACTACACATTAAAGTTTTCAGTCTTTCATAGAACATTAACACATTTACTAGGAGAACTGGTGTTGCAGGACCATGATGTTATAGAATGTATAAAATTCCGATAGTTGTGATTAGGAAACAATTCTACCAAAACAACATAGGGATAGAAGTAATTTTGAATACTAGAGATATTAAATGCAGAACTATGATTCCAAATTGCTATCTAGTATATTTTGTACAACAAGGATATAAAAATAACCCCATCAATGGAATGTTAGTGGAAGCCCCCAAGACCATTAAAGGTTCCTATAATCAACATTCCACTATTTTCTGGTGTATTAAAAAAATAAACTAGCAAAAGATTTCACCTCTAACAACAAAAGCATTTATACTTAAAAAATGGACAGAGGTAGGTTTCCCTCCTTTTCAAAATGTTCTAGAGCTACTGAAAACCTTGCATTTACAAAATACCTGATAAAAATACTTCTCTGGATTATACAAGAAGGGAGTTTGGGACTTTTGGTTAGACATGAACCTGATATTAATCAGACTTGACTTCTTTCTCTCCTGCTACAATAGACTATCCTGGGTTTTAGTCTTTCTATTCTCTGCAGGTTTCTATTCTTTTTTAGTTTCTTGAGCTGCTTTCCTACTGCTCTTCTCTTCCCTTTTGTTTGTAGTTTTTTTGTCTTACAATTTATCCTTTCCTGCCAACTTTGTGGGATTTATTTCCACCTTCATAGTTGCAGGTTTAGTTGACACCTTGCTGATCTCCTTTTGGGTATCTTCTCTGTCATTCCCCACAGCCAGATGATTTTCCTTTTGGGCACTGTGGTTGCTGGCTGGGCATGAGCTTGATGCCTGGGGGCCACAGTCTACTGAGAGCCTTTGAGAATCTGTGCTGACTTATTGCTGCAGCAACTCTCACTGCCACAGCAGCTGGAGCCCATATTTACAATTAATATCTTGATGCATACCAATCTAGTTTGGATTAACAGCATAATTTAAATTTCCCTTATATAGCTCCATTCTTTTCTGCATCTCCTATGCTATTATCAACACAAACATTACATCCTTATACATTGTATACCCATTCACAAAAATTATAATTATGGCTTTAAGCAGCTGTCTTTTAACTTAGATTGAAGAAAAAATTACAAACAGAAAATACATCTATACTATCTTTTTAATGATCTATGTAGTTATCATTATTGGTGCTATTTCTTTATGAAGATTCAACTTAATGTCCGGTGCTCTTTCATTTTTGTTTGAATAATTCCCTTTAGGATTTCTTGTAGAGCAGATATGCTAGTAATAAATTGTCTCAGTTTTTGCTTTTTAATTTTGCCTTTATTTTTAAAGGATAGTTTTGTGAGCTTTAGAACTCTTGGTTGACAGTCTTTTCTTTCAGCACTTTGAATATGTCATCAGACTGCATTCTAAAAGCATGGCTTCTGATGAGAAATCAGTTGTTAAGTATCCTTTGTACTTGACAATTTGTTTCTCTCTTGCTACATTCAATTCTCTATTTGCTGTTATCTTTTGAGATTTAATTGTGTTATGTTTTGGTGTGAATGTCTTCAATTTTTTCATTGGCTTTTGTTGAATTTCTTGTGTGTGCTGATTTATATTTTTATCAAATTTGGGAAGTTTCCATCATTACTTATTCAAATATTTTATGGTACTTTCCTCCCTACCTCTCCTTCTGAGACCCCCTTCTGAGACATTGTTGTTATGTTTGATGGTGTTTCACATTTTTCTGAGACTCAGTTCATTTTTCTTCATTCTTTTTTCTTTCTGTTCCTCAAATTATTAATTGACCTACTTCAAGTTTGTCATTTCTTCTTCCTGCTCCAGTAGAATTGTTGTAGTGAAAATTTTATTTCAGCGTTATATTTTTCAACTCCAGAATTTATATTTAGTTGTTTTGTTAAAATATACTTAAATATTTCCCCATAGCTCTTTAGCTCTTTCCTTTAGTTCTTTAAGCAGAGTTAAAATATTTGTTTTAAAGTGTTTTAGATACCATACAGGTCAAATTATGATAATTCTATAAAAGTTGTGGAGGAACGGGTGTCAAACCCACTTCGCTTGTTGCTAGGCTGCTGGTTTTTACAAAGTTTGGTTGGTTTTCAAAGTTTACTGTGGAGCTGAGGAGAGGGAGATGGGTATATAGCAAGTTAAAATTCACAAAAATTGCTCTTTTTAAACCAAGGTTATTTTGTGTTTCTTGAATAAGCACTCTTCACATTATTGTAAAGCTCTGATTACTTCCCAGAGCTCTGAAAAGGTGGACTTGGACAATTTTTGTGACTATTGTGTAGAGGTAGATTTTTGGAGAGGTTTATTGTGCCATTTCTGTGGATTGTCTAGTTCTTTGTTTTTAAGTGTGACATATGCATACTTGAAATTCTTGAAATCTTCCTACATTCCAATATACTACCTAGTACATAGTATACTATATATACCATACTGTACTGTACTATACTAGATAGTATATCAAGATAGATATACTATTAGATATTAAATGGTATCTGATATACTATCTAGTATTTCACATTTTGGAGGTTATCCATGTAAACTTACATTTCTTAAAAAGATCAGTTGAATTTTATAGCATATATAAAGAAGCAATAACAGGGTATCTTATGATTGAATGACTGCCTGATTTCCAAATCATTCTTCCTGTTAGTTAAGTTAAAATTCTTAGGATTATCCAATACACTTTCCTTACCCTTCTGCTCCTACATCCCCTCAAATTTTCCCTCAGTTTTATTCACACTTAACCCTCCTTTCAGTTACCAACATATCATTATTTCTTCCCTACCACCAGTCTCTTTCTACTTTGCTTAACAACAGTAAATGAATCTTCACTTTGATGAATTTGTCCCAGGGATCAGAGGATTCTACCAACCTTATCTTGATTTCTGAAGAAAATCTAGGGTTTGTAACATGGTCCTTAGAACTTTCACAATCTGGACCTAATCTGAACTGTAGGTCAGACAACTTGGGTTCTAACTCTAGCTTAGTTTTTATAAAACTGTATATACTTATTTTATAGAATATAGACAATTATTGGACACCTACTATGTCCTGAAATAGAGTCAATTTCAGGAGCTACAGATAAATAGAACTACAGCACAATACATCATAGCTAAGGATAAGTAGGAACAATTAAGAAGATATCTGAGAAAGTACCTTTGAAAGTATAAAGAACCACAGAGGGGAAATTACAGTGGCTTTTGCTCTTAAATTTATTTATCTCTAGTAATGTCAAAGATTTAGTCAAATGTTATGGTGGCAAAATGTTTATATATATATATAATGGTCATATATATGTCCCTAAATATATGACAGTGTTGTGAAAATACTGGGATTTCTGCATGTATAGAAGGTTGACTTTATAACTCTCATCTTTAAATCAGGGTTGACAATTGTCCCGTCTATTCCCTTGAGAGGATAATAAGAGAAAACACATGTAGGGTCCTTCTGAACTACCTTTAAATCCCACCTATATCAAAAGTTATTAGAAATAAATAAGAATCATTTATAAACATACTCTCATGTTTTATTACTTGTGCATATCTATTATGATGTCTTCATGTGAACAGTCTTGAGTAATTTAATGAAGAAACTTATCTCAATTAAGTTTTTGTGGGTTACTGTTTGTGAACAGAATTCAATAATCATACTGTGAAAGATTAATGACTACTGAGACCTCACCAAAAGCAGTAATGCAGGGGAAAAAGCAGTAACTTACTCTTTGCTTTTAACTGTCCAATGATGGAATTTTCTCCTCTGCACATGGTTCTAAAAATAAAAGAAAGAAAGGATCATGGAGGTTTCAAAAGAACATTCCTGTTTAGAATATCTGTGGGGTAAAATCCTAGTACAAGTAAAAACAGAATAAAAGATAGATTTTAAAAAAACCTTAAAAATATATGAATATCATTTTTGTAATGTTATGAATAGAACAAAGTACTTTTTTGAGATAGGTAAATGGAAAAGTAAAAACTGAAGTTAGCTTTTAAAAAAAGATATGCTTTTTTTTTTTTTTAAAAAAAGGATTGGTTATGAATGATCGTTCCCTCAAAGAAAACTGGGTGACAGAAAAAATAAATTCAGAATGCTTTAATACATAAGAATACTTACAGAATCATATAGCTTTAGAGGTGAAAACATTTAGTAGAGTAATTTTGGAATTAAAAAATATCTATTATACCTGGACTATCTCTGTAAAATCAATAAACCCCTTGAAAGTGAAAATTATGGTCTCAACTAAATGACTCTGCTGATGACTTTGTCTCTTAGTCTCTTATAATAGTCAGTGAATTATAAAGAGTGACAAAATAAATTTTACATTCCATCTGCTTGCTCTATGAAAGTTATTAAAAATACAGTTTTCCTCAGAAATGTTGATATTATTAAAGATGATGCCAGCAAATAGTTACTTTTTTTAGCATAATAAAAGGTTATAGTTTTGGTTTGCTGAACAAAAGTCAAGCATGTTATTTCATTCAGCTGGTTAATTCACCCCCCCCCCCGAAAAAAAAAGTCATAGAAGATAATTACAATTGATAAGATTCCAAAAATAATATTAGAATGGTAAATGAAGTGGATAATATCCAAGTAAACATTATGTCAGTGCCTGAAATACTTGATAAGTTTTGTTTGTACTGTTATAAATCAGATAATCTTAGAAACAGGCAAATCTTCAATCTAAGTGTATAGTACAAAGCACAGTTGAAGCTCTCACATACTGTAACGAGGCAAAATGACCCTAAAGGAAACAACATAAAGCTCTTTACCTGAAACTGTAGTAGATAAACATGAGCTTAAAGGCAAGTAAGAAGCAAGAGGATTTTTAAAAAACTATTTCCACCACAATGGGGCATTCGAATGTACCAGAGGATCCTCAGATACTGCAGGGGGTTCTTGGGGGTGAGAGGGTCAAGCAAGAGGGCATCTAAGCCCACCCCCAATCTGAGCCTTTATCTCCTTTACACACTGGGGTTCTCTGCAAGGTCTCATTTGTTCCTTCTCACAACAATGGTTTAATTGGAAATGTGGGAAACACAGAATGTTCTTAAAAACAGAGAATAAAAGAAAATATTTAGTTTAGTCATTACTGTGATATATTAAAAGAGTGATCTGGAACGGGGTCTTTTGTATCTCAGGTTACAGAATCTGTTAAGTGGGAACTGGGATTCAAACCCGGCCTGTCCACTTTGCTCTCCCCTCCCATTCTCTTTCCCAGAAGGAAAGGCAAGGTCACTTTTTACAGCACTTTCTGCCTCTGCCTACACAGCTAGCACTTCTGCCAAGTGACCTAAAGCTTCCCGTGCCTTTTTTAAAAAAAAAGATTTATTTTATTATGCATACAAGAGCTGGGATGTAGTCCAGAGGTGTGTGTGTGGGTGGGNTGAGAGGATTTCACCAGAGACAAAGTGGGGAGCAGAACAGGCAGACTAACTGAAATACACTGCTGAGGGGAGCAGCAAAAAAAAAGATTTATTTTATTATGCATACAAGAGCTGGGATGTAGTCCAGAGGTGTGTGTGGGGGGGGTGAGGGTGGGAGGGTGAGGGGGTTGAGAGGATTTCACCAGAGACAAAGTGGGGAGCAGAACAGGCAGACTAACTGAAATACACTGCTGAGGGGAGCAGCGGGCAAGGCAGGAGAGTCTGCTGTGCCATGTGGGTCCCCTCTCTGGCCAGGGATTGAATTGAACTCTGTCCTGCAGTGGCTGCGGATAGATTCATAGTGCTGCACCTTAACCCCTTGTGCCACCAGGGAGGTGCCCTAAAAGCTTTCCATGCCTTTTAAAGTGAATATGGAAACTGCTTGTTAGAATATCAAGAGAACATATCACTTGCCCTAAAATCTTAATAAAGATAGAATAGAGAAAACAATTTGACAGGAAAGAACCTTCATGCTTCACTTACTAGCACAAGCTATTATTACCAACCTAGTTGGAGGACTTGCCTACTCAAGAATCATAAAAACATAAGGTGCAAATTATAATATTTTAAGCATTTAGTTGTTTTATTTTCTCTACTTATAGGAAAGGCTATGGAATACTTGATAATTATTTTTTGGCTTAAAGATAATTGTATATCAATGTGTATGAGTCCTGGTATCCATTTATTAGAGAGAGAGAAAAATTGATTCCTCAATCGATCCATATGCCTGTATCTTATAAATGGAGGATGCGTAACAGGTAAAAGATATATAAAAGGAATGATAGACAATGAATACAAAAAGCAAATTATTATTTAGGTCTTTTATACTTGCATTGTGTTGTAGGTCTAGCATTGAAATTTTAGGTTGATTTGAATTTTATCAATTAGTAAACAGGCCAAGAGGAAAAAAAAAAAGCAAGCATTCAACTGTTCAATGCTCCACTGAATGGATATGAAGAAACATTTTCATTTTTCACCAGCTTATATGCATGATTGATGGAAAGCTGAAAACAGACAACTTTAGAACTTTGCACCTGTAGTTGAAGTGCATTATTGCCTGCAGAGCATTTCCTCCGCCGGTTGAAATGTCTCCTTCAAAACCTGGCAGAAGTGGTATCACAACATACACCCGGTATCTCTGGCCTTCCCTGAAAAAGTCAGATGCAGAAAGATTCACCAAAAAAAGATAGAGTGACAGTTTAAAATAACAATCAAGCAGAGTTTGGGTGAATGGCTTCCCATAATACATTCTGTCCCATTTCAGGGCTTGGAGGCAGCTCTTGAATTGGAGGCCAGAAACTGTTATCCAAGTGACAATCACACAACCTGAAAAATAAGCCAAACTTGGCAGTAAAGTGGGGCCTGTACCCCCACTATCTATCTAAGCATAATCCTTCCCTGGCACAAAATGTATTGTAGCAAAGCCTTATTTGAATCCCATGAAGGGTGGGGGGGGGGTTGGAGAAGAAGTGTGATTTAAAAAAAGTTTGAAAAAGATGTTATCATAACAAATTACATATAATATATTGTAGTCATAGTCCAAGCTCAGAATCTGACAAAGAGTAAACATTCAGTTAATTATTGTTGAATAAATGAGTTCCCACAGCTTATCTCTCAGAGCAAAAATACATTACTTGACCCAGTACATTCTCTAATGCAGAAATCACCCTTGCTTAGAAATTCTGGCTCTGAAAACTAATTCAGGTATAAAATGTTACCCTGCTTCTGAGCAACTGATGTTGACTTGTCAATGTTTCATATATAACACAATATTTCTTGGCCTACTCTCCCAACTAGGTGTCAATCTTGGAAAGAAAGCCTTGCCTTGCCTTGGCTACTCAGTGATGTTCCCAACAGAAGAACAAAGGGTGGTTCCTTAATTCTACCTGCATTTAGGAAGTCAGAAACCTGGAGATTCATGTTCATCTATTGGAAGCAAAGCTATTAAGGTCCTTGTGTCCACGTATAAGATATGCAGGAGAAGAGAAGGGTTGGAATGACTATTGTGGGAACCTCACCCCTATATCTGAGTCTATAAACTCACCCAAAGGTGCTGCCACTGGCTAATCTTCAAATCCAAAATACATACTTTTTATAACATTTAATGTCTAAAGTTCACTTTCTGTTAAACCACTACATTTTCTTTGATGAGACATCACTACCTGTTTTGAGGAGTCAGATTCACTACTGATCTCTCTGAATGTCATGCACCTTTCAGGGCAAGTCAGAAATGTAGTTTGGAACAGTGCCAGCCAGCAGGGTGCCGTTTGGAGGACTGCACTTAAGGGCAGTGCAGACACAGGGATTTGGAGGAGGTGGCTGTAATGGCGTGGATTAATCACTAGATGGCAAACACAGTTTGAGTTGGAAAAAAAAAATTGGAAGAAATGTAAATTGTAAAGGTTCTCTGCTGACAAGGGTAAGCGGCTCCCGTTCCTAAATGGTAAATGGGATAGTAGAAAAGAAGAGAAGAAAATACCTATGCTATTTCTCCCTAGTCAGTACTTAAAAGTCCAAACGAATTAAATTTGACACCATCTTGCCTCAGCTGCCTTTCCAGGATCCCCCAAGCCCAACTTCAGGGATAGGACATTCCTACCCTTTGCTCAGTGCAGCTTTTTATTAAAAAGGTAGGTTCATTTCCCTCCATACCTCAAATACCCTTTAACCTCCAGAATCCCAGGGGATTCTGCCTCCAGGGGAGCCGAAAGCCTTCTTCTTGGTCAAACCACCCTGGCTCTTCTATCCAAGTTTGTTTGCTCCTGCCTCTCTTTGTTGCCTCCTGTACACACTCTCTCAGTACTTTTTTTTTATTAAAATATTTTAAAATTTACATATACTTGCCATTAATTGTAATCCCCATGTATTCCCCATCACCATCTCACCAGTGCACCATCAC
>JAGFMF010011830.1:4962310-4978747 GCA_019455555.1 Galemys pyrenaicus | reverse complement strand
GTGCTCCCATCTTCCCTCAATCCTCCCCCTCCCCTCCCCACCAGGTGTCCCCAGTCTGTCCTTGTCTCCTCATTTTTGGTTTCTGTGTCTTTATTGCTGGTATTGTTATTATTAATATTGTTCTTATTCCTTTCCTTGATCTCAGTACTCTTTTGCTGACATATCAATGGTGCAAACATCTGCTGTCTGGGAGATGTGAGAAGATTTTTTGAAATACATTTACATTTACACATCTTTGTATTTTGGCCACACGTAGGCCTGCTGCACACGGTAGGCACTCGGTGGTGATTGCTTTGAGAGGATGAGGTCAGGTTGGAAGGTGCTTGTTTCTGGGAAGGCTCTAGTGGACCCTTAAGCTGCGTAGGCATTTTTCTTTAAATTACACTTTTATTTTATTTTTTTTTCAAAGATTTATTTATTTATGCATACAAGCACTGGGGTACAGGCCAGAGGTGGGGGGAGGTGAGAGGATTCACCACAGAGAGCGGGGAGCAGAACAGGCAGATCAACGGAAGTACACTGCTGAGGGGAGTAGCGGGCACAGCAGGAGAGGTCTGCCTTGCCATGTGGGTCCCCTCCCTGGCCGGCGGCAGGGATCGAACTCATGCTGCAGTGACTGTGGTTTGTTTCATAGTGCGTTGCCTAACCCACTGCGCCACCAGGGAGGCCCTAAATTACACTTTTAAAATGGCATTGTGTTTGAATTTCTTAACAGTGGTAAGACGCACATATCAACTTATGATTTAACCATTTTAAGCACACCTTTCCATGGTCTTAATTACATGTCCACGTTGTGTGATGATCACGACATCCACTTCCAACACTTTCTCAGCATCCCAAAGAGAAACCGGTAATTAGCAGTAACTTGCACACTCCCTGCTCTGCAACCCTGGTAACTTCTCATCCACTTTCTATTTCTGTGACGTCGCCTATTCTAGGTACTTTAGCGAAGTAGAATCATCTTTGTCCTTATGTGCTTTATATTTCACTCAGCATAAAGCCATCAAGATCCACCCTTGTTGCAGCGTGTGCCAGCACATGGCTGAAAAATGTCCCATCACGTGCATACACCAGTCATCGCTCTCAGCACCTGGACTGTTTCCACCTTTTAGCGACTGTGAATAATATAGCAACGAACACTGGCAGACAGTTTCTGTGGAGTTCTGTTTTTGTTATTTTTGGATATGTATACATGCCCAGGAATGGAACTGCTGAATCAGGCAGTTATTCTATGTTTAACTTTTTAAGGAGCCACCAAGTAAATTACATTTTTGAATGAATATTACATGCTCATAGTACCAAATTTAAGGGAAAGGAAACTGTAGGATGAAAATAATTCTCTCACTCTTTTGTCTGCAGGCCTCATCACCCCTCCCTGTTACTACTATCTTTTATGTTCTTTTAGAAATAGTCTATAAAACTCATAAGAATATCTATGTAGTTTTTCTTTATATACAAATATTAGAATACTGGAAAAACTTTTGTGGATGCTATTTTTATCATTTATCAGTGTATCTTGAAAATCCTTTTCTATCAAAGCGTATGAGTTCATATTTTCACAGCATCTGTGCCATTTATTTAAATCTGTTCTTTGTCAGTGGTCATGTAGATTGTTTCTAATTTCTAGCTACTTTAGTATAGTATTTCTTCCTTATGTGTGCTCATCCACATAAGTCAGTTTTCATAATTGGGAACATCTTAGAAGTAGTATTGCTGGTCTTGAACAGGAAGTATTGTGATTCTGTTTGTAAAAGGTGGTTGCTTTTATCATTGTGTTTTATAAAAGCAAACGTGGCTTCAAAATGGAAAACCTCCTATGTAGGTTATTGAGAAATGTCCTATAAAAACCTTATCTTTGGGTAAGATGTTGCTGCAAATTTTGTTTATGGATATTATCATATTCACATTTGCTTGTTCTTGGGACTCTGCTATACCCATATCAAGGTCTTTAATTTTGATAATGCAACAGTTCTTGAATTTCCTGAAAGACGAAACTTTTTAACTGTATTAGCAAATTAGCAGAAATGACTTAGATTTTCACTGCTGTTGAGAAAAAGTCTCTACGAATTCAAAGCATTAAATGTGGCTACATTTAAGTCAATGAAGAGAAAATTCTATGATGGTATGCACAATGTGCTTCCTTAATTTAATCCACAGAAGACAACAGTTCCCAGCTGCTGAGCTTCTAATATGCAACACTGCACCCTCATAATAGCAGAATGGTGCAAATGACTGCAATTGGCTCAGGACAGAGGCTGAGCCCCTCTGCACTTACTTATAATCTTAAAAAAGCAAGAGAAGAGTTAGTGGGCACTGAGCCATCATGCAAGCAATTGCTTCATCCACTTTAGTTCAGAACAATTTATCAAATTGTATTATCAGGCATTTTGTTAACATACATTTTTCTTTCAAAACTCATTAACACTTTGAGCGGTGCTATGAATAATAGGTAAAAATTGGAAATAAATGTCCAATAATGGGGAATGGTTAACTAAATTACACTATAACTACTCAATGGATATAACCTTTTGCAGTCACTAAAAATGGTCAGTATGATGGCTATGCTAAAATGGTCTCAAAGCTAAGTTACAATTCCAAGATAGTTAGAGTTATGGCATGCTGACGCTATGAATTATTAAAGTCTTTCCCCTTAAATGTGATCACTTCCCCCTTTCTGTGGCTGGAGACAAGAAGCAGCCATTGTTCCTAGGGTGGACCTCTTACAAAGGAACTAGACTCAAATATGTCAACTTCTTAAGATTTGTGGAACTAGATAAGGATTCTCTGAGCTGAGGGAGGAGTACAAAGAAATGAGGGAGGACCTGCAGGGTGGGGCAGCTGTGAATGCTGCCATAAATAAGAACTGTGGTTGCTAGGTTTAGTTTTTTATTATTGTAGGGGAACTTTATGTACTATAGTGGTATCAGTTATGTGAGAATTGGGCCTGTAGCTCCTTAGTGGTTTGTGACACAGTTTGGTAAATTTTTGAAAGTGCAGGTGACCTTTCAGGGCTTCAGTTTTCTCATCTGTAATTAAGGGGGTTGGCTTAAGTCATTATTAGTACACTAGAAATGCTGGCTTTATTTAGCAATAGCTGTGCATATTAGATATGCAACTATAGGACATATCATATATTGTGTGAACATACATGTGAGAACATACCTGTAACTTTTTCATTGTCTACCTTATTTTTTCCCCCTTATTGAGAAATTGGTTTACAACACTATGATTTGGGGGAATGGGTTCTCATCATCTCGATGTATGTGAATAAGTCAACACCACCATTGAAGCAACCACAAGTCCTTTACCTTAGACCATTGGGTCCTCTCCCCATATGCTCCTGCCAGTACCCACCCTAGACCTCTAGGAGCCCCAATACTGCAGTCATATTTCTATCGTTTATTTCTTATTGTCTAACTTTTGAAAATGGCAAGCTGTCACAGGATGGGTGTTTGGGGTTAGGCCATAGGACATGACTCAAGCTTCACTCTGGACTTGATAAATTTGGTAGGCATGTCCCTCAGTGCTTCAAGTAGGATTCCACCAAACTTTATATGAAACTGTTTCCACTATGGACCTGTTTTCATTCTCATTTTTCTAATGAACAGTCTCTTCTTTGCTACCTCTCTCTACCAGAGTAGGTGCTTCAGCTCATAGGCTGCTGGCCTATGTCCCATGCTAATCTTGACGTCTCACTATCCACAGAGATTACCATTTATGTAATTTTGGAATAAAGTAATAATAAAAATTAAATGCTCTAAATCAAAAGTTCACCTGTTGACCTTTTGATCTCTGTCTCAGTGTAATCTCTATCCAGGAATTTTATTGAGCTTGGAGGTTATCCTACAAGAAAAAAGTGAAACTGGTAGTTGAAATACTTAATTTAAATGTTTTTAATTCTTTTTGTCATAGTTGCAGTTCACATTTCTTTGAGATAGTGCTTCTGAAGCATACCCAATATTTCCTTCCAGCTTAGTAAACTAATTATTGGATATGGCAATTATAGGATGTAAGTTTTTCCTTAAACCTTAGAAATTTTTTACCTATCAAGCAATTACTTTAAAACATCAAATGTTCAACTGATATATGATTTATTAAACAATGTTTTATCCTGGAATTCTGGAAGACTTCTCAGACAATTTCTATTTCCCTTGAGATGAGGAAAGTTCTGGAACTGAGTGGTGAAGGCCACAAGATGAAGTCCTACAGGCCTGGTTTGGGTGTCACATACACCCATCAATAGCTGTATGACAAGGTACCTGATCTCACTTGGCCCCAGCTGCCTCAGCTGTAGAATGGGAATAATTTTCACCATTTCATAAGTTTGATGTGAGAGTGAATGCATGTCAAGCATGTTGGACGTGGAAAGACTCAAAAAATATTTGGTAACATTATCATTCAAACAACCAATGATTTCTATCAGAAAGTTATCTACCTTGAAAGAATAATAAAGTAAATAGTGCTTAAAATTAAGCAAAATAAAACTGAACTCATATTATGCTTCAGAATACTGTTTGTTTTAATTTAAATTTTGGGGGAGGGTGTTCTCAGATTAATAATAGGGAATCAAAAATTGATTCCCAGGAAAAAGATTCAGTTACAGATGGAACAGAATCTTTCTTGTTGGACACTCCTAGGCTGTGTCCTACACTTAGCACAGGATGTATCTACACTCATCACAGGATGAGCAAGTGCCAATGGTAGGAAATTGAACTGAGTTTTCCTTAACCGGTAATAGCCATCTAATAATTAAAAATAAGGCAGAGTGAACAAATCTTTAGTTACAAGAATTCTATTGCTAATATAAATATTAATTCTGAAACAGTTGCTTTAAGCATTCTTCATCCTTACTGAATTTATAGAGCATTAGCTTATTTCCAGATGATGAACTTCCTGGAAAGAACAATAATTTCTCAAACAAACTAGTGCTTTATGGTTTCCAAATTGCTTTCACATCCATTCGAATGAGCTAGGTTGGACAGATAATTTCTTTATTGGTGGAAAAATAATGGCAGAAAGACAAATGAATGTGCTCAGAAAGGCACATATCTACAGATGACATAGTTGGAAAGAACCAAAGTCTTACATACCTATTCCTTTATGACCTCCAGACTTCCCAGACACATAGCACCACACCACCATTTATGGGCAAACTATGGGCAGATTTAACCTGACACTGTGCTAAAAATTGTAGAAAACATGAAAAGTTTGAACAATTTTCAAAATTGTGAATTTTTAATGCAGTTTAATATTACTATAAAGTGGCATGAAATGAACTGCTGATTTTCATTGCTTCGACTTTGTGGTGGTAATAGTGCAAAATGCACTTTCTTGCTCAAGGTTGTTTATCAAAGCAGCAGAAACACGGGTGTCAAATTTCCATGAGCAAAAGTGGTTTCACCTTGAGACACCAGTCATTTATGGCACACAGTGCTTTGAAACTGTTTTCTACCTGGACCAGTTTGTTTTATTGTATCTTTTGGCTTATGCGATTATGGTTTAAGTCAGTTGATTTTAGACTGTGGTTTATAGTTTCTTCTTCCTGATCTCTAGTCAGATTTGAGTTGTCAAAGATAGGTTTCAATTGGCTGGGGTTAACATAGTTGATTTATTAGAGCACACCTTTTGTTGTCTGCAGAGATTTCTATAGTTATTCTTAGTTTGGCATTGGATGAACGATATTCTGAGATTCTAGGTCATGGATCTGGACAAGGTCCTTTGAAAAGACCTGTTTCTAGAAAGAATTATGTCTGTTGAGAAGGAATCAGGAGGAAGGGGGTGGGGAAAGCAGAGATATCACTTCAGGGGATTGGTGTGGGGCAGGATTCCAGCCTTGGCAGAAAAACAAAGGATCAGCTCAGTTGAGGGAGCTGGCAACTTAAAGACCCCCATGTCTCCAGGGTGGGAGGCTCTGGAAGAGAGCCTGTGTTCTTGGTCAGACTGAATGCTGACTGTCATTTCCCTCCATCTGCTTTGTGCTTTATTCTATTTTTTTCCAACAGCCAAAATTATACTTGTTGCTAGGCATGTGACTTTGGCAGGGAAGTTCCAAGCCTCAGATGAGTGGAGAATAGAGAAGTCAATGAAGGCAGGAGTGTGGGAGCCTGGGGATGGCACATCATGACTCAGAGAAAAGGAGAGCCCCCCGCTGCAGGCAGCCTGCAAGAGGAACTTCCTTTCCCTTTCCTGAGAATA
Source organism: Galemys pyrenaicus (assembly GCA_019455555.1). Lineage (NCBI taxonomy): Eukaryota > Metazoa > Chordata > Mammalia > Eulipotyphla > Talpidae > Galemys > Galemys pyrenaicus. The sequence goes on along the minus strand of JAGFMF010011830.1, from coordinate 4,972,552 downwards.
CGAATCCACAGATTTGAAGTTATTAAATGAAAACATAATTTACAGTTGGACTTAACGCAGTAGATGAACAATAATGTGCAGACAGGGAAAATAAAAACTATGTTTCCAGGTTACGTATGTGCAGCCACTAAAAGTCTGAAAGTGAAATATACTTTCATTTTGAAAAGTGGCTGTCAAGGAAAGTGAGACCACTGAGAGATGAGAGCTAAATGACACACATTTGAAATTCGATAGACTCGTGTCCCATTTTCTATAAAGGAAGCTTGAAATTGCCAGGCTTTAATGTGCTCTGAAAACCTCTGAGAATGAGATCCAATCTACAACAGATGCTACCATTCTATGCTCTCTTACTGCATAGTCCTTTTCCTTTCAGAAGTTCACAGATCACTGGGAAATGTTCAATCATAAACTATTTGAAAGGTCCTTCCAGTTCTAAAATGCTGTTTTATTATTATTATTTTTAAAGATTTATCCTTCTATGCATTCCAGAACTGGGTACAGGCCAGGGGTGTGGGGGGTGGGGTGGGGTGAGAGGATTCACCTGATAGAGTGGGAAACAGAACAGGCAGATTGACCAAAACACACTGCTGAGGGGAGCAGCAGGCAAGACAGGAGAGGTCTGTTGCACCATATGGTCACCTCCTTACTGAAGATGAACTCGTGCTGCAGTGGTTGTGGATGCCTCATAGTGCAGTTCTAAACCCCTTGCACCGCCAAGGAGGTCCTAAAATGCTAAGATTTTTAATGACAAATTAACGTGCTAAAGAAAACACAATTTCAAGGTACCAAACATTTAAAAACACATCTCACAGGTATGTATTCAACCTGCACTAAAGAGAACTAATAAGGGACATGACTGAAGTGAAGATTCATCCAACTCTATTAGCACTGTTCAAAATTCAGGAGCTCAATGTACTTTTGTGACTTATTTCAATTACATGAAAAATTATTTTCCTCTTTTGTCATATGTGCTCTATAGATAAATTTGACAGGAAGACAATGAAACTTTGTAACTTAGACATGCATTGAGACTGGCAAGAATGCAGGAAATCTCTGTGTGCTTGCATATGGTTACCCTTAGACAAGATTGTTAAGTATCTCAGAAATAGCTTTTATGGTGACTTTATTTTAAAAAGTATATGAGAAAGCAGAGGATAAAGGTCACCTGTAAAAGCAGAGACTACCACTAATATTCACAGCCATATCACTGCTCTATGCAATTTTTGCTGCGCCCTGGAGTTACCTCTAAGAACATTATAAGATATAGGTGCTTGGGCCTCATTCCAGGAAATTCTGAACCACTAAGCCTGGAGCTGAGACACCTCTCTGTATTTTTGTAAAAACCCAATGGTGATTTGGACATGTAGTGAAAGGTGAGATCTACTGTATACTCTGCAGGATGTTCTGATAAAATAATTGTTGTCAGGCGCTTGCCCCAGATCAGAATGCTTGTCCTTGACTGCTGAGTGCTGGCCACATGCAAACAGTGACCCCCCTTCTCAAGGAACTTCTTTCCATAGGCCAAAGGGCATGTCTCATCCAAGGTCATGGACATTCCCTGGGGTCAGCCTGCATCCAGTAAATGGTCACTGGGAGGAGGGGATGACAAAGGCACAGCCCATAGGCCTCACTTTGGGGTGACCCCAAAGGGATCTTAAGGTAGCTGTCAATGAATTTGAGGTACATGCATCTGGGGAGACATTGGGTCAGAAGTCCAAAGACTGGTGCAAAGTCATTTCTGCCTACTGCTGTTAGTGACTTACACAAGTTACATCACTTCTTGAATCTTGGTTTTTAAATCTGAAAGTTGGGACAGCAACAAAAACAATGACAATAACAAATGATACAATCTTTCATGAATAGTTGTGAAGATAGTAAGACTGTAGTTATAAACTATGAACTATATAAAATTCTAGTAGTTTCTGTTTTAAAGTGTTCTTATCTATAAAAATTTCCAAATATTATTTGAAAAAAATATCAATTATTTGACTGCAAGTCAAAAAATGTTTTAATCCCCAAATGTGTATATACTTAATATTCTCCATTGCATGTGTTCAATGAATTAAAATAATAAAATATAATAAATTTGTTTGTTTATTTTGCTGTTGTAACACAGAGCTAAAATCAGCTACAAAATAAATAGTTGTAAATGTCAATTCCAAGGGGAAAGAATAATTTTTTCAACAACTGTTGCTAGAAAAAGTGTATATCCATGTGCAAAATTGGACAGAAATCACTCGTATGGTGATTTTCTTTTACCATAAGACTTCACCATATGGTAGATACATATGATGTATACTTTGCAAGTGTCTACCATACAACATATATTTTAAAAACTCAAAGTGAATCAGAGGCCTAAATGTAAGAACTCAATTGATAAAATTTTTACAATTCTTCAAAACTTTAACCATTTACCACATAATCCACCAATTCCACCCCTGGAGTAACAGAAACATCTGAATAAAAAGTAGTACGGAATTTTTTTTGGCAGCAATATTCATAACAATCAAAAAGTGGAAACTACCTAATCCACCAGTTAATGAATGATTAAATAAAATATGGCATATCCATATAGTGAAATATCACCTGGAAATAAAAACAAATTCAATATGAACGAACACATTTTATAACATAAACACTGAGAATATAAATTATGCAAAAGAAGTCAGTCACAAAAGTCCACATTTTATAATGGCAATGCCCAGACAAGACAGATCTATGGAGAAAGAATGTAGATTAATGGTTGCCCGAAGGACTAAGGGAAGTGGGAATGGATAGTGACTGATAATGGTATTGAGCGTCTTTCTGGGGTGACAAAAATGTTCTAAAATTATTTAGGAAATGGTTGCAAAAATCCATAAATATACTAGATAGATATACTAGAGATCACCAAATTATACATGTTAAGTGAGTGAATTGTATGCCATGTGAATTGTATTTTAACAAAAGTGCTATTAAAGAAACAATGCCATGAACTAAAGACATAAGGTAGGGGGTAATTTCAAGTTAATACATAGAGAAACATGATTATTTTGCTTTGGTTTTCAAATGACCACAATTCAATGCTGGCCAAATCTAATACCTGGAAAAGGGACTAGTGAGGGAAAATAAAAATACCTATGCTTTAGAAAAACTTCGATTCCCTCAAAAATAGACTCGAAAATTCTCAGTAACTGACTCAGATTTAAGCAATCAAGAACCTACTTCTAGCTGAACTAAATACAAGCTGGCTAGGAAAAGACAGTATTTTTTAAATGGGCTTTCAAACATCATTTTAACAGGAAACACAAATATTATCTGCAGTAACAACCAACAAAAGTCAGAATATTACCTGTGGGCTTTCAGTATCCTCTGGGCAATGGCATCACCAACTCTGTTGAATACAACTTTGTCATCGGCACAGCTTATGAAAAACTGGTTCTATGAGAAATATATAGAATAACAATGTAATTCTTATTTTAGTGTGTACATACTTTATATACAACTGTATACATTAATGCAGAATATATATAACAAAAACTATATTGCTATATTTTTAAAAAGTTTCACATAGCAGACATGTCCTAATTACTAAAATCATCACAGGAAAGCAAATGACAGAACTAAAGAGTCCTTGGTCACCAGGAAAAGGGGAGGTTCCAGGTTCCCTAATTTAACCCAAGGGAGGGTGGAGCTGAGCAGGGAGAAGCTGGAGAAGAGACCAGGGAAAGAAGGAAACAGGATGAAGGAAGAAGACCTGGAGGAGGCACAGGGAGCAGAGAGACAGGTGAAGAAACTGCGTTTGCTTCTTGGTCTTGAACTGGTTGAAACACATGTGGGTGAGAGACCCGCGGGGAGGTTAACAATGGCAATATTAATCTTAATTCTGATTTTGTTCTTTTCCTTCCAGACTTGTCTGGCTGCTTTTGACCCTTTTCTGTGGGTCGCTGCCAGAAAGTGCTTTAGACTTGTAGCAGGTTTTGGGCCTTGCTTTAGGCCAATCCTATTTGGCTGGACTTCTACCTATGAGGGCATTGTGTAACTCTGCGTGCTTAATTTGAAAACTATATTCTTTGTCCTTTCTGTATTGCACACTAATTGTATTACAGTTCTTTCCCATTAAAAGTCAATATGTTTTGTCTTGATGTGGCAGATGCAGAACCTATTTAGAGCAGGCAGGTTTGGGGGTTGTGGGGTGCCCCTCTCCCTGCCCTGTAATAATCTCACTAGTTTGTATGCATTTGTAGATAATATCACATATAACATCTTCATTAAGTAAATGGCTATTCTAATATTTCATCATGCAAATTCCTTTTAGAATTTCTTAGAATAGGGATTTTTAAACTTAATTGATAGGGAAGTTTGATTTTTCAGTTTCACACATTATATAAGTACTTATGATTAAAAGTTCTATATTGGCAAACATTCTACCTCATGCTAAGCTTACTTTTTTTATTTTGGTAAACAGAATAGATAGCACAGTCCTGCTTTAATTTTCTCCATCCGTTCTTCTTTATTTCCTAGTCCTAGTATCTGCCTTTGCCTTGTCTTATTTCTTTGGTTTTCTTATTTCTGAACCTCTATTTGAAATAGCTTCAAAATTCTTTTGTAAGTATCTACATATATGTATATATATGCACATATATATGTATATAGCAATACAATGAAAAAATATTGTTTTCTTTTTTCTTTATGTACTTCTACTATTCATGTATCTATAACACATTGTTTAAAATGTCTACTAAAAAGATTTAGCTGCTACATAAAGGAATTGGGTACAAGTATTGTGAATATTACATATTCTATTTACATAGAGTGTTATACTTTTAAATAATAAGGCTAACCATAACAAAACAATCTTCACCAATTATCTAAAAATAAAGAGATATATAAGCACTGATGGAAAAAAACATGACTGTCATCCTTTGACATTAGCATTTTACTAGTATACCCTTTCTATGCTTAGGTACGTGAATCCGCAAACAGCCTACAGGAGACAAAATTACAAGAAGACACTGTGCAGAAACTCATTTGAGAGTGTTTCCCCTTAGGGCATCAAACAATCCAAATCTCAGTGGCAACTGAACCATGCTTGTTTTTCTGAATGTTACCAAGAAGATTAACATTCCTCAGCAGCTATAAACACCCTCATCACATGCCATGCCCTTTACTGCATTTTTGGGGGGAGAGCAGGGTGACTATTGACCTCTGATCTTGGCTAAGGAGAGGTCAACCAGGCTTATGCCACAGCCATGAGTATCTATACAGCATTAGTGACATCATTTGGTACTGTGGTGGCATTTAAAAAATAAAGGTGATTTTAAAAAAGAGATAAAGTGAAAAATTCTGGTGATGCACTCACTAACATCCCACACTCTTATGGTGGAGTTGTTCAAGGTAATAATACTAAAAGTGTTAGTATTTCTAAACTTCAGACTTTGTTCACTAATTTTTCTACTAATGTTCTTTTCCTACGGCATGAGCCCATCCAGAATATCACACTGCATTTAGCCTACTAATATTTTTAATTAGCTTTCTTTTTCTCCAAGTCTGTGAAATAAACCCCCAACTCTTTCCTAGTTGCCTTTAATGAATGGATGGGTAGAGGGCCAGGAATCAAGAGGAAGGAAAACAGGTTAGAAGGGTAAATCCATCTCCTTCCAAACAAAAAAAATTCAACAGGAATGAAAAGACTAAGATAAAGATGAAAGATGTGCCCTGTTTTATTTTTCCATGATTTTTATCATAGATTTTTAATTTTTTATGGATTTTCCAGTGCTCTCAAAAAAGCTTAGAGCTACTTTGAAGTACAATAAAGATTACCAAACTAAACCCAGTGTGCCCAGATTTTCTCCTATTCTCTGAACATAAAATCTGGGATCTGAAGAAGCTGTATAAAAACAGGGTTCACACATGATTGAAGAAGGTGGTACTTGCCTTGAATGTCCTTGCATCTTTCTCTTCCTGCACTCTCTCTGCCAAGTCAGTGGCATCTAGGGGTTTCTGTTTTAGCAACTTATCCTTCGTGTGCTCTCCTAAACCAGAACATACCTTCATACTTATACCCTCCAATTCAAGCTAAATCAAAGAATATGCATCCATAGTTGAATATTTGGGGTTTATATTACAGTGAATTGATGCATTTTAGTAAGCATTTGTGAGACTTCTGTTAGATCCTAGTCAATGAAAATGTACAGCGGGTGTCAGGGTGTGCTGGGAAAGGTTAAAATTTAGGTAACTGAGGCCTCCTCACATGTTGACATGTTATAGGGCAAAAATTGTTAGGGGGAAAGGTAGTCCTAAATGGATTACACAAATAGGTTTATAGACTCCAACCCCCACTTCAGACCACCAGTATTCCAAAACCACAAATCTGATAAAATAATTATCGAAGAGTAAATTACTGGGACCTGAGGGTGGAGTTAAGCAGTCAGGCTGGCTATAAATGGCTTCCTTTGGAGTCATCTCCCTTGATTCAGAGCCAGCTCTCAATGTACTGTTGGTTTCCAACTTGGAAAATTTAGTAGGATATTTGCAGATTTGTAACCCTCTCTTCTTTTTGTATTATTATTACTTTATTCCCCTTCTTCTGTAAAATAAAACCCTTTAATAACTTTTGTCACGTGTGCCGGCAGTTGGAGCTTATTATAAAAGCCTTTTGAGTGTGCAGGTAAAGACCCAGTCAGGGAAACCTGTTTTATATTAGGTTTGCCCTGTAACAGTTTGGTGCATAGCAGGTCTTACATGTATGTTTGTAGAAAGGCAGGTTGTCATACTATTTCACGTGAGCAGAACTTACTTCTATGTAGATGTAGTGCTCGCTCTTCGCTATCACATTGACATAAGCCGTGTGGATGGACTCTTCATGGTACTTTATCCCAGCAGACCAGTCAGCTGCAGAGCGGAGCAACTACAGGAAGCAATCAGAAACGATGAACAGAAGAACAATGGGGAGATACCAGATGCATTACTACAATGAAGTCAATCTTTTTAAGACCACTGAATGGCTAAAGTGGCTTGGGGTCACATGTGGGACAAGGGAAAATAGGTGGATGGGGATGGGTCCTTGGCTATAATCCATAACAAAGGAACTCAGTTGGAAATTGTGTCCTGAACAAACCCTAGGATTAGTTCCATTCAAAATTGGAAACCACAAGGTATTCTTTCTTCAAAGAGTATTTTAAGAGTACCTCTGGGTGACTAAGAGTAGAGGGATCACTTATACTCTTTTTCATAACAGCTCTACAGTTTCACCAGAATGCCTGCTCTTCTGGTATATTTATTTGTAGTATCACTTTAACACGTGGCTCAACCATCTGATGTGGTCACCTTAGTTCTGAGTTGATAAGATGATTATTCCTCTTTCCCAAAGACATATTTTTCAGGTTAATATATCCTAAAAGACAAATTGATTCAGACATCTAATCTTGATTCTGCCTTTAAACAGTTGTCTGATTCTTGGCTTGTCCCATCGACTCTCAACTTTCTCATTCACACTGTCTCCTGCTATTCAGATACTCACCTGCCTGGATTACAATAAGAGCTCCCAGTGCAGATACTTAAGCATATGTTAATTGTACATAGGTGCATAGAAATGCCTTAGTTCAAAGCTTCACTCAACCATTTACTAGTTTTAACCGTGGTTCAGTTTCTTAACCTCTGAACCTCAGATTTCTGTTCTGCAATTTTTAGGATTGTAGAGAGGATTAAATGAATTAATATGAAGTGTGCAGATGGAGGCCTAGTACCTAGCAAGCAATATATATATTTGCTATTACTAATGAGAACATCAGAGGATGTATTTGAGTAGTAATGGATCAAGTCAGAGACTCTTCAGAACAGACTGTGGCTGTGAATGGGAGAAAGCATAAAAGCCTTTTCTGACACTAAGAAACTTATTTTTTTTTAGTATTCTGATTGATATGGCAGTACAATACTGGCACACACAGTTTGTACTCAATAAATATTTATTGACTTTGTATAGGCAATAGAGTAATATCACAGAAGATTCACTATAAAAATAGTTTTGGTATTTCTAATTTGAAATGAATATAGAAACTGTCTTTTATGGTATCAACTGAAATTGAAAAGAATGGCCCATAATTACTAGGAAAACATAAAGTAATCTGATACATACTTAGTTTTTTTTTAACTACATATGAAAGATTTGGGCAAACTCTTTATCTAATCAATAGCCTTAAAAATTACATCTTTAAATCTATTGAAATTCAAAACCTAGTTCTTACTAAAAATCACTATTTTTCTCAAAAATTTGTTTACTATGCAGTATTTATGACAAAGTAGCTTTCCTCAAAGTATTTAATTTCATCAGGTGAATATGTGCAATGAAATTGGAAAATTTTATTGCTAACAGGAATATTTACATGTCTCAAAAGAAAACTCATGAGGACAATTTCAACAAATATGACCCACACTGGAAAAATACCTTGATTTCACATAATGTCCAAGGAACAGCACTATTACTCAAGAGTAAAAATAACAAAGGTTGAAAAATAGAAGTTTCAGTTTTAAGTTCACTCAGATTTATGCTGAATATTGTTGGTGCATAGCCCTGAAAATACAGGCTCTCTCGAGAGATTCTATTGCCACTCATAATACATCTAATTCTATGTAACTCTAGAAGCACTGTATAAAATTGTACAGTAGAAAGATAGGAACTCATGAGATCTCTATGATAGTTTGCGCTCATTAGCAATTTCTCCTTGAACAAGTCATGTTAAATATCACGAAGGCCCTGGTTTATCCATAGTATAATTCTGTAATTCCCAGGTAGTCTAGTGACTAGGGCTTAGCATTCTCATCTCCATAGTATAACTGAGATTCTTCACACACAAATATACACACACACACACACACCTGCCAAACACACTCATACACATAGCTACTATGAAGGAATAAAATGACATAACAAACACCAAGAGCTGTAATACATGGCAGACAGTCGATAGTCACCATCTGGGATGTCCAGCCTTATAAAAAGTTAGGGGAAGCTTAAATACGACCTAAAAACCTTTAACTTCTTAAGTCTTCTCCTGAAATCCAGGAACCTTTTGTGAACTTTCTTTCCCTTCTCATTCTCAAAATTTGCTCTATCCAAAGGTTTAAAAACACATCTACATAAGATAAAAATTAGGAGTGTAAAGCAAGTTTCAACTCACAGGTCAAGTCTATTTGACTTCAAGTGGCTTCATGGACAGCTGTGTTCAGCTGCATTGAAGAAAGGATTCTTGGAACAAGATATACTGGAAAGAAATCTAAGTTGGCCAATGGCTGCCACAAAGGTGAAAGCATGAACATCATACACTGCCCACCCTATCTGTGAAGAATAACAGTAACTGTTTTCCTTTATAGAGGCATTGAAGTGTTTAAAATAAGTGAATCTGGAAGCCAAACAGAACATATTGTTATTAGCCTATGAGAAAGCATAAGACAAAATTGGAAGAGAAGCTTCCTGATTCTGTAAAGCCACAGAATGTGGGAGGTCACACAGCATCATCTATCTCTTTGTTTGAGTCCACACCACTATTGTTTTTCCACAGTGGAAGTCCACTTAACTTAACGAACTATAGAAATGATCCCTGAAAGTATAGTCTTTCCACTTAACTTAAAAAAGTCATCATAGGTGTGAAATCTATAGGGACCACAATTGATGTCAAATATAAATAAATAAATAAATAAATAAATAAATAAATAAGTCACCATACTTAGTTAAACTTCAACCTGTCTTTTAAGTAATACAGAAAATCACACTTGGGATTATTTGTCTTTACTAATCCTTTTAATTATTTAAAAGTGCCTACATATTGAAAATATGAGTTTGTCTTTGCCCTGCCTCTACCCCTGAACCATTGAATCCTGATGTTAGGCACAAACCAACTAAAAACTCTTTAAACGTTTTATGGTCTTGGAAGTTTGTAAACAGTTAAATATGTCACACATTTTGATTGACTTCTTTTTGTTGTTGTTGTTAAATTTAAATTTAAAATTTACTCTCTTCTTTTTCTTGACTGGCCTGAACAACTTATCTTGCATTTCTGTGTTAAACAAATGTAGCCAAGACAAGCCTCAAACTCCCCTCAAATAACATGCAGAAATGTGGCTTATATAATGGCCCTAAGTTTATTGAGAATCAAATCTAACCCACACTCAGCAATCAGAAATGAAAAACTAGACTCATTCATGGGAACATGGATGGATCTGGAGGGGATTATGCTTAGCGAAGCAAGTCAGAAGGCAAAAGAA
>JAGFMF010011830.1:4937779-4953942 GCA_019455555.1 Galemys pyrenaicus | reverse complement strand
TGCCAGAGGGTGCACAAGGGACTGAGGTGATGGTGCACGGGTGAAATGGTGGTGGGTACCCCCTGGGGACTACAAATGATGTCAAATATAACTAAAAAATTAAAAAAAAAAAATAAATCCTTATTCATGATGGCAGCAGCAGAATGCTGGATCTCTCTTTAAACAATAGTTTTGATGCCAGCAGTGATGGCTCTGAATCATGCACATGGCAAAGGTGGTCATCCAAGTTCTGTCACTGTATGACCTCAAGATATTTGAGCTGGACTTGGTAGAGGGAACTGATTGGGTAACAATGAAATAGGTTAGGATTTCATGCTGCACCTTTATTAATAATGAGCAAGTTACTGGACAGCCTCATAACTCCACTAGGTCTGACTTACGTGATTTGTAATTGAAATTGTTGGACTGGATATGGTAAAATTCTTTGACTCTATTAAGAAAATTCTTTATTCTACTGAAAGAGCTTCTAAACGGCTTTTGGTTAACTAGAAACATAAATTAGATTGAACTATAACTAGCTTCCTAGATGCTAAGTTTCAGCCACATGCCCGGTGTTAACCAGTATCAGTTCGAGGCTTACTGGGTAGTGACTAAGGTCACTTTACAGGGAATACAGGACAAGTCTCCTCTTGACTGGCATTTCTTTGAGTATAAGAATTTATTACATTTATTAAGAATTTAGAGAGTGAACTGAATACATTTTAAATAGGAAATATAATACAACATATTAAAAGGTTGATTCATATTTGTCACAGAGCTGTGTTTACTGAAAAGGCTGATGCCAGTATGAATGGCACTTCAACAAGAGAAATTTCATGGAGTGAAACTTTGAGAAATAGAACAACCAAACTTACCTGCACATTAGCATGAACAGACCCAGGTACTTGGTATTTCAATTCGTGGGCTGTTGATTGAGATTTTGGAAGCAGAAAAGGATAAGAAAGGGACCGATATTTTGATTTCATAATCTAAAATAAAGAAAAAATAAAGGTTAAAATATATTCAAATGAAAAAATTTCCTTCTTCCCTATTTTGTGATTATTTTAAAAATCCAGGTTTATTTATTTGAAAGAGAAAATGAATAATGTTAATGGTGTAGAGGCTGTGAGTTGTTTTCGTTTTCTATTCCCACATATCCTTTCCCCTTTTTCATTGACCATGTATTCCTTTATATTTGTAAAGAATGTTTTAAAATAATCTTTGCAAAAATGAGAATATTGCTTATAAACTGATTTATTTTACTATTTTGTAGGTATCTTGTCATAGCAATATAGCACTCTCCATCACTTTTAATAATTTTATAGTAAACTGGTATGGAATAATCATGATTTGTTTAGTAACTTCCTACTAATGAACATTTCCACTCTCATTTTATTTGAATTATTAGAAACAATGTCAAAATACATCACCTTATTTATTATTGTTTCTTAAGCTTAAACATCAGAAATGGGTGTTCTGAGTCAAAGGATGTATGCTTTTTGAAGACCTTTTTTCAAAGGAAGTAACACTGTACTACAGCATTATGTAACTTTCAAGAGTGCACCACTGAAAAGCAATATGTGTATATAATACATTTATTTCACCACAAAAACTCCAAACGTCTCCTTTTCCATACCATTATCCCTTTTGTCCCTATTTAAAAAGCTTCTCGATGTCCTAGGAGCAGAATAAGCACCAAAAATCCCAAACACAAACTCAAGTACTAGCAGTGCTTTTATTTATTTATTTATTTATTTGGTCAGGCTAGCAGGTTAAAAGTAATACTGCTTTGTTTATTAATTTATCACTCTTAAATTATTGTTAAAAATATTCCCATTAATTCTAAGAGCTCCCACTAAATTTTTATAATGTTATATAGGTGAGCAGTTAGGTCAGACACTATGTTATTGATAAAGTTGGATTTTTTTTCACAAATTGTTAGGGAGGGGCCTCCCTGGTGGTGCAATGGGTTAAGCACAGCACTATGAAGCAAACCACAACCCACTGCAGCATGAGTTTGATCTCTGCCACCAGCCAGGGAGGTGAACCACAGGGTGCAGCAGACCTCTCCTGTCTCACCCACTGCTCCCCTCAGCAGTATGTTTCAGTAGATCTGCCTGTTCTGCTCTGCACTCTGTCTCTGGTGAATCCTCTCACACCCCACACCTCTGGCCTGTACCCCAATTCTTCTATGCATAAATAAATAAATATTTTTAAAAAATTGTTAGGGAGATTATTGCCTCATGGCTATTTAAAGAAAATAATGTATGATAGTTATTTAACTTACAAATATTAGGTCAAGTTCTTACAATTAATGAAGGTAAACTAAAGAAGCCACAACCTAGAAGGGAAAAAATGGCCCTATCCTCATCATACTGCTCACAAGACCCCCCTCAGAAGCCTGTGCTCACAGGAACATCATATAGGCCAGGACTGAAAGACTTTAAAGTCCCAATTCTCTCATCTCATCTAAGCAAGACTGTATCCACCAGAAACACAACAACCTTCTACAAGACTATGGGTCCAGGCCAGACACTTAATCAACACTTAGTGTTGTGGAATCATAGGCCCTGATGGTGGTGGCTAACCTTTGTGCTCTAAATTGTCTGTGGTACAATTTTGTCTTTTGTCCAGAGGCCCTCTCAACCAAGCACTCAACTGTGGATGGGTGGCACAGCTGGGACTCATGCAGCCCTTCTTGCCAACCCTCTAGATTTCTCCACTACCAGGTCTGTCTCTTGTCAAGTGGACTGAGCCACATTAAAACCATTCACACACCTTGGTGAAATTCCAGCGTTGAATGAAGTGACGTGCCACATCACGAGCTGCCTTCCCATGGACCGCAGAGGAGATGTCGTGCCAGGGCATCCGGGGAGTGGTGTACCTGTCAATGAAATCTGCCCGGGTTTACCAGGCATGCATTGTCACTGACCTGTGTGCTAGGACAGCAGCCATCGAGTGCCAGTCTCGTCCAATGATGTTACATGAAAGGAAATGGCTAATGCCTGTATGTGTACCTTTTTGGCTTAGGTAGAACAATTCCTTTATAACTAACAGAAACACATACCTCACATTAAGGAATAGAGTTCCCATGTACCTCCCACAAATATGTTTTATTCACTTATTAGTAGATAACCATTAGACAAGATGGACATGTGTTGGAACAATCGTACAATACTGTTTACTTGATGTTATATTTTTCTTTTTATGCAGGGCCATCTCTCGATCTTCTTAGACATATAAGAAAAGTGATGATCTGAAAATGTGTCATTCTAATGCTGGAAGATGAAAGTGATAACCAGAAAAAGAAGATTAAAGGAAGGATATCATCTCTTGGAAAATAATAAATTTATGACCTCCCCATCCAAATATGCCTGCATGAAATCTGGAAGTTTCAAACAAATCAGTTCTGCCTCATGTTCCTTTTAAAACTATATCTAAAAGGAAAAGTCCTTAGTCATAGTCTCCAAAGTTTGAGCAAATATTCAGAATAAAACAAAGCAAATGACAGATCACGTACTTTCCTGTTTTTTGAGCTGCTGACAAGGAACAAATTATAAGTAGTCACTCACTACCGTGGGACTCACCAGCAAAAGGCTTATCCAGTTGAACCCAGTCTTTGAAGACAAAATTGCAGTAGTCCTTTCCATGCCAGAACCTGGTTTCCCCATGCAGCTCTCCCACGCCCGTCTGTAAACTGCGGACCGAGCTGGTGTCTGTGAATACAGGGAAACCCGCTTAGACATCAGGCCCATGTGGCCCCCAGGGGGGCGGCTCAACTCTCATTTACTAAACACCTGAAAATTTCTCCACTTTTCTTCTTAAGATTCCTAACTAGGGCAGCATGTACACAGTCCATCAGATGTCGTGGGCAGTAAAGGCTTCACAACCCCTACAAGCTAAGTATCAGTGGGGATCTGGGGTTACAATGAAGTTCACCATTTGATGAAATTTAACTTTCTGGTGAGGAGGGGGCAGGAAAAAAAAGTTTGACTTTCTCAGGCAGTTGGACAACTTACCCTCACCACCTACAGAACACTGGAAGAAAGGGACCCCAGGGGAAACTGAAATAATGGACTCACTAGTTGGGGTTAGGAGAGAGCAACTAAAACCAGGTCAGAGAAACATGAATGCAGAGACTCTACAGAAGTCTTGCCTCTCTCTTTCCTTCACTGATATGGTGCATACATAATACATAATTCTTGCCTTTGGTGTTTCAAATAGCAAGACCTTCAGATTTGCAGACAGCCCACGTTTCAGCCCTGAAATTAACAGGCTAAGAGACATTGAGTTTCAGTTTCTGGGTCAGAAATTCTTTAGATGTGAAGGGAAGAATTTGGATCTAGATGACATGTAAGGTCTTTTTGGTTTTGATAGCCCATATTCCTAAAATCATAAATAACATCCATTAAAAAAATCATGATACCAGACAGAAGCTATGACTATATACATGCAAAAGCAGCAATCTACCACAACCTCTCACAAAGATCTTTTCCAGGACTGTTTTAATTGTACTTTTACAGGATGTGTTGTCCAAAAAGAAAATTAAGCAGGAAAACTAGCAGGACCACAAATCACAAATGCAGTGCTAGGCACAAAAGAGATGCTTCACAAATAAGACAGTACATGCAAAATTACACTTGTTCAATGAATAAATGGTACCACTTGCAGAAGCCACTGATATTACTAGACAATATCCCAAGCTATTCTTCTACGCTGAAAATAATTTGAGGATCACTGATTCCTATAGGGGATCAAGTCCTAAGAATTAGGGTGTATAGAAGGCTTTTTCCAAGTTGGTGCCAATACCTCATTCCGGTCCTGACTTTCCTCATACAACCCCAAAAGTCCACATTGCCCTCATTTATCACTCAACAGGCCTAATCTGTCAAGCATTCACACAGTTCACATGTTATTCCTTTTGCTAGAATGTTCTTCCCTCCCTCTTGGCCTGATCTCATCATGCTTCAGAATCACATTAGCAGTTACCTGCCTCAGGATATATTCCTCAGATCCCAGCAGGAGAAGAATTCATGAGCACTGCTCCAGTGTGCTCACCCCAGTGCCTCTGACAGCAACAGCTATATAAGGAGGCACCCTCCCTGCCTTCCAGTGGTCTATAAAGTCCTCAGTGCTAGTCAGTACATGCCTTCTCTGCCTGGTGTGTTCCTGGCATTCAGTTGTATTTACGGGGAAATATTGGGTGGTCTGATGAGGCATGACACATTTTTGTGTGGAAAACATAGAAAAATATATAATGACTTTCTAACAGTCCAATAGTTTTGATACAATCACCACACACACTGCTGATGTCCTATCTTAACCTGAATAATTAATTGTCCAAAGGTTATTGAAATTTTCTACATAAATGGTGGTGCCACTGGTATCTGTCTTGGATCCCACAGTGCCCTCACTCTGCCAGAGCCTGCTGATTCACAATCCTGGCACTGTTTCCCTCGGTGACATAGAACAATCTCTCTCATAGTGATGATGGTGAACTGGAAGCCACCACATGGTGTGGAGGGTTCTGGGCAACTTCTTGTGGTTCCTAGAATCTGGTTCTTATCTCCACTTGGGCACATTCTAAAGAATTAATCTGAGCAGACCACTAGGGAATCTCTAGATTCTGGGAAAGTAATAAATCTGACCATGTTCAAAAGAGAACATGGTGGCTAGTGTTCACTTTACCCTGCTACATTTATTTCATTGCCTAACTGTAGAACAAGGTCAGTATTCAAGAGACCAAATATAGCTCAAAAATTGTTTGGTAGGTATTGAATTTGTAAAGAAGATTTCAACCTTTTTTTTTTAAATTTTCTTTTTTCCTGGCTACCAAAGTCAAATGGCTAAATAAATACATGTAACTTTTGCTTATCGTAGAAAAGTTAAAAATGTACTGAATTGAAACTATCCTTTCATTAGCTAGAGATAAGCTTTATTAATAATCTGTGCATTTCCTTTTAATATTACTGTGATGGTAAAATGTATAAAATTTAAAAGTATATCTATTTTAATAAATGTACAATCATGTTGCAAAAAATAAATACAAAAGAACACTTTTTCTAAATCAGGTATAAGAGAAACAAAACAACGTACATTCTTTAGTCTCGGGAAGATATCTTGATACTAATTGAATTCAACCTGCTCACCAATCCAATTTGTTTTTATTTTTAATCACAGCTAAAATTATTCCAAATAAATCAAGGCCCTCCTCAGTACTAATGAGATAATAAGGCAATAACGCCCAATATTCCTGGATACTGAGGATGGCAAGGTCCCCTGTGAGCAGAGAATGCCAACTCTTCACCTCAGCAATGTGGAGCTGAGGGGGTTCTCATCAGTCTGGCTCTAGTTCTCACTGATTTTCATAGTTGCATCTGCCTTGTTTTTTAACACAGACTGGGCTTTCTGCAATGACGATTTTCTGCAATCTTGTCCATCAGTGGCTTAGATACTGGCAGCTAAAGTTCATGGAAGCATGTTTTCCTGCCCCTCAGTCAGCATCTCTTGGCTTTGTCACATCCTTCTCTTCTCTTTGCTTTCAAGGTCACATTCCCTTACCATCACTCTAACCCACCCTTTGACTTTCTTTCCAAGATCGTCCCCACTAACGAGGTTTTCTCCAACCTTTGCCTAGACACACCCCTTCTTGTCCTATTTTCTCTTTTGGAGACCAAAACCACAAACCTTCCCAGGGCCTCACCTGACCTCTGCCGGGCTGTACCACCAGAACTTACTAATCATGGGAAACACTATAGTTGTTATCATCATAAAAACAGGTTTTCCCTTGAGATTTCTGCTTCTTTTCAGAATCATTTTTGACTCCTGTCGCTTCAAGATCTTCACCACCCACTCCCCTTAACCCCCAACATTCCCAAATCTTATTTACTCCTTTGGAAAAAATTTCCCCCAATTTTTTCATTTTGGGTCTGCTGGGACACCTTGCAAGATACTCTGTGTCTCCTGTGTCATAGCAAAACACTGCCTTAACCCACCTCCCACCTCCTCCAAATGCCAACCTCACCCCCCACTTCCCAAGGATTCTTCAGCACTGAGTGCTTAAGTCTCAAGGACTCAGCCAGACTTTCAAGATCTTCCATGTATTGGGACAGATCTTTCCTACCACCCCAATCTATACAAATTAACTCTTAACCAGAATTCTAAAACCACAAGGTTTTGAATATGCAAAGGTTTCTCACAGTTCATTTGCTAGCAAAACCTCACCTAAACCACCAAGAAGGTATTTGTCTTTATTCACCCCACTGGTGTTGAGCAAATATAAATAACTTGTTTATAGGCTATTTCCCAAACCCTGCTAGGAGGTACGGTGTTGTGTTAACTTTCTAAAATTCAAAGTCTCCTAATTCTGGAAGCACATCTGACTCCCTGGATTTTGTCTAAGAGATGACAGATGTCTATGTATTCATCACATTCCACATCCAGGTCTGACATGCTGAAATGAATTTGTTATTTTCCATAACTGTGCCTTAAGATAGTGCTATAATATCTGGGCCTCCCTGATGGTGCAAGGGATTGAGTGCGGCACTTTGGGACTTCTGCAGCTACTGCAATGTGAGTTCGATCCCCGACCAGGGACGGGATTCACATGGCGCAGCAGACCTCTCCTGACTCACTCACTGTTCCCCTCGGCAGTGTATTTCAGTCGGTCCTTCTGTTCTACGCCCCACTCTGTCTCTGGTGAATCCTCTCACTCCCTCACAACACATACGCATCTGGCCTGTACCTCAGTTCTTGTATGCATAAATAAATAAATCTTAAAAAAAGACAGTGCTATAATATCTACCTGGAATGCTAGTTTTTCCACCTTCTTAGTCTTTACCTGTTGAACTTCTGTTTATAAGTGTAGCCAGTTCCTAAAGAGGTCCTTGATGGGACTATATTTTTGGGGTGGGTTATGTTTTTAAAAAAATCTTTCAGCTTTCAAAAATTTTGGATTTTACATTGCTGGATCAGGAGTAACATTTGTGGAGAATGCTTGTCAGTTGGGGTATCCACTGATGAGTTACTAAAGCATTAGGTTAGTAAAATATTCCAAATTGATACATACACAAATGGAGATAAATACTCTCTGACAGCAGAAAATAAGTCATATACAATCTATAGCATTGAAAATCTGAGAAAAGAGTTTAGAAATGACTTAACTTACTATTTATTATCCCCTATGATTAAATATCTGGATCAAAAGAACCAGTCTCAACTGAATTGCAAAAATTATGTTTCCCTTTCAGCCAGCTCTTTAGTCTTGCTTAAAAGGAAAAGATCTGCAAACTGTTGCTGAATATAAGTGTAAAATCTGACCCAGTAAAAATAATAAGTATCAAGCAAATAATTCAAGAATTGAAATTCTCCCTCCTGCAAAATAATTCTGAAAGAAAAAAAAATAAGATGGATGAGTGGTTTTGAATTAATGTATATACTACAGAAAGCTAGAATGGTTATTAACCACATTTAAAATTAATTGGCTTTAGTACAGTTTTTCTATATAAAAACCTATAGAGATCTTGTATGGATACTATATACTGATTTCTGCACAACTCAGCATGGTTTTTTTGCATTCAAATGAAACTGAGATTGCAGAAAAATGACTCTTTATACACTCAAGAAAGAAGTTATAATTCAAACAAATATTCTGTTTCAAATTTCTAAAGAAGAGTCACTCCCTGTTTAATTTGGGTGTCAAGTCCAGTAAGACAACATAAATTTAAGTCATTATATGATTGTAATGTAGGGCTGCTTCTTGATAAAGTTCCTTTATTAGTAGCAGGGAAACCTTACATTTTTCTCCAACAGAAATTCATAAGGAACTCCAATATAGAAAATAGTATAAAGTGGAATTATTTTGGTTGAATTTGATACCACTGGAGGTGGGATGGTCTGAGATCACTTATTTGAAAATGTCCTCAGAGTCTCTTAGAAACCCCAGGTCTAAGGATTAGCGTGTGCAAAGAACTCTCCAGAAGGACTCAACTATCCTTTGCTTCCCACTTTAAGTAACTTCTTTCATATTAAAAAATCAAATTTGTAATTACATGTAGTGAAGTCACATGTACCTTCCTTATGTAATGGAAAGAATCCTTTGTCTCTCGCATCCCAGATCCAATGCATCAGCAAGTGTTGTCATCCCCACTATCAGGAGGCATTCAGTTAGCTGTCACATCATTGCCTGCTACCCTGATCTGCTCTAAAGAATGAGCCTGTAAAACTGTAAGTCAGATTTTGTCCAACCTTTGTTCAAGACCATCTGCTGTCTTACTATCTCACTCAAAGTAAAAGCCAAGATCCTTTCAAGAGCCGCGTTACCTACATAATTTTACATAATCTTCCTAATGTTCTCTAACTTTTTCCCCAGGTTACTCTTCTTGCCAGACTACTGTAACACACGGACCCTTCCTGCCTCCTAGCCTTTACAACTGCTATTCCTCCTGCTTGGAATGCTCTACCCTGGCTGGAAATAAATCTCTGCTCCTCCTTCTTCTCTTCCTTTTGATCTCTGTTGAAAACACACCTTAGGGATGTATTTTCTGACCATGAAAAGAAAACGGTAATTTCTCTCCTCTGCCTTTCCCCTTCTGCTCCATTGTTTCCTATGATAATTCTCACCATCTGATGCATAGTGGTTGATGATCTATTTGTACATACAATCCCTACTTACCTCTAACTAGTTACTTGAATTTTATCTGTTTCGTTCATCATATCTCTAGAATCTAGAACAGTGATATTGTATAGGAACCCAATAAATATTTCTTTAGTGAATCAATGAGTCATTACAAGTATTTTTGTATTACCACTTAGAGTTTTTAACTCAAGTTAAATTTTAACATAAGTTAAAATTCATCCCCATCAAGGGAATGGATCACTTATTATGTTCCTCACTATTTCCCTATTCTTGATAGATTACTTTATCTTAATAAGAAATTCTTCAATTGACATGTATCTAGTTTATGAGGGACAGTTTCCTGAAAACCACCCATATAGACGTCATCAGATCACTTCCCTCAGGCTGACACTGGCTTCAGTTCCTTAAACTATTCAGCATCTGGCTTGCATGCTCTTTTCCACTGGTTGCCAATGCTATTGTTAGCAACACTAACAGACATAACTCAGACCCCTCAACCTCATCCCTGTCTCCCATTTGTAACTTCAGTTCTAAAGCAGCACAGGTGCACATTGGAATTACAAAGCACTACATAGTCCCAACACTTTACCTTTACTATCTGCACCTGCAATTGCTCTGCCCTGGCTCTCTGTGCTATTCAGATGCCTCCTTACTTTCATCTCAGGGCTTTGAAGCTCCACTGAACACAGGTGTTACTGTGAGTTGTCCCTGAATTTGTATAAGCATTAAATACTAGTTGTATGTTAAGTAAAACATTTTCCTATACATATTCTTCTCCATTTTTTAATGTTATGATTTACAACCTATAAATTTACTTAACAGTTAAACAGGAGCTTTAGTTCATTGTATGTAGTTAATCAGTACCCTTTAAGGAAAGTACTTTTAAGTTAAAGAATACTGGAAACCACTGTTCATTGTCCAGCTTAATTAACTAGGTTTATTAGTTCTAGTCGGTCACAAGCAACTCACTTCCTGCCATGTGAATGGTGCTCTAATGCAGTCATTTCCTAAACATGCACTAGAATCATGCCCTGGGAATTCAGCCAAAAGTCATGATGTAGATTCCTGCATGTCTCCTTAATCACAAATCTGAGTCATGAGTCTTGGAAGGCTGAGAAACTGGAATGTTACTAGATATGTCACTAATCAGTTCTCATCCTGAGTTTCTTCTACTGTAAAAAGGAGATAAAACTATTACTACCAGGCTCCACATATGCAACAGGCAGAGAAGGGCTGGGTTTGCACAAAAGCCAGCTTGCAATTCTACTAAGGTTGCTATTTATTATGATGATTACTTGTCCCTACAGCTGATCCATTGCCAAATTCCTCTTCATTCCCACCATTGTAATTGAGGCCCTGATTAATTTATTCCCTAAGTATGTAGTTCTTCTTCCAATACTTCTCAGATTGTGATTTCTAAAAATTCACATGTAGAGCATGACACCTCTATTTAAAGACCTTTAAGAGTCTTAACTAAATAAATTTATGTTGGAGAGTCCACTGTGACTGTTGCCTATCTTTCTGGTCTTCTATCAAAGTCTGCATCTCAACTCAGTGAAGGGTTTTCTAGTATGTAGAGGCACTTGGTTCATTCCCATTCCAGCACCTTTGCTGAACTGATTATGACTTCCTATATCACACATCCCAAACAAAGTACTTCGAAGCTAATTGCAATGTCCCCTTCTCAAGAAAGTTTCACAAGGCTCACCATGGAGGAAGCCCTCCCACCCTCTGCACAACTTATACAAGACTACCAACTATGAGGCTTGTGCCATGGGCTGTGCCAGTGTTTGGCTACTTTGTTCTTGGCTGCTGGAGCACAGGGTCTCAGTGAGTGGGATGGAAAGCTCCACCCAGGACTCTGCACTCAATAAGATACAGACATATACTGCAAAGACTATGCAAGCAGAAATCAACAGAGAGACAATCCAGAAACACTCATGTGCTCATGCAGCAAAAGCTGAAGCTCAAGGTGCATCGTCCATTGCACCCAGCACTTACCCTTGTTAGGGCTATCAAGCCCCTGCTCAGAATCACTGGAAGAGCGAAAGAGTTTCAAGTGGGGTTTTAGACCATGGATTAAATTCTGACGACTTCTACAGTGATTACAATTACCTGGAGAAAGTTGAGAGTTCTGTTTCTTAACAAATAAATATATATATATGTGTGTGTGTGTGTAGGTCAAGATTTTTAAAAACTGGAAAGCAGGTTCAATCACTTTTAAAACTAGCCAAGGTTATAAAATCAGTCACAAATCTGTGCAACAGAAAATTGCAGGGCTTTAAGACAGATTTGAAAAGAACAGTAAATTTATAAGATATAAAAACTGATGCCTGAGGATAAACTTGATGCATTTCTAGAAGGAAACAGAAATGAAATGTCTTCTGTGAAAAACATATCAAGTCCATCTAATACTTTTCTTTTACCTTTATAACCTGGCATTATTTGGGAATGCTTAGTCATTCTGCTACCATCAGAAATAGGAATTGTAGTTTTTTATGGCTACTTTATGTGAGTAAAACAATAAGTCTTCTAAAATGATGCAAGCGAAAGCATGATATTGAAGAGGATGAGCTGGCGATCTTCCAGCGCCACTCATTCCATTCCATTATAGAAAGACAGATTTTAGAAACAGGTATGTTGGGCCTCCCTGGTGACTCAGTGGGTTAAGCAACGCACTATGAAGCAAACCGCTGCCACTGCAGCATGAGTTTGATCCCTGTCACCGACCACAGACGGGACCCACATGGCTTAGTAGACCTCTCCAGCCGTGCCTGCTGCTGCCCTCAGCAGTGTGCTTCAGTCAGTCTGCCTGTTCTGCTCCCCACTCTGTCTGGTGAATCCTCTCACCTCCCATGACTCTGGCCTGTACCCCAGTTCTTGTGTGCATAAATAAATAAATCTTAAAAAAAAAAAAGAAACAGGTATGTAGTTTCTGGCTATGGAGGAGTGTAAACAAGATTGGTTCTAGCAAAGACGTTGACTTACTGGAGATGCTGTCAATGCTGCTGATGCTGTCTGCATTCTGCAGCTGGTGCCTGTGAAGCTGCCTGTAGAGGCTGAATTTGGAGAATTTACTGGGCTTTCCTATTCCTTTCAGTTTTGAATCCATTTCATCAACATTCTTCAGGGTGGGCAAATTTTTACTGGGTTCATCTTTATGTTTGAAGCTTAAGGATTCCATGGACTCTGTTGTTTCAACCTGAAAAAAAAAATATATATATACATATATTATTTTAAAAAGACATTGCATAAAGACAGGACACATTACAAGCATCCATGGTGGTGCACCACTTTATGAAGCATCTGCAGTCACTGCAGCATGAGTTCGATCCCTAGACAGGGAGGGGACCCACATGGAGCAGCAGACCTCTCCTGCCTCACCCGCTGCTCCCCTAAGCAGCGTGTTTCAGTTGATCTGCCTGTTCTATTCCCTACTCTGTCTCTGGTGACTCCTCTCACCACCACTCCCACAGCTCTGGCCTGTACCCCAGTTCTTATATGCCTAAATAAATCTTTAAAAAACAAGAACAGGACACATTACACTCTAATATGGTTCTGTATATCTATCTAGGCAAGCTGGGGTGTAAAGTTTACTTGATGGAAGTTCCTTTCCAGACTCACAATGTGTGGCTCAGCACCAGCTACATGATTCCCAGTGGAGGAATCATGTGAGTTGTGTGTGTACTACCTAAAGAATTCCTGGTGATCCACTATAGTTTCTCATTTAGTGGGCCAAATTCCTGAAATGTCATACCAATTAACCTTCTTATCTCAATACAGTTACATGAGTTACACTCACTGTTGCAGTTCTGAACTTCTTCCCTTGATTAACATTAAGTGATGCTTTTTCTGGCAATCATTTTCCCTGTACCTATTCATGGAATTGCTGTTTTCTTGGAAAAGTCACCATCAGCTCCAACACTAAAATGAGAT
The DNA here is from genome assembly GCA_019455555.1 of Galemys pyrenaicus. Classification (NCBI taxonomy): domain Eukaryota; kingdom Metazoa; phylum Chordata; class Mammalia; order Eulipotyphla; family Talpidae; genus Galemys; species Galemys pyrenaicus. Next base: position 4,940,390 of record JAGFMF010011830.1, on the reverse strand, counting down.
GGAGACTATTGAAAATTTTTATGAATATGTTGATATTTTGGTAGCTATTTTAGCTGAAATAAGAACCATATGGGTAGAGGCATATAGATATTTTGGGAGCTTTTGATTTGAAAGGTAGTGTAAGATGTTATTAACCTGCTTTCTATTTTTGCAAGTCTGTAAGTAATAAAAGTCCAAAAATAGCTTGGCATTTACTTCTATTAAGAAAGCATATTGTTATTTAACTTAAATCTCAACTGCAGCACATTTTTGTTTATGTACTTTTTTCAAATAGGAAATCTGTCTTTAAACGGAAAATAAAGGAGCTGAGTATGAGGTAGCAAATGTTCTATTGGAGCTATTTTCTCTTCTTACAAGAAAGAAACTGAGACTAAGAGATGCAGAGTTATAGACTAGTTAGGTGGTAGTTTGGTTTTTGAACTCAGCACTGTCTGATGTTCAATTCAATGTCCTTTATTCCTCCAGAGACAAGCCACCTTACATTCAACCATCAGCCATGCTATTAAGACATATGTACAAATTATGTACATTTTATGCAACTCCATAAGGTGATTCTTACCACAAGGGAGCCCAGGATTGGCCCCACAGCAACACGCTTCACGCTGCCCACGTCCGTGAGTCTGTGTTCATTGTCATCCCACCTTCCATAGGCCAGGTCAATCCCGCCAACAAAGGCTACTGACTGGTCAATGATGACAAGTTTTTCATGGTGAGCCCACAGATAAACAGTGGATGACACATGATCGGGGTGCCTCATCACCTTGAGAGGAAAAAGAACCCCAATGTGTAACATGCTACTCAAAATATCCTTCTTATTATAGTAAAATAGGTCCATTTTCTTGCCTCCACAGCATTCTGTATAATTCAAATGCAAAAATATGCTAGGTATACCCCAAATGAAAACATCCAGACATCTAATTTTATGCCAGCATTGAACAGGGGGAGAAGATACATTTCAAGCCTCCACTGCCCTTTCTTAGTTTAGGACAACTGCATTCTATTCAGTTTAATTTTCATGAAATAAAAATTGCCTATGTTTTCTTAGAATGCTTTTACAATCATTGCCAAGCTCCCTGTCTTGAATCTTTTGTTCTATGTTTTTTTCTAAGAGTTTTATACTCTTAGCTGTATGTTTAGGTATTTCATCCATTTGTAATTAATTCTGAACGTGGAGTTAGGTATGGGTTCAACTTCACTCTTGTGTGCATATTTCCAGTGTTCCCAGTAAAACTTGTTTGAAAAACTGTTATTTCCCTATTGAATAATCCTGGCACCTTTGCCAAACATCATTTGACCATATATGTGAAAGTTTATTTCTGGGTTCTCTATTCTGTTTCCATAGGTCCATGTAGGTATCTTTATGTTGCTACCAACCATTCTATTTTTACTACTGTAGCTTTGTAGTAAGTTTTGAAATCAGGAAGTATATACCTCCCAACTTTTTTCCCCCCAACAAATTCATTTTTTCTATTCAGAGTTCCTTGAAGTTCATATGTTTTGAATAGAAGTAGTAAAAGCAGGTATATCTGTTTTATTCGTGATCTTTTTGTTTTTCACCAGTGAGTGATATATGGATTTTTCATATGAGTTTTAATATGTTGAAGTAGTTTCCTCCTACTATCTATTTTGCTGTGTTTTTATCATTAAAGGGGGTTAAATTTTGTCAAATGTTTTCCTGTATAAATTGAGATGGTCAAATTATTTTTGCCTTCATTTTGTTTATGTGGTATATTAAATCGAGCAATTATTATAGGTAGGACCATCTTTGCATTTGGGGCTATATACCAGTGATCATAGTGTATAATCCTTTTCATATGTTGCTGAATTCTGTTTGTTAGTATTTTCTTGAGGATTATTGTATCAATGTCTTTAAGGGATATTGGGCTGTAGATTTCTTTTTTAATAGTGGCTTTGCTGTTAGGATGGTCTGCCTCACAGAATGAATTAGGAAGTATTCCCTCTTTTACTTTGTTTTGAAAAGTTTGAGAACGACTAGTGTTCTTTCTTAAATGTTTGGTAGAACATTATATTTAAAAGGAAGAAAAATCTGAAATGTACAACCTAACTTTAGAACTTAAGAAAATAGAAGAATCAACTAACCCAAAATTAGCAGAAGGAAGGAAACGAGGATTGGAACAGAAATAAAAGGAAAAGAGACTAAACAAACAATAGAGTAAATCAGCAGAACCAAGTTAGTTCTTCAAAAAGATCAACAAAATTGACAGGCTCTTAAACAGACTAAGAAAGAGAGAGTAAAAACTCAAATTATTAAAACAAAAAATTAAAAGACATTGTCAATGCTAGTGCTTCCTTCATTCATTAAAGAAGTTTCCAGATATCTAGTACTTTTATTTTTGTTGTTGGGTGACTTCTAAATGGTGATGGAATATCCGTACTAGTTACAGGTCTATTCAGAATTTTTATTTCTTTGTGATTCAGTTCTGATAGATTTTGAGTTTCTAGGAATTTGTCCACTTCATCAAGGTTATACAATTTGCTAGCATTTTTTTTATCTTTTCTTTTTTTTTATTAAAATATTTTAAAATTTACATATACTTGCCATTAATTGTAATCCCCATGTATTCCCCATCACCATCTCACCAGTGCACCA
>JAGFMF010011830.1:4880134-4931200 GCA_019455555.1 Galemys pyrenaicus | reverse complement strand
GCTCTCTGTGGTGAATCCTCTCACCCCCCTACACCTCTGGCCTGTACCCCAGTGCTTGTGTGCATAAATAAATAAATCTTTAAAAAAAAAAAAAAAGAATGTTCTGAATCTTATAATTTACCATCTACCTTCCTAACTAATGGATTTTTGAGACAGTGGAGATGTTAGTCTAAGGTATTACGTTATTAGCCTCCCTCTACTAATACTTGACATTTTCTTCTGTAGTGTGTCTTCTCTCATTGAAATAAATTAACTCTAAAGGTAATAGGGCAAAGACTTTTAAGTCTTTTTAGCTTAAATGTAAATGACTAACAAGGAAATAATTAAATATAAAAAGTTTATTTTTATCTAGTCTGGTTAACAGCTATTTACTTACTCCCTTATTCACAGTGAACAGTTAATTAGTGACAGAATTTCTGTGATAAACAATAAATTCCTCTTCTTTTAGTATTATAACACTATCATATACTCAGAGCTATAAAGAGAAAAGGAAAAATTCCTTGGCAATGAAAATTATAAGAATGCAGATTTGTACAAAATGTGGGAAATATTTGTACAACTGAAACCAACATTAGAAAAAAAAGAACTGATGTCAGTTCTGTAATTTGAAAAATAACCTTTTAAAGCATCTGTTGTTTTGCCAGTGCCTTTTAGTAGCCTTAAGGGGAATTGTTTATTATTTAGAGTAAAGTATTTATTGAGGAAGAAGGAAAACAGATGGCCTGGAGTTAACTATGCAATGTCATATTTTTATCTCTATTGCACTTAACTATTGATAACATGAATCCTCCACAGAATAAAGTTCATGAGATATGAATTTCAAAGGATGAAAGTTCTGTCCTATTTTTCTATTAGCTTTTAATCAAGTAGACCAGATATAATGCCAGAGACAGTAGGAAGTTTTAGGGGCTTTACATGTACAAATACATGTCTAGACAATGGGAAAAAGCTTTTTTATAGTGAAGTCAATGAGGCTTATTTTTGAGGCAGTGTTTTCCCTTTGATTGTTCAAAGTTCTGTTGTCAAAATATTTCCCAAATGCAACCAAGTTTCTTTTGACTAAAGAGAGTTTAGTGTGCACGTCCCCAGGATAATCAGTAATTGTATTTCTTTTCAAAGGATTTCCTAAAATATTTCCAATAATGTAAGAAAATGAAAGGGCAAAAAAAAAAGGGAGTTATATCCCTGCGATTTAAAATCAGACAGCATTGGGATATAAGAACCCAAATGCTCAGGTGCTTTTTTTCTTTTTACCAGTTTTGATTAAATTGCAGTTGTCAATGGTGAAGACAGTCTCTCCTTCCCAACCATGTTTTTCTAGCTCACCACTTTGGTAAGATTCAGACTTATGTTTCTGTCCATCTCATTTGACAAGCCAGACAGCTTTATCTCCTATTGATCGCAATTCTAAAATGAGGACCTAAAGCTGTTTCTTTAAATCTCCAAGTGCTACTCTCAAAGATTCCATTGATGCAGATCTCATCAGCACATATTTATTTCTAAGGCTGACATATACAAGTTGGATATAGACATACAATTACCATAACTATGGCTTACGTATCTCATTTTGTCATGTAGTAAATGCAGAACTGTAGGAATCCCTTGGATGCTAATTTGGGTTGTAAACAATTTGTCTCTTATGATTTGCTTGTACTATTTTAAATGATGGCATTGATATCAAAAGGTCAAAGAAACTGGAAAACATCAATTTTATTATTGTCAGAAAAATAAAATACTGTATTTTCCCCTATGAAACTATAATTATATTCACTTTATATAATATAAGGCAGAGGAACTAAATTCCTCTTTAAAAAATATGCACAATCAGACAGAAGGAAAAAAATCATATATTGTAATCAATCTGTGGACCTTTGGGACTCATTAATGCAAGAATAACGGTTGTTTTCAACCTAGTACTTTGTGAAGCTAGTGCTTTTCTGAAACTAAATTATTTATGTGAAGCAGTGCTATGAACATCTGAAATGTCAATTTGGAATGATGTAAGTGTTAAAAATTTATGAAAAATACGAATATGATGTAGCTAAATTAAGGAGGAAATTCTCCTAAGTGAACTACTGAGAAATTAATATTTAATAGTATTATTATTTCCTGAAGTATTTTTTAAATCATTACAAGCAATTTAAAAATTGTAAGTTTCAGGAAACAAATGAAAATTGGAACAAAGCACTATTTCGGGCAGTGAGATTTACTCAGATGTGGTGTTCACCTGAGGCTTCACCAGGGTTCATGACTCATTAAAGCAAAGAGAAATATTTTTACATCATTAAAGCAAAGAGAAATATTTTTACAACAGGTACTGACCGGTACACTAAGAATAAGCAAGCATGTGCTGACTACCAGGATGTGGAGTACCAAGTCTGCAGGCTCTTCCTCTGGTCTCTATGTTCATTTTCTAAGTGCAGTGGAGTTTATTTACATGTCCAATGGGCAATTCATCCCAACTGACCTGAGTCTTCCTTAATTCTTCTTACTACCTGCCTTCCTTACTTCTCACTACCATGGAACACAATTTGTCCATAAATTCTCCCCCTCAGTCCCACTCTAAACAGTAGTTCTCCACTGCTGCAAGCACATGGCTCACTTGGCTCGCAAAACTTCCACTTCCTGACTGCCACCTACCTTTCCTGCTTGATTCGCTTCTAAGACCCAGGTCAGTCAGTCCTGTCACCTTGCTGAGACTGACAAAACCTTCTGAACTCCTGCCTCCAGAACATTTTCTACACCTAGAAATTGTTTGCACATCCTAAATAGCCTAAATCCCTTGTGTTATGAGAGGAAAGGCTTCCTTACTGATCTGCCCAGTGTTCTCTCCTGAAACTTGACATTGTCTCTGTACCCAATTGATGCCTGTGTAGATTTTTAAGCTGTTTCAGGTCAAGAATCATGTTTTTTATTTATGTACTTCCCCATATGACTAGTCAAGTGCCCTGCACACACTAATTATTTAGCAAATACATGTTGATTAAAACCTGTAGTGAAGTACTACATAAGTACTAAATATTGGATAAGTACTAAGAATGATGATTGCTAGGCAAGACTGGAAAAACTAATTAAAGTGGACTCCTGAGGATAAAAGTGGAAGGTGCCATGTCACAGAGAGAAATGTGAAGAAAGTTATGGCCCATTTAACATATAATATTTAATATACAGTAAGCAGATTGGTATGTCTAAGACTGAACCCAGAAAGTGAGTCTACAGCATATATCCTATGGGTAGGGACTGAATGCTTTTCACACAGGCATCCTTGATTAGTGTGATACTCAGTAACTCTATTCTAAGTTATTTAATGAATAGGCCAATAATACTTTTCAGGACCAGAATGTTCAATTTTATGAGTAGAATTCAGTGGAGGAAGGTAAGTGGGGAAGAGTCGAGTAGGAAAGGAGAAACTAATGAAGCCTGTGAGAAACAAAAATAGGCCAGCTCTAAATACTTCGGATCTACAAATTTTGCTGAAATGTTTAAGGATAAAATAAAGCACATTAAGACAATTTCAAGTAGTAGTGAAAAGGTTAGCATTTCCTAACTGAAACATAATTTATAATAAATCCAGGTCTAACCTAATTCAACTTATTCTCACAAAGTTGAAGATTAACTACACTTAAAAAAGAGATTTAGAAATATTATTGTAAAGTAGTTTTTGGTAAGCATATACTCTTCTAGTTATTTATATTTTCTTTTTTTAACAAAAGAACACATTCAGTGCTCCCCCAGAATCTATAGGGTCAATTACATAGGGAATAATTTCACATTATTGTCTTGAATCATCCCCAAACTGAAACTGAAACAGCACCAATTCTTAATATCTCTCTTCATTGATATTCTTTAATATCATGTCACTGAATGTCATGACTGAAATTATTCTCTAAATGACTATGTTTTCCTCAAATGCCAGAATAATGAAAATAAACTGTTGTTACATTTCATCATTTATTAATTAATTTTTCTGCCTATAAAATTAACTGTCCATAACTGGTTTCAAAACAAAAATTAGAGCTGCTAATAGTCCATGCTGTGAATTAAGCTAAAATATTCATGCACTCAAGAGTAATAAGAAAAACAACCAAATGAACTTGAAATCAGTAAGCATTCTACTTTTCATCAAATTATAAAGAAATATTTTAAGCTTTATATGAAGGGGTTTGAAAAAAAAAGGCATGTCAGAGGCAATGGGCATTTTAAAAATCAAATCAGCAGTTGTTCAGAAAATACATACTGCTTTTCGCTTAAGAATGCAGTCCAACCTCCAACGATTTCCTTCAACCACTGGGCGTTTCAGGAAGATTTCTGGACTCAACCTGAAATTATGAAACCAAGATTTCAAGAAACTAAAGCAAAATAGAAAGTTCTAGAAGCAAAGGTAATTTTAGCTCTTGGGCTATCATCATCCTCTACTGTGGTGAGTCATCTAAAGTTTGCTTGTGTCCACCTACAACTTTCAGTAGGAAAAAAAAAAGACTATTTCTATACAAAAAGTCAATTTAGGTCTCCCTTTTATGCATACATGCACACAACACATACACATGCAGCTACTGGTGCTCGCCTAACCCACAGCTATTCTTTACTTTCCCCCTTATGTTGTCAGATTCTACCTCCCACTAGAGTCTGAATATTCTAAATACTTGCTTTCCCAGATTCCCATGCAGCTAGATAGGAAGATGTATGAAGAAGTGTGCACAGGGTTAATGGGAAATTTTGTTCTCTTAGATGTAAAAGACACACACACACATACACACCCCACATGCCAGGAAAAGAGGCTTTCAAATGGATGTTGTATAGGGGCATAATGATTATAGTGATGCAGCCATACTGAACTTCTAAGGGGAAAACAGAAATTTAAAATCACTAGAACCTCCATCAACTCTAGCATTACCTGACTTTATTTTTCTTATCGAATAAGTTAAATAAATATTGTTTAAGCATTCATTAGTTGAACAATCTATTAACCCAAGCTGTAAGAGTTTCAATTGATAAACATATATACACTGACTTCCTATACCAAATGTCCATGAAACTTTAGACTTCCTGTGTGGAGGAGAAGGTAACTTGGTTGATAGAAGAACTTCTCTCAATGTGAGAATGGACCCACAGGCTCATCTCCTTAGTAAAGCCAACAACAGCTAGGAGTATAGTAAAGTTAGTTTTACCCTGAGGGTTGAATTCTAGTCAGTGTCTGGGCTAAATTCTATGTAATTTAACTTACCTATAATGAGAGTAAGAACAAGTAAAGAATGAACAATAAAAATACCACTACATGCTGGAAGACTAGTCCTAAAAGGAGCAGAAAGAAACTATGTAAGTACTAAAGTTTTATAGAATTCTAGTTCAGAATATTGTCTTGCCAGAATGTGTTCTATGCTTGTGAAGATAGCAGGGTTTTATGGAACTAAAAAGAGTGAAAGAAATAATTTTATGCTCTATTTCATTCAATTAATTTTTATTCTCTATTTCACTCTATTCCAGGCATAGAATACCTAAAAAAAGACATATTGGGTAAAATAAATAAGAAAACAGACATATGGAGAATGAGGTGCAGTGTAAATACTTGCATATTTAGTTTAGTGTAGGAGACAACTCAAAAGTAAATTATATCTGCACATACAAAAAACTGATATGAGAGATCTAAGGTGAATTTAAAAGAAACATGTTTTAAGTAGAAGAATGCATCACTGTAATGTTGGTGCATGAAAGGTAAGAGAGATACTGTATCTATCTACCTATCTTCAACTTTTCAATGTTCATATTAATTATGAACTCTGTAATCTTAAGATTTGGATCCACTTTCAAGGCTACAGTTTGCAACTTAGTCTTTATTAGCCTTATTTAGCCTACAAGTGTATCATGGATGCAGGGCCTAGATACTTTGAAGGATCTTGAGACAACTCTCAAGGAGCCATTAATTTTGAGGATAATGCATTTAAAGATGAAAGACTGGTACTCATTCTATAAACAAAGTATAAAGAATGACTTTGTGGCAAGGAGAGAGCAACTATAACTCATAAGCATCATTATGCAAGAATCTTTAGTAATTTAATTATTAGATAGCAAAGTTGAAAAGAGTCTATAATAGTAATTTTAATGCATCAGGGATACCAATTCTTGTAAGACATATCACTACTGTATCAGAAAAAAAAAAGAAAAAAATGATGGGTTATAACTGTAAGATTTTATTGAGTGAAAGATGCATCCTGATTTCAGAGATGTTACAATCTACTTTTTAAAAAATGTTCTTTTTAGAAGAATTTACAGCTGTGTTTATATGAGACAAATTTCAAAATCAATGATCAGAGCTGCCATCATAAGAAGGAAAAAAAGAATAAATCTCAAATAAGACGAAGAAATGAGTGGAACTGAAAGCAATATAAAACAGAGCAAAAATTGAAAACTTAATGAAATCAAAACTTGGTCTTTGATAGGATGAATAAAGTTGATAAACTTTTGGCTAGATTAAAAAAGGAAAGGGCAATTTGGCTACATTAAATTCCTCATGTAGTGACTGCTCTTTGTGTGACTTATTTAACTCAGTATAATGTCTCCACATTCACTCAGGCTGTTACAATTGACAGGATTTCCTTCTTTGAAAAGGTGAATGATACTGGATTGTATATTAGTACCACCTTTTCCTACACATTCATATCTTGATGGAATTTTAGTTTGCTTCCATTCTTGACTATTATGAAAATGTTGCAATGAACATGGGAGTGCAGACATCTCTTAACCACCTGATTTCAATGCATTTGGATATAAGACCAGAAGTGGGAAGGCTAAATTACATGGTAATTCTACTTTTAATTTTTTTTTGAGGAACCTTCATAGTGTTTTCCATAGTGGTTGTGCCAATTTACATACCCAGTTACAAAGGCTCCTTGAATGGTGATTGCCAGGAACTGGGGGTTGGGTACAGCAGGAAATGGGGAGGTCTTGGTCAAAAGGTACAAAGTTTCAGTGTTGATAGGAAACCTTATCAAGTTGTTTATGAAAGCCTCAGCTTCGGCTGCCTTTACAACCTTAATATTTTCCGTTGTACAGAACAGGAAGAAATAAATCACCGCTCATACTTGCCACCAGGTGGAGCACTTAGTGGCCAGGTCTGAACGACACAGCCAAGACTTTGAAAACAAAACTTATTAAAACCACACAGACAGATGGCTAATTGGAACTTTCAGCCTGAAACTGAGTCAATTGTCTACTAATAAAGAGTGTTGACATTATCCACAAGATGTATGTAAGATCCAGAGTAGACAAAAACAAACCAACAGCAAATCCTACAAATTTGACAAGAGGTGAAATGGAGAAGAAACACAGTGGGGAGCAGGTATACTGCACTATGGTAGAGGATGGTGGGTGCCTTGGTGGTGGGTGTGATGTGGTGATATGTACCTATGAGGTGTGATTCTGTGACTCTGAACCACATAGAGTGCTGTAAACCAATGTCAATTCAATTAAAACATTTTTTTAAATAGCTTTAAAATAATTTTAACTTTAATAATTTTAAATTTTAATTAGTAATTTTTAATTATTTAAAAATAATTTTTAAAGATCCAGAATCTTTTAGCATTCAAAACTTCCAGAATAAGTTTTTTCTTTTTTTTTTTTTAAAGATTTATTTATTTATGCATACAAGCACTGGGGTACAGGCCAGAGGTGTGGGGGTGGTAAGAGGATTCACCACAGAGAGCGGGGAGCAGAACAGGCAGATCAACGGAAGTACATTGCTGAGGGGAGCAGTGGGCACAGCAGGAGAGGTCTGCTGCGCCATGTGGGTCCCCTCCCTGGTCGGTGGCAGGGATCGAACTCATGCTGTAGTGGCTTCGGTTTGCTTCATAGTACATTGCTTAACCCACTGTGCCACCAGGGAGGCCCAAAGAATAGTTTTTTCAAAAAAAAAAAAATCAATTGGCATACCAAGAATCAGAAAAACCTTAACTTAAAGCAAAAAGACAATGGATATGCCAATGCCAAGACCATAGATGTTGGAATCAGTTACTGTAATTCTTTGGAATCAGTTACTGTAATTGAAGAGAAACTTTCAAAGTGAAAAATACAGTCATAGAAAAGAAAATTTACTGATAGACTCAATACTAGAATAGAGATGACAAATTAAGTAAAATTAAAGATAGACATTATCCAATCTAAATAATGAGAAGAACAAAAATTTTTAAAAAAGTCTCAGAGGCCTATGGAGCAACACCTAAATCGCAATATTTGTAGAAGAGGAGACACAAGGGCCTCCCTGGTGGCATAAAGTCTAAGTCTTAACAAGCCAGGCAGCTGACCCACATGGTGCAGCAGACCTCTCCTTTCTCACCTCCCTGCTTCCCCTCAGCAGAGTTTTTCAGTGGATCTGCCTGTTCTGCTCCCCACTCTGTCTCTGGTGAATCCTCTCACCTCCTGCAGTTCTGGCCTATACCCCCAGCCCTTGTATGCATAAATAAATAAATCTAAAAAAAAAAAAAAGAGGAGACTCAGAAGGAGAAGAGTAGGAGAGAAAAGCAGGAAAAGCCTAGAGAAATAAAGACTTAAAGTTTGGTGGTGGGTGTGCTATTGTGAAATCATCCAAAGAGGCATCAATCTGCACAACCAAATAATATTCAGTGTTGTAAATCATCATCACAGTAATAATTGTAAAAATAGTCCAATTTGAAAATGTCATTCAATGTAAAAAATTCTCAAATTTGGTAGACACAAATTGAGATTCAAGAAGCTCAGTGATTCCCTAAAAGGATTCACCCAAACATAATAAACTACTAAAAATTAAAGAGAAAAAGTATTGAAAGCATGCAGAAGAGAAGCAAAGCATTACTCAGAGCAATGATTCAATGATTGAATTTCTCATCAGCAACCAGGGAGACCAGAATAAAGTGAAACAACTTGTAACTAGATGTATCAAGATCTTTCACAACTCAATATTAAGAAGAAGCAATCCAATAAAAATGAAGCAAAGAAAGATTTGAACATAGGTTTCCAAAATAGCAAAAATATGTTTTAAAAAATCACAGGAAAAATATGTTTCATGTAAAAAGACGTTTCCTGATCTGCCTTGTTGAGCTTCACTTTTGTCATCTATAACTTAGTCCCTGGCATTTAGTTAGAATTCAGCCAATCGCTTTCACTACTGACATTACTTCAATTATGCCTTAGAAATTACCTTGTAGCAAGACTGACATGACTTGCCTGGTACTTCAGTCCCCTAAGGTGGTCTTAGCATAGACCCTCACCATTTTCCTCATGAATTATATGAAAGTTCTTTTAATGGTCTCTGTAACTACTGTTCCTCTTCAAAACTATGAACTGAACAATTCTTTTTAGAAAACAAATGTGATTGTATTTCCCATGCTTAAAAATTTTCAGTGTTTTCCAAGATGAACAGGGTTAATTCCAACCTCCTTAGCAGCTCACTCACTGTCCTTCACACTTGGGCCCTAACCCATCCTTTGAGTGTCAACTCCACCCACTATCACAAAGGATGCTACTGCTAAGCTGTACGCCACCTCTGCCTTCCTCCAGAATCCTTCTGCTTTCCCACATGTCTATGCGTTGGCCTTGGCTAAAATATTCAGCTGTCTTCATCTGGCCAATTCAGCCACCCAGGCCCCAGTTAGTGTTCCCCAGTGACCTCCCACACTCCTGTGGGCTCGGTCATTGCCGCTTCCTGTGCTCCCTCCACGTCTCCTCCTCCTCGGTGAATTTTGCCGAGTCCTTTGTTTCTATGCCTGACTTTTTGACTCTATACTGTCCTAGAGTAGGAGCTGCTTCTTACTCATCTTCACATGTACTTGGCCTGGTGCAGGGCCTGACACATCATAACTGCTCAGTACATCACTCTGGAATGAATGAGGGAATGGGGCAACAAACGGACAGATGGTAAAATGAATTCATGAACAAAGGAAGTAAGTACTTGTAGGTCCCTGGTTGTTTCTCATTTTAATATAGTCACCCTTCTTGAATGATAATTATTTTAGAGACATATCGATGTAGTTTTCACTCATATAGAATTAGATTAGAAACTTCTAAAGGGCATGTGTATCCTTTACCTGTGCTTTTCCCTCTCTCAGAACAAAATGTATTAGTGTGGGTTAAGTTTCCAAAAACTTCTCTTTTTAAAAAAGATTTATTTATTTATGCATATAACAACAGGCCAGAGGCATGGAGGGTGAGAGGATTCACCAGAGACACAGTGGGGAGCAGAACAGGCAGATCTACTGAAATACACTGCTGAGGGGAGCAACAAGCGAGACAGGAGAGGTCTTCTGCACCATGTGGATCACCTTCCTGGCTGGGGATCAACTTGTGATATAGTGACTGCAGATAACTTCATAGTGCTGCAAATGAACCCCTTGCACCACCAGGGAGGCCCCTGAAAACTCTCTTTTGCAATATACTTGCATAGTAAGACTTTTCTTCACTGGTATAACGGAAGTCACTGTGTAGGTTTTATTTCGAAGGGAGTGTTGTAATAAGATGCTATCCCAGCAGCATCATGAAAAAGAAGTAACTTCCTTTTTTTTTCCCACTTACAGTAAAAGAGAAAACATTCAGGATTCTCTCTGTTTAGATGTCTAAATGAGAGTCTGTATTTTAGTGCCTGGAACTTTCCAGAGAGATAGTATTTTCTTTTAAAAAGCCATCAAAATCTGAGTTCAATAGAAAAACTATTTTCATACTATCATGTCTTTGCCAAACTTTCAGAAATAGTTTTCTAAAAGAATGTAATACTTCCTTAAACTTGAGTTTATTCTCATAAATGGTTAGTAAGTACTCAGTCAGAGAAATATCTTCTAAGTGTGAAAATTTCTTTAGTCCTAGTAAAGACTCTAGAGGTAAAGTGGCAAGAATAAAGAGACCAAGATTAAACTCTTCCTTAAACATAAGAATAAATAGGCTCACAGACAAGCAGACTATTATCTATTGACTATAGATTTACGATTCTCAACCCAGAGAGATTTTGCCCAGAGGTATATTTGGCAATGTCTAAAGATGTTTTGGTTACTGTAATTGAGAGCTTGCTACTGGCATCTAGCAGATAAAAGTCAGGATGCTGAAGCTGCTAAACATCCTCCAACTCCCCATGATCTAGCCCCAACTGTCAGTACCACGGTTAGGAAAGCATGCTCTTTCTACATTATAGATTTCCACATCACTGAGACAAAACAGGCGAAAAAGATAAGTTCATATTCCTAAGTACTCTCCTCTGTCTGCCACAAAATCTAGAACTAGAATGAAATAAATTTAGATGATATGTTCACAGTTTATATATGAGGTTGCATTTGGAAGGAAACAGAAAAAACTAAGGCATTTGAAACAACTAAGTTCTTGGAGAGAAAACACATTTTAGTTGTTTTAATTTCCACTATAGGCAAATTTGGTATCTGTAATAGGTTTTAACTGTCCAGACAGATGGATAATTAGAGCTAAAGTCAGACTACAAAGTCTGCACCAACTCCACGAGTAAAATTTCCCAAGAGATAGATGAGTTTTAGTTATAAGACTTCCAGTGGCTTTAATAAGTGTTGTAGCTCTCACTAATGTTTTTATAGTGAAGTATTTCCAAAAAGTCATTACCAAGGACATTTTAATAGTAATAGTCACAATAGAATTAATTCAACTTCAATGGGACAATTCGGGAGAGGTTTATACCCTGGCTCTAGTAACACAGATACCAGAATGAAGAAAGACACCAAAGAAGATTATTTTCCCTTACCTCTGTAACTGTATTTGCATTACAATGTAATGAATGAATATTTGGATGTCTGCTTCCAAATAAAAAGACAAAAACAAAATTGTTCAAGCTAAATATTTTAAGAATATATTCAGATATCAAGTTTTGTGAAAAGGCCTTTCACTGAAAGCTATTACAGTTAATTGGTTGAGACTTAGGCCAAACCATCTGTGGGTACTGCCAGTTTTCATAATGGACCATTCTAGAAGAGCACGCTTTTCTAAACATAGAGACCTTCAAACAAAATCCCCATGGACAAATACTTACCACCAGTCTGTGATAAAAATCTCTTCCTTTGCCTCTTCCATTGCATCAGCTACATCTTCAAAGTATCCTTTGGCATTGACATACCTGAAAGACAAATTTTTCACTTGACTTTTTTAACCAAAAAAGAAAGAAAGAAAAAGAAACATATCCTATGGCAAAGTAAAAGATGGAAGGCACTTCCTAGTGTCTCTGTCTCTATTAACCACCAGTTTTCTTTACATATCTGGAAAACAAGAATTAAAAAGATAACCTTCTATTTGCTCCCTAGGAAGCAAAGTAGACAGAAGTGACATGATTCTTCTCTACTGTGATAACAACAAATTAATTGTTCTTGTCTTCCTCTAGGGGATGATCTCCCATCCCGCTGAACTCACACAGTTGTTCTTCTGAGACTAAAAACAGATTAGTTTCCAATCCATGGTAGAAAAACATGCTAAACATAATTTTATTTAAAAGAAAATATCTTGCCAGTAAGTTTACTTCCTTAAATTATGGCTAATTACTTAAATAAGCCTTCTGTTTGCATCACTAAGGAAAGATATACATTTAACATTTAAATTCAAACTTTGAAATAAAATGACCTATCTGAACCTCACTGCAAAGACCTTTAAAAATTGGAAAATTAAGCTGTGCTGAGGTATTTCTATAAACAGAGTCCCTTGTCAAGTATAATATCTTTTCACAGATTCAAAAAATGATTCCAGGTAATTCAAACCACTATATTATTAGATGCTACAACAACCTTGATAGCCTTGGAGCAAAATGATCTTACCATTTGGCTAAAGTGCTCTCTTGGACAGCAGCATATGACCCAAATCGATGCTCTCTGAGAAAGTTGGTGCCATGTTTCTGGATGAATTCTTCTATAGCACCTCCCCACCATCGAGCATGTCTATAGCTGTTACATTTTAAAATAAGTGTCCTTTAAAGAAAGGCAAAATGTGGAAAAGAATAGTCACTCTGTGTTCTATCTCTTTAAGCAAATTAAGAATTAAACATGCCCCATTTTGTTTTGGTACTGCAGCAAACAGTCTAGTCATCTTATATTTAAAAAATCTGACTTCTAAATATTTTTGGCAGGATTTTAAAATAGATTCAATAAAGTGAAAATAAATTTTCAGGTTATTTATTCATCCATTTACTCATGCAAACAAGCATAAAGGTACTTATAGACCTAGAGTTGTATTGGGTTGTGAGGCAGATATTAAAAGAGATCTAAGGTTAGTTAGAGACATATTGGCTCTTATAGAAGAAATCTCACTTTGTACTATCTGTGTCTATTTCCTTGACTTTTAGAACCATCATCCTGACAGTGATTGAGGAAAATAATACTCCACTACTCTGAGTATACTCTGACCCCAAGAACTAGTTCAGGGGTAAGTACATGAGTCAGTTCCACCCAAAGAGTGAGAACAAACACATGAACTTGCCAGAAATACCAGGAAAATACTCCCTCCTACTGAATTTAGTTTGAGTGTGAGAGGTGCCATCTTGCTAGGACCAGCGGACCAGCTCGAGGTTGGAGGAGATCTATAGCATTGCTCGAAGAGCCTGGGAAAATGTGACTCAGTGGCCTAGTGTGATCCTTGCAATAAGCAAGGAGTTTCTTTAATTCTCTCTGATATAAATCAATTTCCACTAGATTATTCTATTGCTAATAATTAAATTCTCTTGAACACTTACAAATCAATAAGTGCTAAGAAACATTCAGAGTAGGAGCCTACAAAAAGTTATCCCATGCCAAGCGTCAGTACAGGTGACTCCTACCAAGGTGAAAATAAGCCACTCATATTTACAGTTCAAAGGAAAACAAGGTGTCAGAACCACCTGTCTCCCTGCCATTTGGGTAGAAACCCAACCTGTCCCACTGTAAGAATAATACTGTAAATGTGAAAGAAGAGCATGCTTTTTGAGAAGCAAGGAGAGGACTATATCCACACATCCTAAAATAACTATTAATAAAGACTAGGTTTGTCCAAACTTGTCTCCTCAATACATCAGAGACTGATGTTCAGTTGTTTTCTGAAAACCACTGAACCATGAGAGAGCCAACACTGATGGGTGGGGACACAGGTCAGGTGAGCTGTGGGGAGCTGAGAAAAGGGAAGTGTCAGGTGTGGCAGGGGAGATGTCAGCTTCTGGGGGTGAGGCCAGAGGGTGTGAAAAGCACCTGGCCTTTGCCATCACACAAGTATTACTCAGTGGAGTTGAAATGCCTCTGAAAACCAGTTACAGAAAAAGATTCTGTAAAAGTGATAAGTGACAAGCAAAGGTTTCACTTGTAAATCAGAGTAAACGGGGGAAGACAACCACTGTAGTACATTGAGCTCTCCAGAGACAGTGTCAGGGAAAGTGAAAGTGGAACAAGAGTAGGCAACTGTGCTTCACTGAGGAAAATTATACCTAAATATGGACCAAAAAAGACCATAAGAAGCTGACAAGCAAAATGCCACCATAAGCATTTTCTGTGTAAACTTGTACCCAGATGCTTCAGTCAACTACTTGGCATTTCTAAGACGTGTTCAGAGAGGTGGAAGACCATGTCTGCCAAAGAAACAGGAAAGTCTGAAGACATGACAAAGATGGACAGGCCTGCAAGGAAAGAAAAATGAAAACTGATATCCTACCTAAAGGAGAGACAAGAAAGAGTTCAAGAATTACAAGACACCCAAGAGGCCTTCTTCAGCCTTTTATTTGTTCTATGTGAGCATCACCCAAAATCAAAGGAGCATACCCTGGCCTACCCTCTGGTCATGGAAAGGAACTCGAAGATGTGTGGGACACACAGCTCAGGTGACACCTAAAGGCGGGAGCCATCAAGGTTGAACAACGCGAGAAAAAGAAGGATGAGGAGGAAGACCAGGAAATGAAGAGGATGGGGAAGAGGAAAAAGATGAAGATGCTGATAAGTGGTTTCTGCTGCAGGTTTTTTCTTGTGTATATAGCATTTAACTTCCCTGTACACAATTTACTCCTTTCAAAGAGAAGATAACTGAAATGTAGGCTGTGTGAGATATGTTCTTAAACTGTAGTGCTGTTTTTTTGCAGAGTTAACACACCATCAAATGTGTGCTTAGACCTCCATCCAGGTGGTACTCTCAGTAGCCACTAACCTTGCCTGGTACAGGTTGTGGGTGTAAATGGGCATGGAAATTCAAAGCAGGTGCTTGCTGGTGCACAGCACAGTTAGTTATATATGGAGGTAGTATTTTTTTCTTCCTCAATGGTCTCTATGGCAGCTTATATAAAATAATTGTTCTGTGCATTGAATACCACTCTGTAACGGTAAAGAAAAATGTTACAGCTATTTTGTTGACAGTTTGAATACTCCTAAGTCAATATAATTTTTTTTCTTAAAAAATAAAAGAGAGAACTATTCCAAATGTGGAGACAGGAATGGTGAAGAGGCAAGAAAAATAATGTTGAGACGGGGTGTGAAGAGAAGTGTCTCCATAGAACCTGATAGGCTGCATTAGTTAGGAGTTGCAAATAAGGGCAGAATGATATACAGATATTATATATGTATATAGATATAGAGATTCTATACGTAGGTTATATATTATTACAAATGGAGGAATTTGAGCTTATTTGCTAAAATGAAGACAAGTACTTTGAGCAGGAAGCAGATGAAAGCTGGATTTGGATGTATTTGTTTGGCAATGATGCACAACTGGGGATAAGATATGGAGATAAATCAATAAAATGACTACTACAGGGACCTAGGAGATTTGTGAATTGATTTCTTTCTTTTTTCTTAAAATAAAGATTTTATGCACACAAGAACTGGGGTACAGGTACAGGGGGGTGAGAGGATTCAGCAGAGACAGAGTGAGGAACAGAACAGGCAAATCGACTGAAATACACTGCTGAGGGAAGCAGCGGGCGAGACAGGAGAGGTCTGCCTCACCATGTGGGTCACCTCCCTGGCCAGGGAACTTGCACAACAGTGGCTGTGGAAGCCCCAGAGTGTGGTGCGGTGCTCAACTCCTTATGCCACAAGGGAGGTCCTCTGACCTGATTTCTATGGCTCTCAGGAAAACAGGAATGCAATGCCAGGAAGAAGCTTTCATGGCAATGTCATGGCATCCTCTAACCAACACTGGGGCTTCTATTGTCAGAAAAGATCAGGAAGTCCAGATTCTTCTTCATACACACACGTATATTACCAGGCTATATAAATTTATGTCAGTCAATAGGTGTCAATAAATATATATATATACCTCCATATGCACAAACCTGAACTTTATAGAGACAAATGTATATATATAAAGATATATGCACATTATATAATTAAAGTTTTCCAGAAAGAAACGTATTTATCAAAATACACATTCACTAATAAAATCTATAATAAAACAAAAGTACACTTCAGCATTCTTTCAAGGTACCTTTCTTAAAATCTGTGAGTAAAGATAAATCTTATAAATCAAATCACATTTTATATGTTCTATTAATTAAAGGATATAAATTTATAAAGTAAAATTCTGTTTTAAAAATTTGAACTGTCACTTCTTGAGTCATTATTTATTATTAATAATTTTATTATTAACTGATTCTTATTGTTTGGTAAATTGGTATTTTTGAGGGGTCAATTATGCTTTTTGCTAAAATCAACTCATCCAGGATAAATTCTTCTGACAACATCAAGGATATTCTGCTCTTCAAAACAGATACAAAGTACTTTCATTATTTTTGTTTGAGGATGATTCCTAAGTAACAATTTTCTAATATTTTAATTATATTTTATTTATTCATTTAAGGTTTGGGAAAAGAACTTTGTTTTTAAGAAATTTTATTAGAAATCTTAAAAATTTGAAATTTTACCTTGAAAGGTTATCAATTCGGAGCCCATATTTTGTCTCTGTTTCCTTCCTTCCCACCTTAATGCTGAATTCTTTATCCACCAACAGGACAAAGGCAATAGCACCACTGTCTGGTTTCATATACAATAAAAAGGAATCTTTCACTATCAGCCACCTGTAAGAGGACAGTAGTATTTTTAAAGTTGCATTGAATTATCAAAACAAAACCAAAATTTTTTTATAAGTCTAAAGGAAACATTCTAGAAGGCTTTAAAAATAATTTTAGTTTCTATACCAGGGATTCATTTTTAAAAAAATAACCATCAGACCAAAACAATCCCAAACTTTCCATTATGTTTCCTAAGCAGTGCGGATGCCAACGAATTCCACACAGGTCTGTAACTCTTAAAACACTATAGGTAGTCTAACTGAGTATCCTGACACTGCAGACAGAGCTTAGCGGGCGGACCATACGAGTGTTGAAAGAATAGAAATTACTAAAATAAACTGTTCTGAAAAAAAACAAGTAAGTCCTCAGTAAGTAAAATGCTCCTTTAAAAAAATCTGGTAAATTAATTATATTCCACATATTCTGTTATTCATTTCAACTTCTTCATGATTTTAAGGAACATTAATAAGATTAACATTAATAAAGATGCTCAATGGGACATGATCTCTCAAAAGTACTTCCACTTAATACTTCACAAATTATATATTAAAAAACTTCATAATGGAAATGTACAGTGATAAGCTGAAAACTATGGTAGCAGGATAAATAGCACAAAGACAAATCAGACATGTTCTCAAAAAAGTTGGTGAGGCTAATAGGTAGAGTATGGACAATGATAATTCTGGGCAATTGGGATAGGTACTAGGAGAGAAATGCAAAATGTAGGGAGTGCAAGGCAAGGGAACCCTTGGTTCTGATGAGAATGAGATTGCGCTAACGGCATTCTTCAGAAAAGGTGGTATCTGAGCAGGGCCAGGATGGATGCCATCCAGTAGAGCCCAAAGAACATGGTCAAGGTGTACATCCATACGGAGATTGGAGTGAGCAGAAGTGCAAAGGTCTGAAAAGCTGCATGTAACAGAGAGCGATCACTGAGGCCAGGGTCTCAAGAAAGTGTAAGGAGAAATTTGTGAGTGTATAGTGGGGCAAAATGGAAAAGGGCCCCATTGAGGATATGCTGAGGACACTAATTTTATAGCTTGAAACCAGTGTTTCCTAAAGTTGCCTGATCAGATCAGCAGACTCTCTTGAGATACGTATTTAAAACAAAAGAGACATTTATCAGGAGAGAGGGAGGAAGAAAGATCAAAACAGGGGAGGGAAGAGCATAAAAGACTATGGTGGTGATTCACAGGTGTCTTGGTGGTGGAATTTTATGGGGATTACATCTGAGAGGAAAAATCAAACACTGTACAAAAATGAACAATGATGTAAAAAAATATACATTTTTTTCTAAAAGGCAGTTTCTACTCAAACGAAAAGGGTCTCACCACAGATCCATTAAAAAGGTCTCATAATCTGTAATCTTTATGAATAACAACAACAAAAAAATCCCAGGTCATTATTAAATAAAGGAATCCTCCAGCTTTGGCAAGAATATAGGACAAGAACATTGCAACTATGTTTTAGAAAGAAAGGAGAAGAAGGAACCAGTGTGTCAGGTTAGCTTGCCACTATACAGAACAGTTCTTCTCACATTTTCTCTGAATATGCATAGCCTGGGAGGTCTGTTAAAATGCAGGTTATGATTCAACAGGTCTGGGCTGGGGTCTGAGAACTGCATGTCTAACAAGTTCATAGGTGATGTTCATGACAGGCCCACACTTGAAGTAGAGAGGATGTAAATGATAAACATGACCTAAGTGGAAAGAGAGAGAAAGAAAGAAACAGAAAGAGACAGAGAGAGAGAGAGAGAGAGAGAGAGATCAACTGAAAGCAAATACAAATGGCAACTTTGTCCTACTGCATATAACACCACGAGTTCATATTTACCTGCAATTATGTAGAGACCAAATGAATCAGTTGATCACAGAATAAAGTAACAATGGATATCTCTTATCCCACGTTAGAAAAAATAAAGCACATTATGGAATGAGTTAGGCCCAAACTTGAACATAAATTATGTAATATTGTAAATGTAACATAGAAACTCAGCATTTCAAAGAAATCCATAAAAATCTTTACTGAAATTGGTAACGGCATAACATTTTAGTAACTTTATAATCTGGGATTGAAAGGAGACAAATCTACATTGATTTTCACATCGTTTCACATCATTCATTGTTTAAATATGCAGGCTGTTCCTTCCTAATGAAAGGTGTTAATGGGTTTAAGATGAGTTACAATAACAGGCAAACATGGGGCATGGTTAAAGGAAAACACCAAGGTTACAGAAAGCAAATACTGAACCACACACTAATATAATTATGGTGATGGCATGCCAGTGTGGGCTTGAGCCTTCTGGTTTTTCTTTTCAGGTGAGTAAATTTAAAAAATAAAGTGGTTTCTCCCAAAAAGAATATCCCAAAGGGAGGTTCTTATTTAAGACCTAACATAAGTCAACTGAACAATAAAATGAATATCAATTACAATAATTTTCAGCCAATGCAGAAATTATACATTCTATAAAAATTCTCATAACTTTGCTTATTATAAATGCCAAGGTCAAGATACCAAAGAATAACCCCATCATTTTGATAGGACTGATTTATGAATCCAGACATAGCTACCTGTTGATAAATCTCAGGTAAGCGTAAAGGAGGCTAAATGAATCATAACTCTGTTAAGGTTCCTGCTTTTGCCATAGTCCCTTCTCCCAACCTGGCATGTGGTGCAATCTAGAGAGCAGATGGCCCAGCACAGGGCCAGGACCTTAGTGTGCTACGAAGTTGGCTGGGAAGGCTTTGAAAACCACAGTTGACAAGATTGCCAAACTGAGAAGAAAGTCAAACATCCCAGACTTGTGAACTTGCCTACCTGAAAGTCAGGGACATGAACGGCATGAGAGCCAGCTCTGGCCAGAGCATAACAAAACAGATCTCTGAAATGTTCTTCAGAGTACAACTTCATGTCATAACTCAAGGACAATGGATGCAAAACATACCCCCAGGAACAGACTACCAGGTGCCATTGTGCAGATGTGCCCAGCACAGGATGCCTGCTAAAGGGCTTGGGGTAGCTTGCATCATCCTGCAGCAATGGAAACGTTGAATAGGCTATAAACAGCCTTGTGCAGCAATGGAAGTAACACGCTGACAGTATTGCTGGATAAGGACAACACTGCTCAACTCTGGCCATGCTATTCATATTGTATCTTAGTGAATGGTTCCTTCCCTGCCTCTGCAAGATATTGCAGCCTGGAAATATTTGATTGTTTTGCAGTGACAACTGAAATGTGAACACTGAAAGGCTTATGCATTGACAATGAAGATATTTTCTTTTTTAAAAAAAGATTTATTTAAGCATACAAGAACTAGGGTATAGGTGCAGGGGGTGAGAGGATTCACCAGAGACAAAGTGGGGGACCAGAACAGGCAGATCGACTGAAATGCACAGCTGATGGGAGCAGTGGGTGAGACAGGAGAGAGGTCTGCTGCACCATGTGGGTAGGCACCCTGGCTGGCAATTGCTTGATAGCACTGAGACTTTAGCCCCTGTGCCACCAAAGAGACTCGAAGAGTTTTTTTCTTTTTAATAGGCACTAGATTATCAGGGTAAATTGATGCTACCTTTATTTAAAGGTCTTTTTATTTATGTCATCCATCAAAACTTTTTTTTATTTCTACCCTTTCTCTCTTTTGTCAATAGGAGTTTTTTCTTTAATAAGAGGATAGGCATCCAAAAATGAATTCATATCCAAGCCTTCCCATTTCAGCCCGGAAACCTACCTAAATGCATACCTTCAAGTCAACTTCTCTGAGATCCAGTTCTGGCTCTGCCACCCACCTGCTTGTGTAAAATTGTACTAACTGAGCCTGAGGCCTATCTTTATAAAATGAGGGCAACAATGCCCAGCTCAGAAGTGTTCAGGAGGATTAACTGAGATGATTCATATACATTGCTTAACATGGTGCCACAACCAATAAATATGGGTGACTTCTATGAATATTTTTGTTTGAAACCAAACGGGATTACTGTCTATTCTAATAAGACACCTCCCACCTGTGTCACTACTTGCATTAAAATGCAAATGGCACCATGGGTAGAACCACAGGTTCTCAGTCTAATCTCCTACTGTTCTTTCACCCCATGCTGGTCTGGCTCCTCTTCGGATTTGCCAAACTTGATCTCCTTTGGCTCTCTACATTTGCTATTCCTTGATCTGAAAATTGTTTCTTCCAGATCTTCCCATGGAATGTCACTTCTTGGCAATCAATCCTCTGCTTAAATGTTCCAGCAGGGAGAGGCTTTTGCTGTCTACTTGATCTAAAAAAGCCACCTGCATGAACCCATTTACTCCACCATGTTTAGGTTCTTCATGGCATTTATCACTAACTGGCATTATTTGTCTGCTTGTTTATTTTCTGTCACTTCTACTAGAAAGTCAGATCCACAAGAGCATAGATACATCCTTTATTTCCACTGGTGTCTGCCCAATGCCTGGAATAACCATGCAGCAAACAGAGAAAGTCTTCAGGCAAAGCAGCCTTCTTTTCTAAATAATGGTTACATGAATGGGTCCCAGGGAGTAAATGAAATCATTCAGATGTGGTTACTGTCTAAAATTTTTAACTCTTTGTATAGTTCAGAATTAAGTAAAAGCTAAATTTATATCTTAAAATCTATACATATCTTTATCTTAAGATATTATTTGAGATAAATGTATAGTCTACTACCAGGTGTAAAAAGTTACTCAGTAGATATGCTATTTAAGCAGATGTTTTAAATTGTGGGAAATAACTTGTTGTAGTTTTCTTATTTTACTTGTCCTTGAGACAAGGTCATCATCCTATTTGATTAAAAGTGTAATTTCCTGTTTGCCTTATCTTGATTTGTGAATATAGAATAAATAAGTGACCCAAATATTCTTTTATGTATATAAAGATAAAAATCTTATAAGTGATAGTCACCATAAAAATTTACTTCCATTTACACATCAGTTGCTTTCTACTATAGGAAACTTCCAAAGCTAAGTTTGTCAGCTATATTTTATCATCTTTGTTTGGTACTGCTATTTTATCTCTCATGAATGTGACTCAGGAAATACTTATTAATATTAAACTAAAACTTCAATCTTTATGGAAAGATTTATAATTCATTCCAGGGAGGATGATATTTTGTAGATCGGCTGTGTTGAAAACTGAATTAATAAAAAGTTTAAAAAGTTAAAAAGTTATATTTCTTTTATATAATGACGTTTCCCCACACTTAACCCCCACTGACTTTTCTGTTCCTTCTCTTGCTGGTTATAACTCCAACTTCAGTTCTTGACTGCTAAAACCACACTCTCCAGCTAAGTCCCTCACTATTCCATGGGCTTCTTTTGTCCTTCAGATCTCTGACCACTTCTTGAATCGATATCATTTACAGTGTTTATCAGTTTTTCGTTGTCTGATTTCTCCCCTAGCAAGTTCCAAGGTGAAGGGGTAATATGTCATGGCAGAGATTAGGCACTCATAACTGAATGGACCAAACCAAGGCTGCCAGTTGGTGAGCAGAGAGTTAAAATTAGGTTGCCCCAGAAGCCAACTCTGAGATGAGCGTATAAGCGAAAGCACAACTGGCTCTTGAACAGATTTGAACCATTTATACACAGATATTCTTTCAACCCTTTCTCTTCTTCCTCCTCCCCCTTCTCAACTTACAGTGAGAAGGACAAAAATGAAGACTTTTATGATAAACCACTTATGATTTTTCATAACATTTTCTTTTGTAATGGTCAGAGTATACTATATAATACATAAAACATACTATATATACTAATGGACTATTGATATCATTGATGAGGCTGCTGGTCAACAGGGGGCTATTAGCAAGTTACTCTTGGATTTTGAACTGAGATGGGAGTCAGTGCCTCTAACTCTCATGTTGTTCAACGGTCAACTGCAATTGCTAAAGAAATACTATTAGGGAGCATGCGTAGGGCAGAGCTGGGAGGAAGTCATCCAGGCTGTGTCTTCATGCACCTTATTTTGGACAACCGGTCTGTAAACTTGCCCTGGGAACTCGGAAGGCATTACAGAACTTGCAGCACGACCTGTCCTAGGGACAAGGGGCTGGATCTTGCCAGCTCTTGGTTGATGGTTACTCTAGGAGCTGGGAATACTTCTACCTGCTCTGGACACAGGCTTGTGGCTTCAGGAGCTCAGAATATATCTTCAGTGAAAGACCGGCAAAGACTGTGGGTGGCCTATAGCAGCTGCCTTAGGCAAAGCCAGGACTGGGAGGATGGTTCAGCAGGAAGCTGCATTAGGGTCCAATGGGCTGGGCAGAGCAGCTTCCTCAAGGGACAATGAGTGGGGCAGGACAGCAGGGGCAGGGCAGGCTGGCTATGCTCCACTCCTCTCCTGGCTTGGCACTTTTTCTGAGTATTTCCCAGGGTTTTGTACAATTGGGGTGTGAAAGGGAGGGAAGTACCTCACATGGTATCTCTGAAATTCCTTTGATGTACTTATACCCTGAATTTATGGGGACATTTATATAAGCTACACGATTTTATTTGAAATCAAGTATTTTCAGTCCATTATTTCTCTCTTATAGTAGTAAAAAATTTCATAACACCAAAAAATTTCAGTTTTACCTAGTCTAATCTCTTGACCTTTTCCTTGCTCAAAATTTCTTCTATCCTTTTAAGACCCAGAAAATAGGAGTCCAACTTAATCATATTTTTCTCCTATGATATATCTGAAATATGTTTAAAAGCAGATCTTAATTTTAATTTATACATTTTTAATCAACAAAAATTTCAGTTTCATACTTATATGTGAGTTCACATGTCTTTTTCAAGGTTGAGGAAATATTTCTTAAAATTTTTTATAATTCTAGTAAATTATTACTGCAACAAATAGCTATTGTTTATTATGTTCAAAGCATTGTGTTTTTTAAATTTTTTAATTAATATAAAATATTTTAAAATTTACATATACTTACCATCAATTGTAATCCCCATGTATTCCCCATCACCATCTCACCAGTGCACCATCACCTCAGTCCCTCGTGCTCCCATCTTCCCTCAACCCTCTCCCTCTCCTCCTCACCAGGTGTCCCCAGTCTGTTGTGGTAAGTGTTTTGAGGGCATAAATAAGAATCAGTGAGAATACTGCTCTACAGGGAGTCTTTAGTTGAGTAGGACACAGAATATGAATTAAACTTCTCTTTCTATTAGACACTTATCATATTATATATAATATACATCCTCACAATTATGACTCTAATATTACCACCCCTAAAGTCTGACCAATTTTCTCTCTTTTTTTAAAGTTCATTTTTAAAGTGTACAGTCACCAAGTTTTGCCTCATCACTACTAATTTTAGGATATTTTCAAATTTCAGAATATTTCTATTTCCCCAAGAAACCCTATACCCAGTTGTAGTATCAACACACTTTCCCTTGCCCTTAGTCCCTGGAAACCACTAATCTACTCTGTCTCTACAGATTCTTTATTCTGGACATTTCATATGAATGGAATCATATAAATGGTGTTTGTTTCTGGTGGGGTTTTTTTTGGCAAAAGTTTGAAAAGTTCATTCATAGCATAGGATACACCAATACTTTGTTCTTATGTTTTTATTAAAATTTCAACTTTTTAGTTCAGATGTGACTTGCATGCCATAAAACTCCCCTTTATTTAGTAGCATGCAATTCAGTGTTTTTTTAAATATATTCATAAAACTGCATAAAAATTACAGCCATGTAATTCCCATTATTTTTATCAACCCAGATTGAAACCTCATACCCATTAATAGTCTTCATTCCTTTTAATGGCCAAATAATACACTACATTTTGTTTAACCATAACTCATTTGATGGGTCTTTGTGTGTCTCATTTATTAGTCATTCTGAATACTGCTGTCATGAACACGCATGTAGAAATTTTGACATAGGTGTATTTTTTTCAGTTTTCTCGGGTAAATACCAGGAAGTAGAATTGCTGGGCAGGGAGGAACTGTCACACTGCTTTCTTAAGTTGTTGAACCAGTTTCCACCAGCAGTGTAAGAGGGTTACAATTTCTTTGAATCTTTGCCAACACTTGTTGGTGTCATCCTTTTTAACTGTAGTCATCCTAGTGGTGTTACGATGAACCTTATTGTGGTTTTCATTTGTATTCCTCTAATAACAAATAACGTAGCATTTATTTACTTGTACTTATTGGTCACTTACATAAGTTGTTTGGCTGACCAAGTTTTGAGTCGCAACACCCACGAAGTTTTACATATATAATGTAATTTGCACACCTTGCCTGTAAGTCCAAATTCGAATAGAATATTTAAATGGATGCTGAAATGTGGAATTTTAAATAAATAATATTTTCTTAGATATGACTTTCAAAGGATTTCTATATGATATATAGCCTAAGCTAATATGTAAAAATTTCCCAATATTCTGTTTATTACAGCAAATATACAAAATTCTTAAGTCCTACCTTTTTGACCACCGGTAGCAGGCTCTTCCGTGACCACAGCAATTCAAACCAGGTATTCTGTGTCCTCCAGATCTTTTCATTATCATACCTTCTCTGAAAGAGATGTCAAGTTAACCCATCATCTCCAAATTTCTTGTTCATTCTTAGAAGATACAGTTTCTCATCTTGGGACTAAATACAGGGTTTCACTTTCAAGTGACTTTCCTCCCCATTCTTTCCTCCTTCACCCTCAATGCCATTAGCTAGCCTGGGTATTCTGCAGCTAATCTTTAAATGTACCCTGGTCAGATGTTGGCTTGTTAGCATTGTTCTGTTGGGGATCATGCCAGAATTAAGACTCCTGATTTCAGGCTCCCAAGGCTGAGTGTGCCTTCCAGCCATTGTGGCAGTCTGAAAAAATCCCCGCACATTGCCAAATGCCTGCACAGGGCTGGTTCAGCTGCAGTTGAGATCAATTGAAAATGCCCACCACAAATTCAAAGGCCTCTCTGCTTCACCTCACCTACAAGTTTAAGGTCAAGTTATGCCCAAGGAAGTAAAATGAAGCTTATAGTTTTAAAAGAGAAATATCCTGATCTTGAAAAATGTGAAAAGAAAGAATAGTAATGGCTAAATAGAAAAAAGAATGTAAAACGCTAAACAATGCTTTTACAAAAGAGGTTAAGCTCTTTTTAGTGTCAAGTTCTCACAATTAAGGAAAATCAGTAAATTTTTAATGCTGTTATATAACATTTACATAGCATTATTTTTAATCATGAAAATGAGTGATATCATCTTTTAAAAGGGATTAGAGGAAGGGATTTTGTATATTTTAATGCCTTCTCCAACATATTTATTCGCTACCCATATTAACACTGGTTTAATATGGTTATTCAGGTTAAAGAAAAGTTGTGCTTTAAAAAGTTGAGAAAGAGGGTAGAGAAGCTGCTGCCCTTGTTTAATGTAGCAAGATACTTTGTTTTGTGTAAAGAGATCCCCTGAGTTGCTCTGACTGTTGGGAGAAAGCAGCTCACAGGAAAGCCAGGCAAACTCTCTCATCACAGCAAGCAGACAAAACAAATATCGATGCATATCAACTTTTTATGCTTCTCGTAAAGATTCAATACTGGAACTTACAGGCCCTTTGGTCCCAAATCATGGATGAATGACAGCTGGCTTATATCAAGAAACTCTGTCTGAAAAAAAGGTCAAAAATCCATACTTAAGAAAGTTAAGAAAGGAGAGAGAAATTTTGCATTCAAAACACAGATATGTCTGGAGTACTCTACACACTCCCCAAATCAATAACCTCAGAATTGCCCTGGAAGAGTACAGGTTAGAAGTCTGTATGTAATTAAAACATAGACAAGAGAGTGATTCATGTTCAAGATATACAGACAAAATACTCAAGAAGGCCACAGAGAGAGGATTTACTCCCAAAGTTCTTGTGTATTTATTTTTGTTGTTGAGAAAGAAGGATTGTGTGGCATATTGTAATGCAAAGAATTAAAAGATAGTGTGAAGGGAATGATGTTGATGCCAAGTTGTGGAAGATGGGCTAGATGCAGCTAACGGAAATGGGAGAGGCAGGGAGAAACGGACCGGAGATGGTTGTAAGAAGGTTACAAGTTGTACAGTGGGCCAGAGTAACGAGAGGAAGGAGAGTAATGGAAAATTAGGCAGCAAAGTAGGTTCAGGTGAAATTAGAGACACCTTTAAACGAATATTCTAATAATTACATAAGCTAAATAATACATGTACTATAAAGATAATTCTATTTTTAGCAAGTCAAAAAAGATTATATAGTAAACCCATCTTGGTGTCTAGATTACAATCAGATTAAAAGCGGCAAGCACTATAGTAACAACATCAATGGCTAACATTTATTATCTGTTGGTCCTAAACAAAATATTTTTCATGATTATCTCAAACCTCCCTCTAAAATAGGCACAATTTTCCCCTTTGTATCAAAAAGGAAACTGACTCTTCACAGAGTCAGACAGTAAATATTTTAAGCTCTGTGAGCCCTACAAAATAATGAAACACAAAAGAAGCTACAGAAAATACATAAATGAATAAGCATGGTTGTAGACCATACAATTTATTTATGAATAGTAAAATGTAAATTTGATTTTATATGCAATAAAATATTTTTCTACCATTTAAAAATGTAACGCGGGCCTCACTGGTGGTGCAAGGGGTCACGTCTCAGCACTATGAAGTTATCAGCAGCCACTACAGCACAAGTTTGATCCCTGGGTAGCAGGTGACCCACATGACACAGCAGACCTCTCCTGTCTCATCCACTGTTCCCCTCGGTAGTGCATTTCAGTAGACCTTCCTGCTCTGCTCCCTGCTCTGTCTCTGATGAATGCTTTTACTGCCCGCACCTGGGCCGGTACCCCAGTTCTTGTATGCATAAATAAATAAATCTTTAAAAACAAACAAACAATAAAAGCAATGAGTATTCTTTGATCACAGGTCATACAGAAAACAGTGGGCTGACTTTGTTTCATAGTCCATAGTTTGCCAACACCTGGTTTAGAGAACTGAAGTAAATTATCGAAGGTCACATAAGTAGCAACAGGCAGAGTGGACATCAGGTTAACCACAGTCAGTATCCTCAAAACTAAGCTGCATACAAAACTGAGACATTCCGCAGGGGAGAGGGCAGGAGTGGGATCAAGGCAGGGATGGGAAGAGCACAAGGGACTATGGTGATGGTGCATGGGTAGAAATTCTATGGGGAATACACCCAGAAAAGAAAGCAAACATTGTAAGAAAAAAAACCCAAAAACCAAAAAACAACTAAGCTGCAAAAGCAAAAATCCACTCAATATTTATTTTATTCAAATTGACCAACTTACTATAGTTAGCTAAATCACTAAATGAAACTATGGAGAAATCGAGGAAAAAACAAATCAGAATTTTGTAGTTCTTAGCATAGACAGCAGTTTTACATCATAAAATCTTTAGAACAACTAACATTGGACATTATTGCTTCCAATTTACAAGATTGTCTTTAAAAATAGCCATGGTAAACCCAAATCTGCCAGTGGTCACAGACCATTTGAATAACATTAATAGAAAATCAAAAGACAAAAAAAGAAATGTTCTCGGCATTTCAGAAAGCAGCAGGAAACCTGACATGGAAATCACTCCATATCTACAAACTTCTGTGGAAAGTACTATAACATTACATGTGAGTGTAGGAACAGAGGAAGAGAGGAGGGTGGCCATTTCCTAGCTAACATGATATCACAAATGGATGGCAACTGGGCTTTTTTAAATGGTACAAATAAAATGAAGGTTGTATAGTTACGATTGGAAACACAGTATTATCAACCTCATAATGATTAACCAGTCAATCTCATAAGAAAAATTACAAACTTCTAAGAGTTGTTGGTCCTTATGAGGACCAATTAAACAAGTACATTCTTTTCTTCCAGTTATTTGAGAAACTCAAATTTGAGGAACTCTTTAAAATTCAAAAGGAGTTTAACACCCCAAATCAAGTATCTCCTCACACAGTATTTTTTAATAAGGATTTTAAAAGTCAAGGTCTTTATATTTCTTTTCTTGTATAAAATATGGTGATTCAGTATCAATCATTTTAAAATCTCATTTGTGGAAAAGGTTTCTGACCGGAAAGTGTAGGAATAGACAGGTTATCAGAAATGACACTGCAAACTTTTAGCGTAATCCTAAGCCACAATTTCTCATTTTATCTCTAGGCAACAGAGAAAAAGTTAATCCTAATTTATTCTGGAAGAAGCTATTATAGAGATGTAATTGTTTTATGAAAATTCACAAAATAGTTGATGAAGTTAATGGGAAATGAAAAGTAAAAGTTGAGGCCTCCCTGTTAGCCTAGGGGGTAGTCTCAGTGCTGTCACCTCTATGGACTGAGTTATATCCCTGGCCGAGGAGCTTACCCACATGATGCAGCAGACCTCTCCTGTTTCACCCACTGCTCTCTTCAGCAGTGTATTTCAGTAAATCTGCCCCTCTACTCTGTCTCTGGAGAATTATCTCACCCCTCCCCCATGACAAGGTCCAAAAAATAAACTCTAAGGGTATTAACACACCCTGTTAATTAATTTACAATAGGCTTTACTCCATTTTTTAATTAAAAGGTGAGAGGTTCAAAGTCTCCCTTTACTCTTGGGTGGAGGGAGGGGGTAGCCCAAAAACTCAAGCTAGGGACCAAGCAGGGCATTCTCTGAAGCAAGGAAGACCATAGTGTTCCCAAATGGGTAGTGCCTGGTGGTTGAGGGTGAGAAGCAGGCATATCTGCTCCAAGAAAGGTTGCCTTCTGGGTAAAGCAGCTAGCAGAGCTCTCAAGAAAAGAGAAGATGTCTATCTAATCTGTGGAGGAAACAGGCTGACCCATGGCCTAAGGGCCCTCCCAACTCTGACTCAATCATAAGAATGACAATATTTCCCTTAATTTGCAGTGCAGCTGTTTAAGTATAGATGGCCTTTCTCAGTTGGCATGGAAATACAGTGAGCATCTTTAGGAATCTTTACCCATTCCTCCCCTCTAGCTAAACATAGTCATCCTGCTAAACAAGGAAGAGGAGAACTAAGTACTTTTGATTGTGCAATGTTTACCCTCAGACTCTTTATCTCCAAATGGTGGTTAGCTTGAAATAACCCTCTTGGAGGTAAGGATTCTGAGTTACAGGAGTCAGATGTTTATTTGAAATTAGTTATCTCACCCTATCAGCTTAGGGCCCTTCTCTTGGAAAATATGCATTTTGTTTCATTTAAAAATTTTTAATCTTTAGTCAGAAAAGGGCTACGTTAATTAAATGTTTCTAATGATTCCTCCTTTAAGTTCCTGAAGATAAGCATTTCATGCTAAGAGTTAAAATGCCCAGCTAGATCAGGGGAAAAAATAATTATAACAAACTGAAAATCAAAATCAACAGACAAATACAAATCAGAGACATTTTGCAGGTGAGAGGAGAAAGAAGGAACAAAACAGGGGTGGGAAGAGCACAAGAGACTATGGTGATGGGATACGGGTGAACTGGTGGTGGAAATTTCACGGGGACTATACCTGAGAGGAGAAAGCATACATCGTACAAAAATGAGGAGTGATGTAAAATATACATAAAAGAAAAAATAAAATAAATAAAATAAAGTGCCCAGCTAGTAGATTCAGCACAGAGCACAAAAGGAATCCTGTCTAGATTTTCTACACTATGTATAATTAATTCTTTTACATATTGATGCCTTGAGTTGAGGCCAAATACATTTATTTCCATATTACAAGTGAGTCAAGAAACAGAATGAATGATTAGTAATCTTTGAGGGGACTGTCTGATGCTAACTCCTAACTGTCAGATGCTAACTGTCTGATGTACACTGCTTTGTTTTCCAGAACCTCAAAAAAGAGAGAAAAAAAAAAAGAATAAAAACAAAGCAAGTCTTCATAAACCTGGAAGAAAAGGTTGTCTTGTAAATACCTTACCTTTCTAATTACCTTACCACTGACCATATAAAAATAAGAAGAAAGAGTTGTCCATATCGAAACATCAATGAAATTTTATTAACATTAGGGGTGTGAAAAAAATAATAAATAAACAAACAAATAATTAATTAGGGGTGTGGTCCTCTCTGAACCCCTGAGCAATGATCTATGATGCTCTTAGCTTCAGGATACAAATATACTTATATCAGCTTAGTTTTATACTTGTAAAAATATATGACTACATGGAAGATATTAATTTGGATGATATTAATAAAGATGACTCTTTAATATTTCTCACAAGTATGAAAGGAGACACACAATATAATTATCCAGAGCAGTCACTATTGTCTGAACCTTTGGATAATGGAGGGCCCCTTCTAAGGGCCTATGAAAGGGCAGACCTCATGGTGTTCTGACACCTTCTATAGAATCTACTTTTTCCTGTGTGCCTCCAAGTTGCTTCTAAGTTCCTACACCTCTTCTTTATTCTTTGATTTCCTAAAGAGTTTTTTCTCTCCTTGGTTTTCCCCATGCTTCTCACTTTCACCTGAAAAGACAGACTTTTTATAGGGCTTCATAAGCCAATTACATAGCAATCTTGCTGTGTTCACTATAATTTTTGGGCACTCAACTCTACTCAACTCTTTTCATCCACTTACTACTTAATATTTTTTCTTTTGGGTTATAAATGTTTTTTGGCTCTAGAACTGAGGAGAAAAGGTTGATTTCTAGATAACCTATGCTACAGAAACATTTCAAATTCACTTGAATCTATTATTATGGATACATCAAGTTATGTTTGATAACCATAAATTGGATCTTTGCTGTCAATCAGTTCTTTCATCTATTTGAAACTCAAGGAATAACACATAGTGTATACAAGCATATGTGTTAATAAATTTATCTAAAATGTAGCTGACAATTTATTATTCTATAAATTACTTCAAAATTTAAATCACTGAGTGATACTTACTGTTGCATGATAATTTTTATACATTGGCATTTTCAGTAATTTTGTCAAGTAGTCTTCTAGTTGTTTCTGTAATACAAATATTTTAGATAAGAAAATGTAAGCAAGAACAATGTGATCCTTGTAACATCTTAACTTCTGTATGTTATTCAACAGTTTATTAACATTGTCACTGGACAGGAATTCTGAATAGCATTTAGGCATTATTTCCTTAGCTTTCCTGAGACATTATATACGCCTCTTCTTAGGTATGAACCTACACCTCTAAATCATGCACAATGTTGTAAACCAATGTTAATAAAAAATATATAATTTTAAAAATGCAACTCTACAGTCAAACACACACACATCTCTTCTTATCACTGAAATTCTCACATGCTTGGGTCTTTCATAAACTGCTGATAAGACCCAAGCTATATATATATTTTATTTTCCCTAACTATTAGCACAGGATTTTCCATAGTGGGTGGTCTTAAAGCATTTGTTCTTTTTATCAAAAAAATCTAAATTTCCTCAACTCTATAACTGAATTTATACAATTCCAGGAAACAATAAAAAGGACATCTAAAATAAAATATTTTTTCTAGTGAATTATAACCTCCTTTTACATATGCTCAATGTTTTGTAGGGAATATCAATTATACTGACTCTGGTATACACTGAAGCACTAATTGTTAAAGCCAAAGCTCACCATTTTCAACTGGACTCAATATGTACATACAGTAATCCCAAACTGGAATATTATATGTCTAGATATCTTGGAAAATATTTATTCCAGATTCCTTAAGAGAGTTTAAGATGACGACTAGAAAGGAGACATCAAATGCGCATTCCAGAACATGAAAGTCTCAGGTTATAAAATGGAACTAATTAATGTTAAGTTTTGAGTAAAAAAAAAAATAATCCTCCACTATATACAGCACTGTTTCATGGAAGTCGAGCAGGCTGGGTACCCCCACTAGGTGCTGTTGTACGTGTCTGAGTTCTGCCCTACTCTTCTTAGGACCTAAATGCCCAATCCAGAGTTTGGGAATGAGATTTTACATATGACAGCAAGCTACTATAAATACTGAAGCAAACATGAAAATAAATGATTTTAAAAGTAGATCTCAAAACCCAGAAAAATGAGCTCAAACTTGACTCACAATGAGCCCCACAAGGTCCCTACAGGGAGGGCAGCTTCTTCTGATCAGACACTCTTCCTCTTCCTGAGAAGCAGACAGAGGTCTTGAGCAACCTCCAGGGTCAGAGTGGCTTGGGGAAGAAGGGGTGTCCTGGGTTTAGACTAGTGAGTCAGTGATATTACAGCCAGGCTCATCTTACCCATCAGTAGTCGCTGTGTTTGTAGAAAATGCAGTTCGAAATACAGAGCAGTGAAAGAACTTACCCTTTTGCCATAGAACTGTTCCTCTCGGTCCCTGTTTTCAGATGAACGGGGCAAACTTGGCATCTCTCGAGGCTCCTCCCCTTTGACATTTTGTCTTCTGAATGTGTGCCTGAAACACATAGACAGGCACGCATGCACATGCACACACAAACACAATGCAACAATTATTAGATTGGTTTTAAAACCATGACTCAGGATCTTTCGTGAGACAGCTAATTTTAAAAGAGCCCATTTAATTAAAAAATATTCATATTTTCAATTTCAAAATATCCAAAAGGATTAAATAACCCATAATACAAATGAACTACTCCTTCCACCCGACTCGCATCCTGGGATAACTATAATTAATTCGGAAAGAGTTACCTTCTGGTGGGAATGGGGATTCGGATGAAGGCTTTGTACTTGAGCAGCTCTCTGTGAAATTCTTGAAAGTGCTTATATTTCCTCTTCACTTGCCATTTAAATTCCCCATGTGTTAATTCAATAGTGTAAAGATTGATATTTTGTGTCTATGGTGGCAAATAAAAAAAATTCTAGATGTCAAGAAAAATTTCAAAATCTCTTATAAAACAAAGCCTCATTAATTAGTAAATGGAAATACCTTTAATACAACCTACATATTTTGGGTACTCAAGCAAATTCTTTCAAAATCAACTGATTGCAGAAATAATATTCTGTTAAATGTTCACCTTAAAATATATAGAAGAGGGGCCTCCCTGGTGGCACAGTGAGTTAAGCAACGCACTGTGAAGCAGACCGCAGCCACTGCAGCATGAGTTCAGTACCTGCTGCCGGCCAGGGAGGGGACCCACATGGCGCAGCAGACCTCTCCTGCTGTGCCCGCTGCTCCCCTCAGCAGTGTGTTTCAGTCAGTCTGCCTATTCTACTCCCCACTCTGTCTCTGGTGAAAACTCTCACTGCCCTGGACTGGACTCTGGACTGTATCCCAGCTCTTGTATGCATAAATAAATAATCTTTTAAAAAAAATATATATATATAGAAGAGAGGGCCTCCCTGGTGTCATGAGGTGTTGAGATACAGCGTTATGAAGCTGCCTGCAGCCACTGCAGCACAAGTTCGATCCCTGGCAAGGGAGGTGACCCACATGGTGTAGCCTGTCCTCTCCTGCCTCGCCCGCTGCTCCTCTCAGCAGTGTATTTTGGACGATCTGCATATTCTGTTCCCCACTCTGTCTCTGGTGACTCCTCTCACCACCACTCCCTCACCTCTGGCCTATACCCCAGCTCTTGTATGCATAAATAAATCTGAGAGAGAGAGAGAGAGAGAGAGAGAGGGAGAGAGGGAGAGAGAAGACAAATTCTGAATCACACCAAAGACAAAGTCTACAAATCCTATTGCTCTAAATGCATACACACAACAAACACACTTGGAGCAGAAATCGGGTGAAGGAGACAGAGTAATTAATTAGCCATAAGGGATTTGTCCCAAAGCATGAGTGAACAGAAAAATGGAAACAGTAACACCGTGAACTTCACAAATGATAATAATAACATCTCCTTCTGAGATGTATTCCTAAGACCACTCTTGACTACAACATCTCCCTGCTGAGATGCCATCAGTGACCAGGAAAAGACAGGATGATCTAAAGGAGCAAAAGATCTCCCTACATACAAAATATTTTCCCTAAAACTTCACCAAAATCAATATCCATTTTAGAAATTTAAACACCCTACTAAATATAACTATATCTTAGAGATTAGGAAATTCTTCCAATCAGAAGCGCTAAAAGATCCAAGTAATAGAAGTTTTGCTGCAGTAAAAGCTATCAGAAAACAGCAAATAGATACAAAGCACAGGAGATCTTGAAGGAAACTCCAAATGGTGTGTGTGGTGGTGGTGGTGGGGGGGGTGGCCTAGTAAGCACTCTAAACTACCTACAATTCACTGACCCTTGCAGGCAGATTTAGGAGTAGGAGAGTGAAATGTCTCCTATTCTGGTAGTTTATTCTGATTTTGGTATCAGCAACCTCTGGGTGATTCCTGGCTGGCTGCCATTCATTATTGATATTTGATGTTTTGCTCACTTCTAAAGGGAGACCACTCTGTGTAGACATAGTACATAAAAACATAATCATGAGAGTCAATACAACTTGTGCCCATAAATCTGGAATCCAATGGGATCACGGCAAATATTAAAATCTAGCCCTTGCTTTGCCTTTAGTTAGGATCTACGAGAGTTACTGCAACCAGAAGTTGAAGGAACCCAGTTCTGGGGCTCAATATTTTTTGCTGCCTTTCACCTTGGACAACGTTATAGCATCATCTTATTTCACAGAAAAGGATGTGATCACTGAGAGTGATCACAAACTGCATTCAGGTGAAAAATGCTCAGTTTAAAGTAAGTCAAATAAACAAGAAAATTTA
Source organism: Galemys pyrenaicus (assembly GCA_019455555.1). Lineage (NCBI taxonomy): Eukaryota > Metazoa > Chordata > Mammalia > Eulipotyphla > Talpidae > Galemys > Galemys pyrenaicus. The sequence continues at coordinate 4,895,598 of JAGFMF010011830.1, read as the reverse complement.
TATGTTAGGCAAGACACCACATTTCCTAGGATTTTATTTCACAATCTAAGAAAACTGAAACCTTATAAAACATTGCAAATGCCAAGTTTTATCTGTCACATATAAACCTGGAATTCTGACACCACACTTAGCAACTGTGAGGCTGTTGTACAAAGGGAACAGCTGTCACTTGCTCTTTGAAGGTTTAAATTCCTGCAGTACAGCATGCCAGCTGTAAAGTCTCAGTTAAGTGTCACATCTATCAAAACCTCCCAGCAGAACCAGAGGGATTCTTTTGAATTAGAACACTTTGAGGGATTTTAATAAATGGACATCCTGAAAGGGCGTGACAGGGGTAAGGAAACCACAAAAAGAGGACAGTAACCTGGGACTCATGAAAGCATCCCTAGCCTTGAAGCAACTAAGGAACCAAGTGCTAGAATCAGAAAGAAGGGAGTGACGGGAATAAGGTCATCTTGGGGTACAGGTGCCTTTGGATGAGGGACACAGGAGGTGCAGGATCACCCAAATATCCTGTCTTCATTCTTCACTTTCTAAGTCCTTCCAGAGGACAAATGCAGGAAGCTTGAAGGGATGGTGAGCAGAGGGGGAAGGGGAGTTAGAGGGGCAAACAGAAGAGCTCCAGCCAGGAGAGGCAGGTAGTATCATATGTCATGAGACTGAAAAGAGAGTGCCCAGCCTTGATTCGGCATGTAAATGTATTCAGGAATTAGAAAACATGTTATTTGTATGGACCTGGAATCACATTCACAACACACAAATTTAGTTCATATGTCTGAGTAAACTAAACACTAGGTAGAATAATAATGATTCTTCAGTTTCTCATATAGTTGATTTAAAACAGAACTGAACCAAACTTAGCTGACTAACAGGAGAGGATGAGCAAAGAAAGTCTAGTAGTTGGCTTGAATATTTATCTTCATGAACAACTTTAAGAGATACCTTATAATAATAATCCACGGTACTACACAATGTGTCCTTGGAGGATATATAATCTACATGTATAACACTGTTAAGATTATTAAATTCTCATAAATATATAAGGTTGGCACTGGTATATCCATTATTCAGTTGAGGATGCTGGAAACACAAAAAGCGAAGTATCTTGCAGGATATTACAAAGCAAAGGCAGAAATTAAATCACGTGGCCTGGCTCTGGAGGCTGTGCATTTAATACCCCCACCCCCATTGTTACAGCCTCTCATTTTAAAAACTGGTTGGCAAAATAGTAAGGCAAAGGTCATCTCTTTGCAGATATTTCTAGATGACCTGTGTTCTGTGGTGTATCAGAAGACACGGACCATGGAAGTAGTCATACTTCCTCTCATATGAAGATCCTAAATGAAAAGTGGTAGGTAGGTCAGGACACAGCACTAGGCAAAACGATCAGGACTGAGGCAGCAAATGTCATCTTCACCAAACAGGAAGAAGGGGAGGCAAGCCTGGCTAGCAGAAATGTTCCTCCACACTTTATGAGACTGTGGCCTGGGACTGATGTGAAGGAACAAAGGCCAGCACCAGCAGCAACGTCCCTAACCATCAGACTTGGCCAGTGTGAAACCCAGGCAGTAACAGGGCACACCCAGGTACCTTAATGGCTCCATTTCAAAGGGGAGAGACTTTGCTTGATAAAGACATAAAGTCCCCCCCCCCACCTTTGAAATGGAGCTCTCTCTTTCATACTCTCTCTCTCTCTCTATATATATATATATATAATATACAGTTCATTTTTGTACAATGTATGCTTATATACTTTTTCCTTTTAGGGGTTTTGATAAGATATTTGAAAGACTCCCAAAGTCCTTTCAGTGCTAGATGAGGAAATGTGAATGGGGCAGAGAGCAGGGCACTAGGAACAAAGCAGAGGGACAGAGGATACCAATGGAATTCTCTCAGCAGTGCTTTGGGCTGAGCCAACCCAGCCCCTTTTTATGTATGTATGTATGTGTGTGTGTGAGTGTATGTATGTATGTATGTGTGTGTGTGTTTCTATGTAACTATCTAGAGCCAGAGAGAAGCATCATTCTTTTTTTTTTTGCTAAGTCAGCATTAGGAACGCTAAGCTATTCTTTGGCCTATATCAGACCTTTGTTGTCTTTACTACAAGAGTCCAAATTCAACAGAAAATTTGGGAGAGAATAAGACGAGGATTGATACTTTGCAATATATTAAACTTGTAAATTGCTCCAGATTATATATTTTGAGAAAATAACATTTAAAAAAAATGACCATTGATATTTACTTGGAGCTTTGAATTTTGAGAGATGAGGATGTGAAAATGAGTACAGAAAACTTAAAATGCAGTAATAGGAAGAATTAAATGGAAGTCAATACATTAATTCACATTTATTGCCAAATACAAGCTGAATCCATCCATAAACACTGACCTTTGTTGTAGATGTAAAGCGCTCCACTTGCAGAACTCGGGCTTTTATTGGACAGCCAGAGAGATAGGTCTGTATGTTTGGCTCCTTAAATCCTTGAGTCTCATAAATAGCAGAGAATGGGATATTCACTAAAAAATAAATAAGTAAAGTTATTGCAAGAATGCATGATATTAGCATAACCTGTTTTTCATGGCATTTTTTTTAAGAATTATAATATGCTGAAACAAAAAAACAGCTAGTGATCCAGCCCAGTGTTATGACACCTGCAGGAAAGAGCAGTCCTCTCCCAGGCATTTCAAATGTGTGCTCTGCCAAGCAATTTGGCCAAACTCTTCTCCTGGCTTAGCTTATCAGTTCTTACCTTCCTGTGTCTTGGGATCACCTGGAGACACATCGAATTCCACCTCCTCTCCCTCAAAGTGGAGCTCTCTCGTGTCCAAATTTTCTATTAAGTTACTCATGTCAGCAGCAATTTTCTTCAGTGCAGACGTATTCACCTTTGATTCATTTTTCAGTGACATGTTGGCTTCGGACAGGGTAAGAGCGGAGGGGCTGGAAAAGAAGAAAAAGGGTTAGGAAAACACTGTTTTGGTCTACTACAACCTTATTTATTTTACAGTTTGAATCCAGGCATAGGTACCACACAAAAGCATTCAGCTGGCTCTATATGAGCTCCTTATCTCAATCTTTTATTTTCCTGTTGAACATTTAAAAGATTTTAAATTAATTTAGAGTGAGATCCTTACTCATAAACAAGAAAGAAAAAGAAAACACCACACTGAATAAGTGCCAACATGTCTCTCATGCAATTTTATGAACTTGGATAAATGAGGGGAGGTTCAAGCTACATTGGTCTGGGAATAAATATTTAAGGAAGAGAAGAGGAGTTGATTTTTACTCAAATACATGGAAAGAAGGACTATCACATAAATAAGCAAATGTAAGCATTTTACAATGAAAATTTAGGGCACTGTATAATAATTTCAGATTAAGAATATTTTTTGATACCAATCTACATTACCTCTGTAGGTAGAAATTCTTTTTGAGATTGAGATTTTGGACTGACTTTGCACAAGTTATAATGACTTGAGTTGAATGGACATTGATTAGTGTACCTATTCTAAAATATACTGACAAGCTAGAATTACAATTCTTTCCTTTTTTTAAGAAAACCAGTTCTATTTCATTCCAACATTTAATAACACAAGTCATTGCACATCAGGACCCAGGAAGGAAAGTTCATAAAGATTTTATTTTTCATTTAAAATACTGAGATGAGATGTAAGCTTTGAGCCCTAGTATCAGTGTTGGATAAAAAAGTAAGTTACAGCTAGGTCCTAAAGTGGGGGTGTTTTCATGCCAATAATTCCTCTACATATATTCACATACAACTGAAAATCACAATTACCCAGCACCCACCACTGTGGGATGCAAATGAGTTAATATGTAAAGATAAATAAGGCTGGTTGCTGTGATAGTGGGTGAGGGAAATAACCTATATAACTCAGATGCACTGCTGGACTTGTGCAGGTACTAGGCTTCCTGAAAATGGCATATGCTGAGTAGAAGACTCTTAACTGGGTTCCTATCCTACATGTACTATCAAGAAAAGGGTGGGTGGAGGGGAGCAGAGGTGTTATGTGAAAAATAATAAGAAAGAGTTTCAGGCAAACTTGGGGATCGCTTACTAAATTCAACGAGTCTTTAGAACCTTGTATCTGTAGAAAGACATTATTTGGAAATTGAAAGTTGAGGTAGAGAAAGGTGGTTCTGCTTTGGCCAGATAATGTAACAACCATAACAAAGTTCCTCTGAACTCTGAATTGACGATGTGTCCTACATGTTGACTGAAACGAAGCTTGGAGTCAAATCTGTGTCCTCCTATTAGCAAAATATAGATCTATTTTTGCCTATATCACTACTTTTTATTTTTTCTTCCATTTCTGATTTATATAATAATCATTAATGTGAACTGATTGCTTACTATGTACCTGGTTTGGTGTTAATCCTTTATATATAGCATCCCATTTATCATCAGTGAGAAATCTATGAAAATTTGTTACCTCTATTTTGAAGATGACCAAGAATTTGTGACCTCCTACTTATAGGTAAGGAAACTGAAGCATGGGAAGATTAGGGAACTTGACTAATACTTAATCTGTTGAAGGTCACATAGTAAGTAAGGAAAAGGGATTTGTATACAGGTCTGTCTGACCCCAAAACCAATGTTCTCTTCCTATCTACTTCTTGTAGATACATAAGTGCACTTTGAATTGAAGGAAGTTTTAGTAAAACAAGCTTCTCTGATAAGTCCCTTTAGGAACTGACTCAAAGGAAAGAATAGAGATGAATTCCTCTTGCATCTCACAACTGGAAGAAGACATTTAAATTCTCCAGGCCTTTGTTTCCTCCTCTATAAATTAAGGAAGTTGAGCCATTTCATCTCTAGCATTCCTTCAATACTAAAATCCTAACTATAGATAAAAGATGGTATAAATTGCTCTGCCTTCCTTTTTAATATGATTAACAAAATCTTCTCCTAGCCTAAGAAATTAACCCAAGTACTTTTTCATATGTGCATGAGAAGCAGGTGGCAGAATGTTGTTTAACCTGGAAAATTGAATCAGCATTCACCCAGGCTCTGTAGAGGAGCTGCAGTCACTTGTCACAATGAAAATACTTCCTTGTCTCTCAATTCAATTACTACTTATTTGATGACAATCACATGCCAGGTACTGCTTTATTTAAAATAAAAGGCAATGGGAAACTTAGAGGAAACGAGAAAAGGACAAACAAGTAAGAAGTTATATCATATCATTAATATTTGTAAATCTATAAAGCCTGTAGGCATTTTCCATTAATTCAACATTTTGTGGTTTTGTCAACTTTCTTACCATAGCACGAGACAAGGGTTATCCAAATAACTTTCCTTTTGGACAAAGTGTTAATGTTAAAAATGCAAATTAATTTTAAGACATTCAGGGACCAGCATAATCTACACATTGTCAGATAATTGAGATAACTAATACAGAACCATTGAATCAAACTGAAACAAAAATTTTATTTCAGATAGGGAGAAAAACAGCATATTGTGAAAAATTTAGAGACAAAGAAAAGAAAGTCTCTTATCATTTATTCTCAAATGTTTAATATGTGTAAGTAAAAGCTTTACACATTTATATTATTTAATATTGATGAAGATACCTTTTGGTATTTATGAAAGATTATTCTGAAAGATTTAGAAGTAACTTGTTTCAACTTATATAAGTGTTGTCTTTATATATATATATATTTTTTTTATTTATTAGATTTAATTGTATTTTACATCATTTGTATTCCCCAGGGGGTTCCCACCACCCGTGTACCATCACCTCAGTCCCTTGTGCTCTTTATGCCCTCCTCTCCCTCCGCCCACCCCCCCATCCACCCACCCCCATCCCTTGGGTTTATCTTTGATCTTTTGATCTTACTGAGTTTTTATTTGTTTGTTTGTTTGTTTCGGGTTGTGATTGCCCATTTCCTTGAGCTTTCTCTTATGTTTTTTTTTGTTGTTGTTGTCTTTATAAAGCATATTTGTCTGTTTCCAAAATACCATGGGCTTGTTTACAGAGGCTCATAAATACTGATTTTATTTTATAGGGTTGAGTGCTGTAAGTTAATCTTTCATATGAAGTTCCATAACAAAAGATGTTCTCCTATCACCACTCCTTGAAAGGGACAATAGTACCATAGTAACTTTCCTTTTGCACCTCCCTGATGGTGCAAGGGGTTTAGCACCACAGCCATTTCGATTATTGAAACAACATACCTTAACTGCTTCCTGAATTTCTTAACCTTTTATTTTTATCATTCATAAGATTTTAAAGGATCACCCAGAATTTCCGTGGACCTAAAGGGCTTCCATATTTGTTCATGCTTTTGTGATGATTTTACTATTTAACAACAGAAAATGCCAAATGTCATCACTGCTTTCAGTTGTGTCCATGGTTGCTTTCTTTTGATTATTCATTAATTATTGTATGGTGGTTTCTTTCTTAATTATCAAGCGATAAGCTCCTCTATGCTGCTCTGTTGTCATATGTTAATTTATTCGCCAATATTTACTTTCATCTAAAATAATCTATAATGGTAAATGAGCAGTTGTCACAGTTACAACCTGTCTTAACCAGCAGTAGGACAAGGCACTCAATATTTACCCTTGAGATAATGTAATTGATTTTGTTACCTCCTTCTAAAATTACACTGCAAGATCATTATCTCTTTGGTACCAAGAAGAGATGGTACCCATGGAGAGATAAGAGCAGCTGTGTTTTATTTCTGTATGCATCTGTATCTAGGAAGTAAATAGGGTTTTTTTTTTTTTCCTTTCTGGTATTGAACACTAGAATTAAAATCTTTGCAGGGAACATTTAATTACCTTTAGTCATGCAGTGGTGATATTAAAGATATCTAGAGTTTTCTTTTGATCTCAATTTTCAACAGATTAGGAAGTAGAAACATCACAGGGAGCAGATAGTTTCCATTTCAGATAGTACAAACATTAACAGTGCCTTAGCCAAAATACAGTTCACTACCTATAAATATTAAAATAGATATTCACAATGGTTAATTTTTGCTGGATATGTACTTGCCTTTCACTATATAAAGAGATTAATTGTAGTTTCTCACTAAATCCTCATAATATAAAATGTTGTTCCACATTTAAGATGAGAAACTTAGGAAGGGCGCAAAACTTGCCAGGGTCACACTCCTGGAAGCAGAAAGCTGGACCCAACCCTAGTTAATATGACTCCAAAGTCCAATTATTTTTTCCAGCCAGGGGTGGACTGGGGGTAGTAGGAAGAATGGACAACAAAAGACCTTTACTCCTTATTGTATAGGCCCTTAGAATAAAAGAATTTTAAAAGGCACAATAATAAAAAACTCAAAGTTGTACCACAAAGACAAAAGTGATTTATTTCTTGCTTCTCCCCTTGCTAACAGAATAGTCAAAGCACCCATGTGTTCTTCTAAATTATTTGTACATATCAAGAGAAATACACACCGAAAGTCTAAACCAAAAATGATATTATGTATGAATGTGAAATGAATTATCACTAGATCATTTAAAACCAAACTGAGGGGCCTCCAAACTGAGGGGACTCCCTGATGGTGCAAGGGGTTTTAGCACCACACTATAAAGCTATCCATAGCCACTGCAGCACGAGTTCGATCCCTGGCCAGGGAGGTGATCCACACGGCGCAACAGACCTCTCCTGCCTTGCTCGTTGCTCCCCTCAGCATTGCATTTCAGTCCATCTATCTTTCTGTCCCCCACTCCATCTTTGGTGAATCCTCTTACCCCTCACACCTCTGGCTGGTACCCCAGTTTTTGTATGCATAAATAAATAAATCTTTAAAAATAGAAACAAACTGAGTCATGGGATTTCTTGTTTTCCTACTTTTCATTATGACGAAATTAATTGGAAAAATCCTCCCAAAAGCATTAAACAGTAGTGATTTATACAGAATTGACTTGATGTGCCCTGAAATGTAAAAAATCGTAGATGTGGACTCAAGTGCTAAATTCAGTCTCTAGTGGCAAAGTAAGCCTTGTATAAATATTTTTTGAGCTTAACTGACTTTGACTAAAGTAAATGGTATTATCATATTATACATTCCAGCTTATATAGTTTGAGAAAATAACAAAAAAAATGACTCTTATGTTTAATTGGATCTTTGGTGTTTTTTTTTGTTGTTGTTTAAAGACATCACAAATATCAGTGAAGGACTTATTATATACCTTGGACAGATCATGAAATGTCAATGTTGTAGGGCAGGTCAGGTGAGCTTGGTTCCTGCTGTTCCTATTATCCCTGGCAACTACAACTGCCAGGGTTTCAGTGTCTGCTCTGGAAAGTAGAAATAGTGCCACTTATGTTTCCCTCTTTAGGGAGCTGTGAGGAGCCACGGTGGTAATACGTACACATCTATAGACAAAGGTGATCCCTAAAAAAATAAATCTTAGGAGAGTTTCTTTCATTACACTATTTTCCAGGGCTGACAAGCTAGCAAATGTCCTGCCTTTCATCTCTTATTTGTTTCTCAAAGCTGACGTGCCATCTAGCAGCCGACTTTCTGGCTGGGCTACTCTAAGAATGGGATACTCCCTTTCAACCAGTCCTGAAATGTCTGGACTAGACTACACCAGTTGTAGAGAAACCAGTAAGCCTGGCCCAACAAAAACAATCACCAAAGGCTTTCACCAGCCAAACCCAGTTAATGCCCTTCCACTTCCTTCTACCTCTCTGGACTCTGTCCTGCTCTCCAGGGCTGCTCATGCATTTCTTCTTTTGCATGCAGCACTGTGCACCTGCCTCCACTGCAGAGGTTCTACCCCCTTACAAGTCCAAACCTTCATGGCTTTAATGAAATCTCTGAACCCTCAGATGCAGAAAAGAAATGAACATATGCTCACATGCAATATCTTGCATGCATTTTCATAAGTTCATGGATGTCCCTTCAACCTTTCAGTTGAGAAGCCCTGTAGACTGAGATCTAATCATATGGACATGTTGACCTTCCCACTTATCAGAGATGCCGTTGTGGGGAGGAGAGAGAGGGGAAGCCATGTCCAACCATCTTTGACAACTTACTGAGTAAACAATAAATATTTGTTTACTAAATGACTTAAACAGTGAGGTATTTGCAGAGAAATGTGTTGGCTCTAGGCTACCTAGTGAATGCCACAAAGAAATGTCATTTCTCTCATATGCCACAGATAATCTCAGATGTAAAAGCTTCTGGTTACAAGAACCCTTGGGAGTAGGAGAACATTCAAAAAATAGAGAAGTTGCTGAAATCACAGAAGCTAAGACAGTAAAACTGCTATATGTGCCAAAGGCTTTTCATAGAACTGTCATTATTCCGACTTCACAGATAATAAGACAGGCTGATCGAGGTGACCAATTCACAGTCAGTCAGTAGTCAGCACCACTCTGGCTGCCTCTAAAGCCACAGGCCTGTTCTATCTCTGTCTTCTACCTGCACCAGTGCTGAGAAAAGGAGATACTCTGTGAGGTAGCGCCACCTGATCCCTTCACCAGAGCATAGACTTTGAGGCCAGACTTGGGAGTTTTGAGTCCCCAACTGAGCTTTATATCTCATGTGATCAAGAAGTCTTCAGAGCCCAGCAAGCTTCCACTTTCTTCTTCTTTTCTACTTCATATCAGTACCTCCATTTGGCTTTCCTACTGACGCTTCTTTTTTTCACGAGGAGTCATGACTGCAGATGATTGTGCTAAGTCACTTGCAGTCACTGTGTTCATAAAACAGGAGTTAGAAACCAAGCTCTCTCTCTGTTTCCTAGCTAAAACAAACAAACAGAAAGCAACAATTCTATAAGGTAATTTTTAGCGTAAAATCATTTCTCAGTTTTCATGATTTCCCTAAGTTTTTGACCTCCTTGGATGACCCCTATTCTCTGCTACAAGCTCTCACTGTGATTTCCTTTGACATAACTCAGGGTTAAATATTACTCTCATTGCAGCTGTACCTTTGAGAACACCTCAGTCATATCTTTTTTTAAAAGATTTATTTATTTATGTATACAAGAACTGGGGTATAAGCCAGAGGTGTGAAGGATGAGAGGATTCACCAGAGACAGAGTGGGGAACAGAACAGGCGGATTAATTACTCAAGTGCACAGCTGAGGGGAGCAGCAAGCAAAGAAGGAGAGGTCTGCTGCACTATGTGGGTCGCTTCCCTGGCTGGGGATCAAACTCATGCTGCAGTGGCTGTGGGTGCTTCATAGTGCAGTGCCTAACCCCCTTGCACCACCAGGGAGGCCCCTCAGTCATATCTTTTAATTCAAACAGATATTTTATTTTCAGAGGCTAATACAAGTGTTATGGGAAATTGACATCTATTTTAAATATGGTGAATAGGAAAATATTATCTGTCACTTAAAGCCTACTCTGGGCAAGCACTAATGGCATATTATATCTGTTACTTCTAATCCTCACCAAGATCTCATTTAGATTCAAAGAGAGGGAGCCACAGCACTTTACTGAGACTGCAAAGCTGTGTGTGGCAGGACTGACCCCAATGCAGCAACCACCTCAGTGGTTCCTCTCACCTGCCTCCCCAGCTTCTATTACCACCTTTGTGGAGATCCCCATTCCTGTTACTCTCACCTCTTCTAACACTGCCAGCCATCTTGTCCTTGTTCTGACTGGTGGCTTCAGCAGAGCTTCCAGGCACAGCCCAGGGGAGCTACACTGGCTCCAGCACCCTGACCCCACTTGCCCAGGCCAGACCACAGAGGCATTAGCTCATCTACAGGCTTCTAGATTCAGATGTGCTTCTAGATTCTGTGCTTCTAGAGTCAGATGAAGCACAGGAACCCAGCTGCACAGTCGGTGAGATGGAAGGCAATATGGAGTGGGAAGATGCATGCCTCCCTCTCTTCTCCTATGCGGAGGACGTAGAGGGCACACAACCAACCTAGAAACTGTACTACATGACCAAGGCCTGGTATTTTTCTCATGGCCCAATGGTCAGACAGAAAATACGCTGCCTTAGATGCTTCCTTGCCCCTCTTGTTCCCAGCAAGGTCTACCATGCGACCTTAGTTCAGATTCTATTATCCAGGAAACTTCTGTTACAATGGCACTGGAATGAACTTAAACCACTGAGCCATCCTGTTTCTTACAGAAATCCATTTTGTGTTAAAGTTCATAGTGATAATTTAAAAAATAAGTTCCCAGCTTATGGTGTGCTAAACAGTGATCTACGTTAACTGCATACATTAACTCAACCTACCTTCACAATAGTTCTATGAAAAGAATACTATTCTTATTCTGTTTTTATAGACAAGGAAACTGAAGGCACAGACAGGTTAAGTGACTTCCATAAGAACACACAGCAACTTGATAGGACTGCCTAGTTTGCTGTGATTTTTGCTTTGACTAACCTGGACAAAATCACTCTAATGTTCAACTGCCTCATCTAATATCTGGAATTAATAGGCAGATATTTGTCTTTAGGAATTTATAACATACACTATTATTATAAAAACTCCTTTTTCAGTATCACAAAATGTGAGGCTCTAAGATACCCTAACCAAGAAATAAAAAACCCCAACAAAAAGCAGATTACTTAGGTGAGGATTCTGAGCCAATACCTAAATAAAATTGTTCCTATGTTTGTTCCTCTACAATGCCTCTATTAATGACAATGCACATAGAGACATTTGTATTTGAGGGTCACTCTTAATTCCAAAGTTTGTTAAGAAGTTACTGAGAGTAGGTAAGATATTTTGTACCACTGGATTGACTTAATTGGGGTGTTAGGAGGGAAATTCTTTATAAAAAGAAAAATATTAACATTGCTAAAAACCATAGTTAGGCTTCTAAAGATAACATCCATCACTGTCAGATGAATACTCAAACACATGTGTTGTGTGGATTTTTAGGGAAAATCTAAATGTACGTTAATTCATAGGAACATATTTATTCTGGTTCACAAATAATGCTAAGTAAAATGATAAAAAACATTCATCTCAGTAAGGAAGACTTGCTCAGTGGATGAGTAATATATAAACATAATAAATATTTTTTCTAGGATAAAGTTAACCTGTATTAAAGTGAACTTAAGAAAAATTTCTTTCATTGGCTCAGAATATTAAACTTGTTTTTACTGAACACATGTTGTTTCTGATAAGAACACATGTTAACCTAGAAGCAAAAGATAATAATTCTAAGATTTTAATTTTACTTCTACCATCATTACTTCTCTTTCTTAAAAAAGATCTCTATACCCTATAGTGTCAGCCCACCTAGCTAAAAGAACCTATATACTGTCAGATGGACTTTGATTATTTCTAGATGGAAATTATTTCTAGCTGTCTAAATTTCTATAATTCCTTTCTTCCACTTCCCTCCAAAGGATCAGGCAAATAAACCCCTTTAGTTTGAGTTTAGGCAGCACAGAGAGTATTTTCAATAATAACCCATGAATTTCACCTATGAGAAGAATGGAGCTGGCAAACACACATGTGAAACTCCTCCAGACATTCTCCAGTGCTAATGAGCTCTGAAATTTCGTTAGGAATGCTGGTAAACATGGTAAAGTCTCCATTTTTCTCATCTATATAATTGAATAATGTCAAGGCAGAAGAATTCTGCAAGTCTGTTGTTTTGAGTAAAACAACTTGAAATCTGACACTTTTTATGTTGAAACAAGTTAAATTTATGACTATGTCTCAATTTTCTAATGTGTGAAACAGAAGTACTGTGATTAAAATATGGAATTGTAAGAATTAAATACTATGCAGTGATTGGCTTAGAGTATGGGCTATAGTAGATACTGAAATAGCATTAGTTGTTCCTATGCCCTCAGTTATTCTAAGCGCTGCAGGATCTCTGCCCAAAGTTTATCTCTGTATATCCACACCAGAACACATTCTCTCCTGAATGCAGGAAACAGCAGCAAGTTACAGTCTAAGGGTGCACTGATGCTGTTCACTACAAAAAAACAACAACAAAAAAACAAAACACAGTTACAAACATCTGGAAATAAATCAGGTTAAGTTTATGTAAGTACCCTGTTCTCATTACAAACACAGATTTGCTGAATAAATTATAATCATTTTTATAAAGTACTTAGTCAAGAATAAAAGCAGAGGTCACAGAAAGAAAAATAACAATGAAAGAAAATCGTTGGTTTCAGAAAAATGAGGAAATAAATTAAAGTCAGATGTGTATACTGAAACAAGCCAGAGGGCTTTGATGTTGAATAAAAGGTCTGGAGTTACAGTCTGTCCCCACTGACTCTTAGGACACATGATACTGGTACTAGGGAAGTCAAAGGCCTAAAGATTAGACTTCTACAACAAAACTAGAGTCTCAAAGAACAACATTATCAGTTTAAAAAAGACTTGAAGAACTTGGTCTGGCATCCCTGAGAAGAAACTGTATGGAATTGTGGTAGCTACAAAAAGAGAAATTTTTTATAAAAATTATTCAAGATCACATCTTCCAGTTTTTAGTAAAGGAGCTGTAGTTTCTGTTAGATCAGCCACATCATTTAACAACTAAACATTTAGAAAAAAAAAGAAAAGAAAAGAACTCCCTGAAGAATAACCAAAAGCAAGTAGAAATGGGAAGGAAATCTACATTTGGGAGAAAGGAATGGAATTTTTTTTTTTTTTATCTGAGGGCAGACCCAGTCCGTGCCATGTTCGATAAATAATACCTAGATATAAAATCCATTATATTAACTGATTTGAGGAATCACTCTTTCTGCTTCAATAGTAAAACAACAGCTGAAAAACAAAGAGGGAAATCCTAGGAAGAAGATAGCCATAGAAAGGATTGTTCTGTTAACACAGAATATGAACAATGCAGGCATGGGGTAAGTGTCAAAGTAAATCAGAAAAGTACTAAAATGAATTCAATAGAGATTTCTGTAACTGCCCACCATAGAAAAGATAGAATTTGGAGTTTGATTTCAATCAAGTTACCTTCATGCTAAAAAATAAATAAACCTCTTGAGAGGAATGTAACCAAACCCAGAACCTTAACAACATACCAGTCACAATGTCATTTAAAATCTCTATACATAGAAGAAACAGCATTTTACTCTGTTAACTTATTCTCCTAGACTTGATTTCATTTGATCTTCAAAATATTTTATAAAGGAGATATTTTTGTCCTCTCCACAGTACAAGTGAGTAAACTGAATTACAAATTGGGAAAGGGCACTATGCCAGATTATTTGGCTACAGGGTATACTGGAGCCAGAGTTCAAAGCTAAATCCTAATGAAAAGGAGAATATATTTCAAATTGAAAATAGGTATGTAATCCCCCTATTAAGGAAAAGACTGAACCACTGACATTTGCTACCACTGGATTTTCCTTGAGAGGATGTATAGTGGAGTCATATAGCTACCTGAGTTTGGATCTCCATCCAGTGCTTACTAGTTGTGTAAAACTGGGCTAGAAACCTAACTTCTATATACTTCAGTTTCCCAATCTATATCATGGTGGGGTTGGGGGAGGAGTTGTTATGCTTACTTTATTAAGTTATTGTGAGGATTAAGTTAATTAAATATAAAATGTTAAAAATAATACCTGACCCAAAGTGTTAAGCACATGCTAACTATTATAAAAAAAGTCTTCTGGCTTTTATTTTTCTATCATTTATTATTTTACTTATATCTTTTATATCATTGTGTATTCCTCATAACATTCCCACCACCAGTTCACCTGTGAAACATTACCATAGTCCCTCCTATGCTCTTTTTTCCCTCTGTTTTGATTCTTTTCCTCCCCCTCCCTCACAGAATATATCTCTTAATTATGGTTGTTAGTTTTATTGTTGTTGTATGCTGGTAGTTTTATTGTTGATATTGTTATTATTACTATTGTTGTTATTTTTCCCTGTTCCTTTTAAAAAAGTAAAATAAGTTGAATAATGAAACCAAGAAGTTCCTCAAGACTCTAAGAAATACTACTTGTGAGAACATTATCCTATTTAATTTGTGAAATCATTGCCCTGCTAATGGTGGGAGCATTTTTTCAGTAAGTCATTTTGGAAAAAGTGAATGCAGTTTTTTATTTTTTTTTCCCTTGCCTTTTTTTTTTTTGTGCACCATCACCTCAGTCCCTCATGTTCCCACCTTCCCTCAACCCTCCCCCTCCCCTCCCCACCAGGTGTCCCCAGTCTGTCCTTGTCTCCTGTGTCTCTTTGGTTTCTGTGTCTTTATTGCTGTTATTGTTATTATTATTATTGTTCTTATTCCTTTCCTTGATCTTCATTTGGTTCCCTTATGTTCCTCCTAAGGGAGGAACCATCTGGTATTTTTCTTTTGCCTTCTGACTTGCTTCGCTAAGCATAATCCCCTCCAGATCCATCCATGTTCCTATGAACGAGTTTAGTTTTTCATTTCTGATTGCTGAGTAGTATTCCATTGTGTATATGTACCACCGCTTCCTGATCCACTCATCTGTTTTTGGGCATTTAGGTTGTTTCCAGGTCTTACCTATTGTAAAGAGTGCTGCTTTAAACATAGGGGTGCAGGTATTCTCTTGAAT